>VWYH01006637.1:475693-912629 GCA_013399365.1 Pampusana beccarii | reverse complement strand
GCAGCCCCGCGTGCAGCCCCGCGTGAGCTGCCACGAGCAAGGGGCGGGGGGAAGGGTGCGGAGAGCGACAGCAACGGGGCAGATGGGACAGGGGGGAAGAAAACAAGGCTCTGGTGATGGATGCAAAGGGCACCGGGGCAGGAAGACACAGAAGCGGTGGCTGCAAGAAAGGAAGAGCCCAGAGAAGACGAAGTGACAGTTCGGGAAATTTGGAGGAGAAATAGGAAACCTTGGAAACCCAGGGTAGGAAGAAAGCTTGGGAAGAGACCATGAAATTATTTTGTTGGAGGAAAAGGACAAATTGCAAAGGTTTTGCTAAAGTGGGGAAATGTACAAGAATGGACATGACTTCAAACCTTAGAGATGGAGACTGCGCTGGCGAGGCTGAGCAGTGCAGGAGGGACATGGGATCAGGCTGTGAACACAGCTGGGAGGGCTCAGAAATCGTGCTCAGGTGAAACTCATGTTCAGGACTGCAGAGGTCAGAAATATTCTGGAAGAGAAGCACAGGCAAACATGAGGATGCTCACCATAAGAGTATAAGCTACACAAGCTGTAAGGTACTAGCTAAACGCAAGCTGTGAGAGCTACAAGGAATTGTTGCAGGGTAGCTTATGCCCTGCAAAGTCCTCTTCCTGTTTCAGCTGTTGTCTTATTTGTGCTCTGTCCCATAAATTACGCATCAAAGCCACCGAACTCTGGAAAGCAAGTACAATAGCATCACAACTCAAACACAGGTTTGTCATTCACTTGGCTTTGTGCGAGCTGTCATTCTCACAGAGAGCAAGCTCAGGCTGCTCTGATGAAATGGTAGGAATGTTAGTTGAAAACTGCATGCCAAAGAGCAAGACTAGGGTCCATCCTACATAACCCCATGTAACACTTTGCTTTACTATAATCTCTATTGTGAGCTGGAATGGAACAAGCATAAAGAAAAATTAGGGAAAATCAGCACTAAAATAATGTTACATACCAGGCAGCCATGCACAGAAAAATAATTTTTGCCAGCATTCAGTTGTTTCTCATCTTCCAACAGAAGATTTTTTTGGATGAGGAATCCAGCTATTTTAAGTCACTTCTGTTAGCCAGGAGGAAACTCCTCCATCGCCAAAGTGTTAAATCTTCCAAAACAATGTTTGCTACGTATGCACAGTAAAGGTTTCCTGCAAACAGCTCAAAAGCACTTGCGGTGTATGACAAAAGGCTTGACCATGCTTCCTGCCACCCAGCTGGGAGCACACCACCGCCTGGCTTGTGAAACCAGCCGTGGACACCGCAGCTGATTTCTTTACAAGTGCACTGCTGTGCTGTGTGCCCAAGTGCCCACCTGCAGCAAATATTATACCTAGAGCAGAGAGGCTTAACTATCAATGTGAAAGGGAATTACAGGGTAAACCCATGTGGTCTTGGCCAAAATAATCCACATTTATAGTAGTCAGACTCACAAAGACTGCAAAGGCATAGAAGGAACTTTAAAATCCATAGGATCTTAGTTTGTTAATTAAAAAAAAAAAAAAAAAGCTGTCAGAAGGTCGAAATGCAACATCCCACTTTCTGAAAGGTTAGAAATATGACCCATAGACTAACAACATTGAAATAGTGAATATATACAAGCACAGCAAACACAGCAACATAATTCAAGGAGGGTATTTTCATACAGTGAACTAGCAAGAATCTGAGGAAGCTAAAATTGGAAAATATTGCTTTTTAAATATTAACCTATTACTAACAATCCATAATATAACTGATTTGTTAGTGGTATCTAGAAAGTGGGTTTGCAAGGTAGATGCTGTACAGCAAGATACATCCCTCAGCCAAGTTATAGCCTAAATAAATAAGACAGATAAAGGAAATGAAAAGCGACAAACATTACCCCATTCCACAGGCAGGGAGCTGAAGTACAAAAGATGAAGAGACTTTACCAACAGATAACACGATATTGGTGTCAGAATCAAAACCTAATTTCAGCTCTGGTACCTTAACCAAAAACTGTTCTCCTGTTTACCTGATTGTATTTGTTCACTGACATGACAGCCCAGGTGTTCTGCAGCCTTCTGGTCATGTTTTATACAGGCGATGGATGTAGACATAGAAATATTTACAAACAATAATGATGATGTAGCTCTATGCAGAAACTTAAGGTAAATAGTTGCTGTTAATTCCTACATTTTATGCAGCTTTGTAACCATGTATGTCCATTAACTTCTACAGCCTTTACAGGGTTTAAGAAAGCAAGTCAAAAATCCTTTACTCATTTAAGTCTTTCTAATGATTGTGTAATTGAAGGAGTGTACTTTCAGTTTTTGCTTATATACATTTTTGACAGAACCATTACAGTACAGAAATGTATTATTTAGTCCCAAACAGGACCTTGCTGAAGGATTACCTCTGACCTGAGATCCATCCATTCACATGTCTAGAACCACCACTTTCTTCTGACATGTTTTATTGGTCTTGTAAAACAGAAATTCTAAAACAAGGGGGAAAAGGTCATAGCCATGCACTCACTGAGAATTATCGACATGGACCTGGCATCAGAGGCAGTCAATCAGAAAGATCCATTTGAGTTTAGAGATGTAAAGATTATTTTTATCATAATTTCCCCAGTGTGGATTCAAGATTCTGCCGGAGGAGAGGATTTAACCTTGACAGATAATATTTGCTGGAGAAATCTGGGTAGCTCCAAGGTCATGGTCAATTCTACCTCATGATATATCAGTATATTTAGCTGGGAGTTTTAACTATCACGATGATCATATTTATAATATTATGTCATGGTGAATATCAGTTTTTCTAAGTAATAAAGAGATCGCTTAGCAGTAATATCCAGGTACAAAGTGATATTACTCTATTGTTAAGGATATTAGATTCCATTAATTAAAAAACAACTTAAGCATCAAAACATAAAGGAAATAATGAAGGAGATTCTTTTTCAACATTAGAAAAGTCACTTTGTCATCCATACAAGAGATTCAGTGCAAAAATATACATAAATCAGGTCCTATAGCAAATCCCATTGTAGCATTCATTATAGGATCAGGGTCTAAGGTTCACTGTTCTTTATTGCTTCATTTTAGGAGATGTTTGCATAACACCAAAAATGGGAAGAACATAATCTGATTGGGTGTCTAAAGACATGATTCAAGCAAAGTTAAATTTAATATATAGTAAAAAAAAAAAAAAAATACACCACAGGAATCTAGATTTCATTACATTTGGGAGAAGTTTATGTATTACCAAAGAAAATGGCCACATGTTTTCCTGTTGGAAAAACAAAAGGGAGAGGAGTATATATGACATTTTAAAGAAGAAAATACATTTAAAAGATAGCATTAGATCATGTATTTTAATATGATACATAAAAGTCTGGTATTGCAATCAAGTAGAGAAATCAGTATCCACTTCTTCAATGTAACAGCAGTAAAATTTGTTTTTATTAGTCATATAAAGCAATAGTTTTTTATGTATGCCAAATGCAGCAGCAATGATCCTGATGTAATTCATGTTTCTTTATGAGTTTGAAATAGGCCTGGAGCCTTCCTGATTATTTGCTCTTTTGCTCCATGGGTTTAAAATTGCCCTGAACATTACAGGACCTGGACAGAAAGACGGAGCATTTTGCTGCTGCTACCTCAGGTTCTGTTGGCTCTTTGGAACACGTATTTCTCCGTATGCTTATTCATGCCATCAAGTAGAACAGAATAAACAGCCTGAGAAATGAGTATAAACATTACCTTCTATATATGCTGCAACTGCTAATGAGTTAATTAAACAGAAGAAAAATTATTTAAATTATTTATTCATAATAAATGAACTGTCTGAATAATAAATAAATGTGTTCTGTAATAATTGGGAAGTTTTTAAAACAAAAGGCTCTTTTGCAGCAGGAAGAGTCACATGGAAGGTAGGGAAAGAAGTATATTTGTTTAAATAGCATTAAGAACCCGACCAAAGCCAAACAGCTATAATGTTGGAAACAAATACTGCTGACAGACTATTGCATTGTCCTTTATAATTTGTGTATAATGCTGTAATTCCTATTTAAGAATGCAGATTGGAAATCTGAAAGTATATGTAACCCTACCTTTTCTAACCAGTATAATGGAAAATCTGCAACTAGTTCCTCAGCTCTGATATTCAAAGCCTTAATACTGAAACCCTCTGCTTTTAAACGCACAGCTTCTGTCATGCTCTTAAATTCCAAAAGACATCAATCTTATTTTGTGCTCTATAAGAGGCACATGCTTTTAATTGTTATTTCAAAAGCAATATTTGTTTTTAACATACTACAAACCTTGATTAGCTTTTATAGTGAGAGGTCACTAAATACAATGAAGTTACATGTGAAGTCTCCCTTAATCACATCAAAATAGCCCTTTGATGGACACCTGTATAAGAGACTAACGTCTGGCAGAAAATGATGTTGGTAATTTAGTAGGAGATATGACTCAGACTTGAGCTAATGTCCTCTTACGGTCATGCTCCTGGATGTGGTTTGGAATGGATTAAATAGCAAGTCTTGGTAGCACGTTCTCTTTAACAATACTGCAGTACTCTTTGCAAGAGTAGGGATCTTCTACCCAAGTTCCTTCCTGGCTGATTAAATACCACCTACCTAACTTCTTTTTCAATTTTTAGTTAGAGATTGTACTCTTCCATGTCCACACAATGATTTTATGCACAACAGTGTGTTGAATCTCTAAAAAGATAAAGAAAGCAGCACTATTCAGGTAACCAGCTGATGGAACCCATAGTGGAGTGCTTTATTCTGTCTTAGACTTTTTATTGTTTTCCTTTTAATGAAAGTAAGATTCTCACTCTAATATTTACCAACGAGATAACACCTGCTAGGTGTTTGCCTTTTCATTTTCAGTGGTGAGATGAATTACAGAGTACTGTTATCCTTATCTGGTGTTATTTGGTTCAGATCTTTCATTTACGACATTATGTAATTAAATCAGAATTCAGAAGCAGAGATCATGTATTTTTTTCATAGCATTAATGAGATTGTCAGCAGAGTAGAAGGAAATCAGCAAATCTTTTGCAAATTTTTAATGAATATAGCACAGGGTTGACACTGGATCTAAATTGGGAAAGATACACTTAAAAATAACGCATGGAACACTGAATAAGTATTTTGCCTATAGACAAGACATAATTTACGACTTAAATCAGGAACACAGTGAATACATATTTTTTCAGTTTTTCTGAAGAGTGTTATTCAATTTGGTTTTGATGCCTTTTCTAAAGGTATCAAAACCACTAGGTGTAAGCCACAATTAAGGGTACTGTTTCAGATTCTGGCTAGCCAGAGAGAGATTAATGCCTCCAGCAGAACTGCATTTGAACTTTCCTACACCCATTCACCATAAATTACCTCCTCTTCTAAAAGCATAGGCAGTGCAATCTGATGTTTACATTTAAAACGTTGGCTGTTGTTTTCAGGTAAGCTGCTATGTTTCACCTTTGGCTTCCTCTCTACTCCCCCGCTTATTTTATTCTTCTGAGAAAGATTTCAATGGAAGAGTTAATGAATCATAAAAACATTATTCCAAAATACCAAGGATTCTCCCCTGTTTCTTTTGTGAGAGTGTTCTCAGTGTCATTCGTGTTATTAAAACATAACAACCCTTCTCATCTCTCCTATTCTCCATTAGCAGTTGAGCCCCAGAAAACAATAAACTAGTTTTTATTTGGCTGCTAGTAAGATATTGGGCAATTCAAGCTGTCACAGAGGGCACAGGACCTAATTCAGCACATGGGGCAGTGCAGCCTTACCCAACTAGAAAGGTGATAGATCAGCATCCACGCTGTGGCTTGTATCAAACGGAAAACGAAAAGTTAATGTAGGGTGCCTAGCACAAGTGTATAACGCTCTCTTCAGATTATTAGATCATGAAACTGGTGCTGCTCTACAAGCTGCTGAACTAGGGCCTTTCTTTGTGACCATTTTTTCTGTACTCAGAGAGGCAAAAATGCAGTCTTTTGGAACACTGTGTCAGCTCTTCATGGGGTGGGTTTCAGGCTAGCTGAACTTGGATGGTAGCAATGTAGATAACTTCAAATATCCAGAGGAAATGAGAACATTGACATGCCACCAGAACTACAGTAGTTTTAGTTCTTGGAAGCCAAAGTCATCACCTGAAGGCACAGCAGGCAAGTTCTTTAACTCAAAGGATTTATTTATTCTTCCTAACATTTCTTTTTTCTCATATTATCTGCCTTCAAAACAACTCATCTTTTGCTAAGTTCCATTTCATGGGACATACATTTTGTAAACAGCATGATAAAGCTAGATATGTAAATTGGTACCCCATTGCTAGGTCTATAGCCCATGTTAATTCATTATATTTTTCTGTCAGCTTTCTATAGATTTCAGGGAAGATGTGAATCCACTTTGGGACAGGAATGTGTCTATTTTAATGTGTGAAGGGGAAATACAATAAATATCCATGGTGATCTTTGAAGCCAAACTAAAAATGCAATTTGACAAATTTTTAACAGTACAGAAGAAAAAAATTACAGTATGTCTATCCATCCTGAGTGGGCTTTATAGTGCCACTCTAGCTACCATCAGATTGCATAACAAATTTCTATAGGATCTGCTTTTCATGCCCTTTGCCTTTTTTAGAACTTTTCCAGTTCTCATGCCTTTTTCTATGTTCTAGAACTTTTAAATGAACAATTAGTTTACCTTATTTACCCTCAATATTCTCCACATTCACTTTTCAATTAATCAGTACTTGCTGTTTCTACCTTCTTCTAGTTTCTGTATGTTTTCTTAATCCTTCCTAAAAGTCCAGAACAAAGTGTCAGATTCTAAATTAGTGCAAACTAGCCTAAAATCTATGAGGTTTTCCCATTATATTTAAAACAAACATGAGTCATTCTAAACTAACACTTAGATAGCTTCTATTTATTTGTTAAAGGCTAAGCACAGCTTCCCTTTACTAATTAAAAATCTTCAAAATTAAAACACACACGTTTGCAGGAAAATAATATTCTAATTCAAAAATGTAATCAAAGCTTGGAATTACTACATGGCTATTAACATCCTTCTAACTGCTACCTTTCCTGTAGTTTAATTACCAGAGTAAGTGTCAAAAAATGATGATGCAGATAAAGATTTTCCAGTCACTCTAAAGTTTCCTGCTCAAGCTAAGTTTGAACCAGTTACTTTTAATAGCTGTTCCTCATTTTTTTGATTGATGATAATTTTTCATAATTTCCCACCTTTTTCTCCATGTCTGATTTCTCTTGATTATTATAATAATATAATCTTACACTATATTCATTTTGTTTTCTTCCAATGCAAATTTCTTGATAGTAACCATTTTAGATTTAATTCTGTTTGATTTGAGCTGCCAAGAGTTCTTATATTTTGGCTGATCACTTAACAAGACCTGATATTTACAGGAGCCAATCATTTCAGTAGGAACACAGGTAAAGAGTGCCATCCAGAGACACACCGAGCTCTAGGCACACTGGAAATGGAGAAGAACCTGAGTGCTGTGAGTCATAGCACTTGGGGGATTTTTTCCCCCATTATGGGAAATCTAATGCCGTCTGGATTTTTTTTTCTTTAAAGAACAACAGGCATAATACGTCTGCATCACAGGAAATAAATACCTGGATACTCTTTCCAAGCAGTACCTCATGTTGTGCAGTTGTAGAGTTCATGACTTCTACTGTTCTAACTGAACTAGTTTCCTTTGCAATAACTGATCTCCTGAATATAGAAGAGAAACTATGGAGATTTTTGTGGTTCTAAACACAGTGAGTATATTACACACAGATAAATGAGAACACAGAATGGAAACAAATCAGAAAAGCTGTTACTGAAATGCAATGTTTCCAAAGATGATAAATAATGGAAAAATAACATCAGAGAGATTCAATGCTGAAATGCATCCACATAGCTACCCACATGAACCTCTGGATTTCAACTTTAAAAAAATTCAGCTGAAACCAAACAAATGAATTGCAGTCAAGCCCTTTTAAAAAATGAGTCTGAGAGGCCCAGAGTGACATCAGAGAGGAATCGCATATACAGGGCAGAGGTAGCAAATTCATCATTCCAGGAGGCGAGATGAATTCTTAAAAGTATAACCTTATTCATTTGGTTTTCTGAACTGAAGGAAATAAAATTACCAAAGAGCTCAAATCCAAGAGCAATTCCAAATGCAGTGTTATCCCTTCAGCATCAATTTAGATGAAACAATATTTTTCTTACTTACAGGAAACTATAAGACACCTAAGGACAAATGAGTGACTAATTTAGTCAGAGAAGAGATCTTCAGATCCACAGTGTTCATATTGCTGCTTGCTAACTGAAATAGTAGCTATAGCAATATTCCACTTACCTATGTCTTGGCTCTCCATAAAGGCTGAGAGTTTCCACAAGGACTAATCCTCTAACTGTAAAAACGACTAATATTTTAACTATTCTAAATTTCTCCAAAATGATAAGTTTTAGTATAAAAATACAACTTGAGCAAGGAATCTTTTCCCATAGATAAAGTGGTTCAGGGCAAAAGATCTCACAGGAGGCAGAAAGAATCCTAGATGCATTCTGTCAGTGAAATTTGAAGTGTACCCCAAACTTATCCTGCTTTGTTGACTGACACTAGGTGACAGATTACATGGTCATTGCCAACAGGTGACAGTAACTTGGAGAAATATTTCATTGAAACACAGTGCATCCCATCAGTCTCATTCTCTATCACACTTTTCAGTTCTAGGAAAAGATTATGACTTGCTGTTTGAATGAGTTTACATGACTTATTATGTCCTTTTCATCCACTTACTTTCTGGCAACACAACATAGGACTCTGGATTAAGTATATATACTCTTTTTTTTTCTATACAATACCATTAGTGAAAATGCTCTGGTTTGGAAAATTACATTTTGCTACACTTTCATGAGGAGAGTGTTGGTCTTCCAAGTAATTGAGAATCGAGTATTTTGAGGACTGTAAACTTCAGCAAAACTTGTGGTAAGCAATGCATTCAAACTGAACGTATTGGCTCACTAAGTGACTCAAATACTACAATAAATGTATTAACAAAATAAAAAGGAAAAGCAGAGCTTTTTTGCAGAGCTGCATTTTCTTACTATCTCATTAGTGTCTTGCTGCACAGACTGCGAATTTCCCTGTGAAATTTCTCATCACCAATAAACAGTAGCCAAGTGTTGTTTAGCAGTTGCCCAACAAATGATTAGTGTTTGCATTTTAGCTGTGACTAGCAATGACAAAGCAGCTTATATGTTTTACTAACTTAAGAGTTTGAAAAGGCTGCAACTCAGTTGTGATAATATGAAAAATTGTTATTGCAATACAAAAATTATTACTCTCTAAAAGTTCCTAGAATTTAATAGCTATCAATTCAGAGATAAAGCAAAAGATGTGATTAAAATAGCAAAACAATTAAGCAGTGTGAAATTGTTTCAGATGCCCATAGATCAATAATGAATGGCCTGTACCTTGTGTATGTTAAAATTGCCTGTTAATCAATAGGAATGGTTGCTTTTCCCAAAATGTTTTGAATAAGTATGTAATTATTTTTCTCTACCTTGATTGGAGGTTTGCAATGTCAATAAAGCTCCTGGTAGCCATGCTCTGAATGTAAGATTAACGCAGTTCCACAGTGAACGAGAAAGCAAACCTCACAGTCCCTGTTCCAAAAAGGCCACCAGCTCCTTCCTGTCACTATAGCTCTTCCCACAGGAGCCTTCCAAGCAGTAACACAACATCTTTGGACAGTAGCTCTATGACTAAGCAGGATCATCACCTCTACTGAGTTCTAGAAAGGCCAAGTGGAAAAGGAAGTTAATACAGCCAAGCCACCGACGCATCCCATTTACTCAAACTCTGTTGCAACAGGAGCGATTGTGACCTGACAGCAGTAAGAGCTGCTTTCCATCCAGGTACTGACACATCACAGTGATTGAGAGGTGGTGTGTGGTGGCGATGGTACGTATAGAGACAGATATTCACCAGTTTCATCTGGACTCACTGGTACACAACATCTCAAACAAAACACCCCTCACAACCTCATCATTTAATTTAAGTACATGACATCACATCACATTGTGCCAAGCAAATGGATTGTTTAGAACATTCAAAATAATCTTTCTGTTTCTCAGCTGTTCACACCTTTTATAAATCAACCAAAATAAGTGATTTCATTGTATATTAAGCACATCAAAAGTTTGCTAGAAGTTTTTTCCTTTTTTTTTAAATAGAAATTCTAAGTGCAAGATCAGCAGCAAACTAGACAATAAAATAATTGAAACAAAAGATTTTTATAAACCAGAGCTAATAATGAAAAATATGCACTTATGCTGCTACTTCAGTTTGGCTCAGGTGTGCTTTTCAAGTGAAACTAACTGTCCCAATCCACCGTGCTTTGTTCACACTGTGGAGCAATTACAGAGTACATGAACCTGATTGCTGCCAAGTGACATTAAAGCAGTGGATGCATCCATGTTCACACTTGGTGCACTCCAACTCTTAAATTCTGCTCAGTCCATGGGACCAGCCGAGGGTAAAATTGAAGACTGAAGTTAAATTCATGAAATACATGTAAGTGTGGACAAGGGTTCTCAGCATCATAGCTTCATTCATTAGATTTCCTCTGATTGCACAGCACTCCTTAGCAGCGTATACAATGCTTAAGTGGAACTTAATGGTATGTGGCTAATTTCACATACTTCTTTCCGAAAATTAACACCAGTTTGATGAAGATTTTGTGCATTTTTCTTGCAATCAAGCATTTAAAAATCCTGGAAGTGGACAATTAGGAAATCTAGATATTTTTACTATTCTGTATTAGTTCTTGTTACCATCTATAGGCCCTTCTCCCCTATTATCCTTTGCTGTTGTATCATTTCTAGGGGAACCATACAAAAGGACCTCCTTCTTAGTCATAGAGTTTGCTCTTATATTTCTCTCCTTCTATGCACACTAAGTAATAGTTGCCTCTCCCCAGCTGTACAAAGTGCTGTCAAGTATTCATCTGATTCATTTAATTGAGTTTGTATCTTTGCTCTGGGACAGTGTTTTAGTAATCCCATGGAGACAAGCATTTCTGCATTCCATATAACTTAAACACTGTCCAAGCACCTGAACATTTTAAATGTGTATATTTGAAGTTCACATTCTGCATACCTTTGAGTGATTAAAACTTAATTTCCAAATGTTTGCAGAAGTTAAGCAAAGTCAACGTGACTTAAATTTTCAATCCAAATTAAAAATGGTGTAAGTAGTTTTATAGTGGTTATCCAGCTTTGCCCATTTTGCCCTAGTGAATATTAAAAGGGTAAAATGTAGGCAAGAAGTCTGCTACCAATTTATTGTATATATTTTTACATCCTAAACAAATGTAAAAGGATTTTGCATGTTTTTCAGTGCAATTGCAGGAAACATTAATCTTTTAGGAAAAACAAAACAAAAAAACCCACAAGCTGAGTTAATTATGAACAAAAGATATTGGTAAAAAACAGCAGAGGTTGAGTAACCTGAGGAGTACCATGGGCTTTGTTTAAGAAATTATATGCAAGTCACTGTCTTGTTTCTATCTGTTTCTTGTCATACAAATTACTCTTTTGACAGAGAACTGATATCTCACCACAAACCATTATAAAAACATAATTACTACTTCTGCATCATTAATCTGGAACAGCAATATGATTCTGCATAAATGGAAGTGAGTTAGGAAGTTCTGCCAGTGCATGGTCTCTCAGATGTATGATAAAACTGTTAATTAATAGAACAGAGACCTATATAAGGCCTATATAGTTCTCTAATCTCCATGAATAAACCAAGACTCAGGGCAAGATTGTAATTCGGGCCATGTTACCACTTCCCTGGAAACCTCTCAGAGCATAAGATACCCTGCAGCATTTTCTCATGGTTGGAACTGTTCCCTGTTCCCTGATCAACTGGTTCTTGCTTTCTTTCTCAGGCTCACCGTGAACTGGGAACCAGGGCAAGACCTTTCCTCCTCACAGCACTCTCTTGTTCTCATTGGGATGCCCAGTTTCCCAGGAATGTGTTTGTGACTAAATGCTTTTCAAGAAAAAGTAAATGCACCTTTCTCCCCCAGTCTTTGATGTTATTTTTTCCCTTTTTAATTTTTGTTTTCTTTTTTCATATTTCTATTCTCCAGTGTCTCCATATTACGCAATGACAAAAAGTTATGTACAAAAACTGGATGTGATTAGTCTTAAACGTGAGGTAATTACAGCATCCTATCACAACATTTTATAGTTGTGCTTTTGCAGATTAGCATACAACGTAAAAAGGCATCTGATGAAGTAGCACATGATGAGACAACTTTTGGGAATGGCAAGGTACGAAGGAATGAGGGAAAAAATTAGGTGAACTGAAATAAAGGGGATCAGAGGTGAAGGTATTTTGCAACTGTTATTCATCTTTCCAGATCAAAGACAGCTTTACATGTGAAAGAACTACAAAATACAACTCTGAAGAGAGTAACAGTGCATTAAGTTTAGAAAATAAAATAGAAGATGTAATGTTGAATATTGCCAGTCTTCAAACACATTTTTTTTCACTCTGTGGAAAAGTTGCTGTTCTGCTATTGCTGCTAAATTGTCTATAAACACCTCCAGTGTATCACCAGCAAATCTTTGGTATGATAATCTGGGGTGCAAGTTATAAACAAAACTACCAGAAAATGCTCAGATCTTGTGCAACCATCATTAGTAGATACAAAATCTCTAAAACTATAACAGTAAGGAATCTTCTCCAGAAGATACCTGAGCTAATCTCAGAATTATTGGGAGTTATTACTAAGAAGTGACGGTGATTTCACTGAAGCCAGCTTCTAGATTCTGCAGAATATACAACAGTTCAACTCAGATAGAAAGAGACAGTGTGATTCACTTCTGGGCTATCACATAAGAAACAAAATGAGATTGGCTAGTTACAGCTATCATGTTCTAAATTATATTTCGTATAATTAAGTATTGATTATTTAAGGCTTCCGAAGAAAAACTGTTAACTTATTTTTCCCATGAGAAAATATACCAACTTTTTAGATTTCAGTTCCCATAGTGCCACATAACAATGGGAACAGCAGGACAGAAAAATAATCTCCCTCCCAGTTAAAATCTTGGTGTTGCTCCCCAGCTGCCAGCACAAAAACTATAATAATATTTCATCCTAGATTGTTAATTACTGTCCTGATAAAATAAGAGCTCTATTGTAACACAAATATTCAATCTATAGAAGTCATTTATTACAGCAATATGAGTAGTGAACAAAAGAAAAAAAAAGTTTAAAAGGGCTAATTTCAGACCCATAGAATTCATGGGATCAACTACCACTGATTTCACTGAGTTTTGTGTTGAAACCTAATATCCAAAGGCTTGGAGCAAAACTTCCACTGAGTTCAATGAGGCCAAGAAATCTAATCCAGTTTGAATTAAATCACATGTGAAACAAAGAGTAATTAAGCCCAAAATTCATTTTTCAAAACCACTTTCTGTGGTTCAGTTTGGATTTTGTTGTGGTTTGGGTTTTTATTTGTTTGGGTTTTGTGTGGCTTTGTTTGTTTGTATAATTCAACTCATTCTGCAAGTGAAGAGCAAGTCAGAGTGCTCGCTGGACAAATGCGGTGAATTGTCCTTTTCTAAGAGGCTTTACCATGAGTCATTAGTACCCAGTTATTACAGTGGGTGATGCTCAGGCTCAGCACTCCCTAGGGCAGGTGCTGAGCAGGGATCTCCGTGGGCTCATCTATGCTCCCAATTAAAACAGGTTCAGGCAACAGGCTCAGACACTGGCCAGCTGGTCAACCATTTGCTTGACTGTGTTCTTGCTCCCCAACGCTTTCCTGCCTTGTGCCAAGCCATAGTTTTCCAAATGGTGAGGGTACAATCCAGAGCACAGCTTGTGCCAGTGAGCATCCTCAACACACCCTGGGGGCAGCAGCTACAGGGAAACCAAAGACACAAAGCCAACTGCACTGGAGAAGCCACGTGTGGATTTCAGAAAAAATCCTGTCCTATTTTGTCCTAGAGATATCTTGGCTACTTGTTTTTCTACAACAAAAGATTGTATTATATGCTGTTGTTTTCTGGCATACACAATCTTAAAAGGTTTTAGGTTTATGTTGTTCGTGGTGTTGGGTTTTTTTCTGTATTTCATCTGAGCTGCAAGTTTCTCTGAGTTTAAGGAAGGTTTTACTAGTTTGCTAAGTGTTTACTACTCTTACCATAGGGAACAGGCATCTTTGTTCTGTTTTCCTTTCATCTGTTGCTTGTAACGCTTTTGTTCCTTGTACAACTGCTTGTACTGTAAACAGTTCATTCCCTTAAAGATACTGCAATTCGATGAATATGGATGTTTTACAAAGCTAATTACTGTATATGTAACAAGTTAATTATTTCAAGGCACATAAAACTGATAATTCATGGAGAAGTAAGAAAGAATTAGAGAACCAGTATATGAAATATATATGTAAATGTTACTCCATTATTGAGAGGAAAAAATGTGGCTATGTCAGCACACAGACTGCTAAAAGAAAGGATTATGACATTGGGATGCACTTAAAAACATAAAGTCATATTCAAGTCAATTATCTCTTCTCATTTGAACAATCTTTACATTATAAATATTGCCTGCATTCTGAGTCGTATCAGGGAAAAAAATATAAGATCAAATTAAGAATAAAAAGGAGTTTGAAGGAGGAGGAAACCTACATTGTCATTACAAAAATCTGACAAAAACGGCAAACAAGCTGAAAAAACAGTGATCACACTATGGTCAAGGTACAAGGCAGACAGACTGGAGAGACATCATGTATCAGTGGGACCCACTCATTGAGTTTTAATGAGGAGCCTGTTGCAGCTAATTGTCTAAAGTAAAATAAGATATGCATTCAAAGATGGAGAAATTTTACAAGAAAATCTTCATCAACTTCTTGTTCTTCCTGCCCGCTTCCACAGATTCTCTAAGGATGCAGGAGAATCTGAACCATATTGTTTATTAATTATACTGAAGCAGCTTCTACTGAAGGATTTCAAAACATCTTGTCAAACAATTAATTAAGTCTCATGGTTTGTCTCTCTTCAAAAAGGTGTTAGTACCTTTTTTATGGAATATTTTTCAATAATAAAAGGTTTTAGTGCCCCAGCAAGATCACACCGCAAATTCATTATGAAACTAAAAATCTGTTCTCAAAAGGCAGGAGCAGGAGGAGTGGAGAGAGCCAGCCCCCTGCTCCTGCCTTGGCTCCCGTGGGAGGACACTTGCCTGAACTGTCTCTCCTGGAAACTGTCCCACCTGCTACCAGTGAGCATCTCTTTCTTACAGAAAGCAAAAGTCTCTTACAGAAATGGTGTGTATTTTAGCAAAATGAGTAGGAATTCCCTGTATGTTTCCCTGGTTGACATGGCTCAGGTGATCCTTTGATGGACAAAGAGGTGCATGTTTGAGTAAGGGGAGATAGGGGGGAGATCCCACATCTGTGGAATGTTCTGGTGATGCTCTCTCTAGCATACTAGTGTTTCAGTGCTTGTGTTCATGGCATGAAGAGGCCAGGAAAAACTGCAGAGGGATTATGAAAAACAGGAAAAACTGCAGAGGGATTAAGAAAAAGCTACAAGAATGTACAGAGACCTGAAAAATGTTTTGCACGGACCAAGTAGGAAGTTCAATCCATTCATTTTGTCAAAACACAGTAAGTCAGGAACCAGTTAGGTAGAATGCAGGTAAGTAAATTATGAGGCCATTTAATTTAGCAGACAAAATCAGAAAAACTGCCAAAAGCTGACACTAGAAATAACACTGAAAAAAAAAATAGAATTAATTACTTATTGTAACAGATTACCAAGAAATCTGACAAATTTGTCAACAGCCAACACCTTTAATATGAGGCCAGCTACATGTCAAAAAAGAGACAGCTGACTGGAAGGTCAGTGTAGCAATTAGGTCAGCTGAATGATCGTAATGATTCTGTGTAACATTAAAGCCAATGAATCACTATGAAGCACATGACTTCCGTGGAGATGCTTCCCAATCATGAAAATGTTAAGCTGATTTAGTTATTTGGTTAGACCTTCCTGCTTTTTCAAAAGTAGCATACATAAAAAAAATAAATAAGTAATTAAATAGAGGTACTCCCTTGTTAGTCACCCTTCTTAGCTTTCAGGCTCATCAAGAAGAGTATGAACTTCTTAAGTCCTCATTGCAAATCATTATCTGCATAATTTGTGAATAGAAAAGCTTGGTAAATAAAAATTGAGGGACAAGAGTTTTCAGTCATATTCCTTACATCTTAGAGGAGTGCCACTGATAAAAACCATGGTCTATACCTGCTACTTTATAACCCTCCTAGGTAGGGCACTGGTATGTAGATGGACAAGGCAGATTATGAGCAATGTCTTTTCTCTCTCTTTTCAATTTTTTTTTATTTTATTTTTTTTTTGATTCAGCACTTTGCCATTTGTTTGGTTTTGAAAAGGCAAATTTTACCAGTTTTTCTAACAAGAGCAGTTTCAGACTTGCCAGTAGCACAGGCAAAATACCTCCTTTTGTGCCCACCCTCAGTGGCAGCAAAACTCACTTTCGCTGCCAGCAGAGAGGGGAAGCAAGCGGAGCAGCCAGAAGCCGCCCTGCCTGTCCCTGTCCCGGGGTCACTGCTGTGTGCTCCGCAGCCCGGAGCAGGGCGAGTGCCACCCGCTGTGCCCACACTGCTGCGTGGGCAGGAGTCACAGCTCGGCTTTGTGCTTTGCTCAAAGGGCAAAAAAAGGAGCAGTGCTTTGCTCTCCTCCAGCTGGGGCCTCTCTCATCCCGCCCAGGCAAAGGTGGCAGCTTTTGGGCTGCAGTTTTACTTCCCCCCAGTAGTTTGCTGCCCACTTAGTTTAGCTGTGCCTGATTTCCTGCTAAGGACACAGCATCTGTTTCCATTAAAATCAGTATGAGCTGCTATTGGTATTGACAGAAGATGGATCATGTCTTCAGACATGACAGGGGGAAGAAAAAATAAAATTGCCCCATTTAACCTATTTTCAGCAAGTGTTTTGAAGGTATAGAGTTGCATAATCTCCACAGGCTCATGGAAAGTGAGAACTATAGTCCTCCTCAGATAAATAACTCCCCTGGGTACCCAGAAAGGAATGTAGTGGCCTCACAGGTACACAAACCAGGGAATTAAAAGAATAGGATAAAGAAGAAACCTCAAAAGAGGTAAAATATAGGTAAACATGGAACATATTACATTTTGTTATGCCACAATTTCTCCGCATAAAAACGTAAAAATAATATAAGAATTACCTAACAAAAGCTAGTTGACAGTTTTGGCTATTTTGGGCTCTCCAAATCTGCTCTTCTAAAAGAGCTGAAGTGCGGAAAATTAAAGAGTCACTTTATCCAGGGTTTGACAAAAAGCTATATGCAGATTTCAATTTCACATTATCTTGTCCATATGGCAATATCAGGCTTTTATGCTGCAGGGATGTCATGAGCACACATTAATAATTTAACCATTTTTATTCTCCCTGCTTTAATTTTGGTTAATAAGATAATCCAGAAGTCAATTTTCTTCAAAATAAAATATAGGTGTTACAAATCTAAGATGATTGCAAAGGAATATCCTAAACCAAGCTACGTGAAATCATTTAAATGCTTTATTTCCATTTCCCATTTCTGAACTAATCTATTCAGAAGTTATCTTGAGAAGAAGGAATAATTTTAGCTCTTCCAATTTATTTCTATTCTTGTCAAATACACACTATACAGGTGATACTGCCCAGGAACTTAAGTCTGGAAGACTTGAGCCCTTGGGAACTCTCTATCATGGCACAAAAATCACTTTCCTTCAAAGCAGGGGATTCTGTAGTTTTTCTTCAAGAAATGGTCAGAAACTCTCTTCAATATGTGACAGCAGCAACAAAGCCACTGATTGTTGGTATCAAACACCTGGGTGCAGAACCATCAGGATGTTACAGGGATCCCCTCAGAAACAGAGAGATAAGAGGATTTTTGGTAATACAGAAGCACATGGCCAGAAACACAAGTGACCTGGGAGCTCCTAAGGATGTATTTGTAACGTAACTGAGAGCAGGGTTATAAAGGGAAGTAGGTGACTAAAGGCATATGGAGAGCTCTAAAAACCTCTACGAATTTGGCCCTAAACCATTCTGAGTACTTTCCTTCAAATTCATTCTCCAGTGAAAGAAGCTTTTATCTATAGCCAAACTCCTACATGGGAGGAAAAAACTCGGACCAGCCTCTGAACTTCCATTCTGATGTTCCTTGGGGTCTTAACTCATTGTTTTGTAAGGAAAATATCTTCTCAACCTGTATTTTACGTGGGAGATCCCTGCAAGGTCTACTGAAGGAGGAGGCAGAAGGTGGACATGGTCAGTTCCTGGACTATGCACTCATTGCACTTCTTTTGGCCTTACCTGGATGAAACATGGCAGGAAGATGGAAAGCTTAATCTGGCCACTTAAAAATAAAATAATAAAATGTACAATGTTATATGAGAATAATGAAACCGTTATTGCCAGGATGCATAATATAGTCTGACCAACTTTCACTCGCAGTGTGTTGATATTTATAAAACGCCCATTGCCTGTTGGCTCTTGGGCTGCATGACTGGCTGAGAAGACTTCTTGCTCCAAATGATACAGGAATTCTATCTTGTGACTTTTCCAAGACATAGAAGTTTTGGTGAAATGATCAGAGGGGATTAAAAAAAGAAAAAAAAAAAAAAAAAAAAAAAAAATAATAATAAAAAAAAAAAAGAAATAAAAAAAAAAAAAAAAAAAAAAAAAAAACATAAAAAAATAAAAAAAAAAAAAAAAATAAAAAAAAAAAAAAAAAAAAAAAAAAAAAAAAAAAAAAAAAAAAAAAAAAAGAATGTAATTCTACACAGAACAACGAATTAAAATGAAATAAATGCAGTTAAGACTAAGTCCAGACTTTAACAGCAGACTTGAAGTCATTTACTCCCAAACCTTGCGTTTTACTTAAAATGACATTCACCTAAATAAGCGTGGGGTGGTGGAATATTTCAAAAATATTCCTGCAAAATGCAGTAGCAGTGTTCTGCAGCAGGAGCAATGACTACTACATCAGTCTTTGCATCAGTGCTGGGACTTTCCACTTTGCTCTTTATATTCCATCCTCAGGCAATGTTTTCTGCAATGGACTCAGGAAGACCTGAATATTTTTCCTTAGGTGACAAAGATGAGAGTTTAGTTTCTTACTCTCCTCCTTGGCCTTTCCAAATAACAAAATAGCACTGTAGATAACACAGTGAATTCAGGAGCACCTTTGAGCATCTATTACTGCAAAAGAAAAAACATAATCCACCTACATAATCTGTGGGCACCAAGCATATGTTGGATGCTATGGAGAGGTAATAACTCTCTAGTAGTACTACTTTATGGCTTCTGTTTTTCACTAGTACAGTGTACTATTCCCCTACTTTTAGGCAGAGACAAACCTTATACCTACCTTGAAAAAGCCAGGTATAAACTAACTTCATGACAGGAAATGAGAGAATTATTAAGCATTAGAAGAGAAAAATGTCATTCTTACTTAAATGTGTTTACCAGCCTAGGCCATAGCCTGCCTGATCTTTACACAAGTACACAGCAAAAGTTCTTAAGGGACCTCTGAGAATAAGAGTTCCTACCCTCATGGGGAACCCAAGACATGATCCCTGTTTTCTTGGGAACTCAGGAGAAGACAAATGCAGAGTTCCCATCCCACGTATCTGCATGTTGGCTCACCACATGGCTGAGCACATCCTCCTGTAGCAGCCTCTGTGCTACACCCCCACCCAGGCGAGTCAAGAGCATCCGTCTCCACAGAACAAAATGCATCCTGGACCTGGAGAGGGAAGCACCACATTCCAGGCACCAGTCTGGTCGAAGGCATCACTGGAATCTATTAGGGAGCATTGCGTGAACATCAAAACTGCTTCTGAAACGGTCTATGACTAGACTGATCTAAAGATGTGCTTTGATTATGAAGGCAAAACTCCCTGAAATCAATGGGGAGTTTTGCTTACAAAAAGGAAAAGGGACAGCATCTTGAGACTTACAGCAGGTCCAATCTTCCTTATTTCCCAATGTCAGGCTGCTAACTGACAATGCAGGATTCCTGCTCTTCTCTAACAATGTCCTACAGACTCAAAGATTTACTTTCCTGAATTTCCCTTTTTAATTTGTATTGTCCATTCTAACCTCATTGATCCTCATTAAAACTCCAATAAAGACAATCACTCCTGTAGTCATTATTAGAAATCATTACTTGCATTCAAGTCTCTTAAGGCTCTCCATGCTTTGCTTTGTGCTACGAGACCACTACTGAGAGAAGAGTTGTATATATTGAAAAATAAAAATAATCAGACGGATTCTTCCCTTTTCACAATAACTAGTTCTAACCTGTCTCAGAAGAAAAGGTAACTCACTTTCAAAATACAAGAAAGGAAAGATACTTGAAAGAGATTAAAATCTTTTTGATATCAGAGACAAAATTTACTAATACGCATTTTGGTTTCCAGCTGAGATTTAAAATTAATGCACAGTTCCCTATGAACCCAGGTATTCACACAAACTGTTAAAAGTCAGCTCTCTGTGAGCATCAGAATCCATTACTGAGTGTGCACAGGAGAGGAAGCAGGAGTCTAACCAATTTGTCAAAATAATTTTCAAGTTTAATTTTTTCATGGTTTAAAATAATCATAGCCATTTCAAGCAGTGTGATAAATCTGCAGGACTGTAAGTCTCTGATTCCGAAGAGTAAAGCCCAGTAGTTTGCAAATCCTAAGCTTCAAAAAAAACCCAAAAGTTTTTATAGAGACACAAATCTTCCTTTCTTAATAGAAGTAGAGGTTCCTATGGTTAAGAATATTGAACAGCTTCAACTATAAAACATCATTCTAATCTGTTTATAACTCCAAAAGGACTAGCTTTCTGCATTCAAGTTTTGCTGGAATTCTACTTCACAGAAAGTTCCAACAAAAACTATTTGTTTTTTACCAAAATGAGATTTGGACAGAATATGTGGGTTTATGCACTCTAAAATGTTCTCATAGTTGTATTTTAAAGAGTCTCTAGAACATGTATATTTTGTAGTATCTGAAAAGGGTCTGGAGAGAAAGCTCTGTGTACTTTGAGCAGACTTTATCACAGCATTTCAAGGATTTCGTCTACTCTTTCCAGCAGAAGGACTGCTGTGATCAGTACATGGAACATAAGGACAGGGACGCATCACTCCTGGGCTCCCCAGTCTGCCCCCTCCACTGGTAGGAAGAAAAAAGGAGGAAATTCCTGATGGGAATTTGAAGTGCTGGGCAGTTGGCTGGGAGAAGGGGCCAAGGGGTGGGTGTGATGCAAAAAGAGACTTCAGTGACTGTTGATGGCATGTTGGCAGAGTAGAGAAAAGAAAGAGGTATTGAGATAGCACGTAATTAAAAACTGCGAACTTAGTTCCAGCATGTCTGAACTTATTAATATTGGACTTGGAAACTGTAGGGGCATGATGGGTACATGTGTGAGCAAAAGGAACAGAAAAAGAGTAGAATAGAAAGGAAGGATATAATTATTATTTATTAATCCTTAGATTGGCTTGAAAGTTGCTAAGCACTGTAAAAATTCAGTGTGACAATTACTGTATACACATTCAAGACTCTAAAAACATATCAGAAGGGAAGATGTAAGAGGCAAAGCACTTAGTTCAAAGCTCCCCAACTATTTCAGTGGCAAAGGAGTACTTTGATTTGCTTTATGGGCAATAAATAACACAAAAACCTAGAAGATACGGTAGGACTGACAAGAGTGTGCAATCCTCTCTGGACAGCACACACAGCTAATGAAACACATTGGCTCATTGCCTCCCGAGCTCCTCTGCTCTACAGTGTTCCCTCACACCTCAGTATTCTCGGTTGAAAAAGGAAAAGGATGAAATTATAAATCATAGCTAGAAATATAACGAGTTTGGCACATCCTGCATATTAATTCATGCAAAGCTTTTACAGAACTACTTAAGTACCTAAAGAAATGAGCAAGCAGCATCTGCAAATTAATATTTCTTTTGCTGCAGCACATAAAGTGCTGCTTTCCAAAGGAAATGAGTCAGGAAGGGGCATTATGCATGAAGAACATGAAGAATTTCATCTCCTACCACCTCAAATGAGAAGTCCTCTCTGACTGCAGGTCACCATTACCCACAACAGTAACTATAAAGCAAAACCAAAGGTAACACTTCATGATCCTGATCTTATCTTCACAGAAGAAAAGGTTATTTTTGCTGCCTGCTTCTAAGGGTGCAGAACTGCACCTCTTTCCTGCTCTTCAATCACATTCCATCACCTTAGGTGCTCTTGACATAGCATCTAAGGCGAGTCTCCTACAATCTTGAAAGGTAAATATACTTCCCTGTGCACTAGAGCAGATTAAGTACCATCACATTTTATTAGAGTTAACAGAAAAAGTGCAGGTCAGCATACCTTGTTGAAAATGTGTTTTACATTGCAATGTAATATTCAGTGATGTTATGTTACCAAACACCAGGCAACCTGACAGATACATCTGTTAGAAGTATAATTACACTAGATAACTTGTATTGGTGTCCCTCTCTGTTAAACAAAACAATAGATTTTCATTCAGAGGGGCACCTTGGAAGATTAATGGTAATAATGAAGCATGAAATATTTCTTTCCTACTGTGGTTAATCTGAAACAGAGGAAACAATCATTTCACCCAGGAGGGATAATCCTTTGAGGAAAATTTTCAGTGAAATAATGTATTGCCATATCTCATCCCACATACGTCAACAAAGCAACTATCAGCATTGTACTTAACACAATAAAGGCCAACAAGCACAAGAAAAGGCAACGGAATCAGCACAGCATAAACACAGATACACAGCTGTATGAGCAGGAGGGAGTGGAGAAGGCAGGAAAACAGTGTCAGGAAGCAACAGCATAAACAGCAAAGGAGAACAGAGGCAAGAAATTCAGTGAGAGGGAGAGAAGATAGAAGAAATGGTTCAAATAAAGACAGCCAGTGAGTAAAAAAAATGTTTCGGGGCAATTTTTCAAGTTAGCTGTGTGAAGTGTTTGTCATAATGAAGCAGCCACTGGGGCAGGTACAATTAGCAGGTGAGGTCCCGCAGCGCTGCCGCAGCCACAGAATGAGCAGTGTCTGGGCAGACTCTGCTCTTCCCAAATCGGCTCCTCTCAGCCCTCGGTACAGATGGCACCTTGGCAGTGCTGCCGTAGCACTGCTGCCCTCGAGGCCTCAGCGGATGTGAGGGCTTCCCGAAGGCACAGCCGGTCAACAGGGGTTGCCTCAGAGACTGGCCCAAGATACTGTTAACTTCAGAACTGGGTGGCCACAAGCGTGTCTTTGACAATCTATACCTGAAATGGGCTCTACCAACTAAGGCACACAGATGTAAGTGCATATGGATGTGTGTGTACACAAGAAAAACAACACTTCATATACGTATATATTTTTTTTTCACTAAAGCCTTTTCAATCAGACACTGGTGCCCACAGGAAAAAAAATCCCTTGATATCAACTTATTGAAATCATCCCCTCAGAGTCCTACTAATAAACCCATGCTCCATCTTCAAAGAACACTCACAAGCCTTTCATTTTTGCCAGATAAGCTATTTGATCAATATTTTCAACATTAATCAAGGCCAAGAGCAATTTCATTTCTACCCTTTCCCTAAGTTGAGTTGGAATCTAAGCAAGTGCATCATTTGGTTACTTTGCTCATGGCAAGTAGATTCAGCAGAAGGAGATAGAAGCTTTCAGTGGTAACTAATTCTGTTCAACTGAAAATACTTTTTATTTATTTTTATTTATCTTTTATTTATCTTACATAAACATAAGTACAGGAGGAAATGCCAAATTTTCTCTAGAAAAAAGCTCCATTAAATAACTCTATTTCTAGATTCTGTTTTTTAAATGTGCCTTTTTATTACTTGAACTGATGACTACTGTTGTCCTGATAATTTTTTATTTTGCAATGTGTATTATGCTCACAGTATTCTCAGTGTGAAGCACTAATTAGAATCAGAAAACTGCTCTGTTCTCATTGTCTTTTTGGTGTCCATATTTTTTGCAGGAAACATCTTTCCTTTATAAAAAGCAAACCTTCTCCCTTGTTGACCGGAAAGCTGGTGAGTGTCTGGACTTTCACATCACTCTGTTCAGCTCTACTCAGAGAAAATCCCTGCCCACAGCACAGAGAGCAGTGGCTGGCTGTCCTGAGCTGCCAATGGAACATTCCCTAGAGTTTTGCCTACAGACTGTCCTGTGTTTCTTGAAATCCTACAATAATCATGATAGCTACTATGCAGCTGGAAGGCAGAGCAAAGCCCAAGACTGGACGAAGCAGCCCAGCTGCACTAACTCGCACTTCCTTGGCAGTAGGTCTCAGGTATTTCTAATTGTACAGCCTCTGTAGCACAAAATAAACCAATTTACTGAATAGGTTCGTCTTTGGTCTTACTGATAAACTTGTGTACACCTGATTGTGGCCACGTGAACATCTACAGCAGGGTGTTCTCACTAGCACACTTCCTATTTCTGTGTCATACAGTATTCAGTACTCTGCTGCTGCCAGGAAAAGAATAAGGAATAAAGCGTAGAGAATTACAACAACTATAAAAATGCACTACCATACTTCACTGGAAGAAAATGAAGCTTGACCACTGCAAGCTCTGTAGCAATCCCATGAACTTGCCTTTGGCTTTGAGAAAGCCATTTTGGCTTTATCCCTCTGCAGCAGACACTTTGAAACATGTCACACAATTTGGTTTTTTACCCTTTGTTTCTTCCTCTGATACAGGAAAATAAAGCACACAAAAGAAAAAGTTCCCTTCCACAAACATCTCCAGAGCTAACAGAAGCTTACTGGATGCTGTCTGCTGTGCAAACACAAATTTAAGACAATTTTATAGGCTCTGTTATTTACCCAGCTATAACAGCTTCTTTGTTGCGCACTATAATTATCTGCTTTTATCATTAATACTTCAAGTCAGTGGTTAATGCAGAGGTGACAAATCACTGAAATGCCTGACAGCCTACGACTTTTAGCGCTAAGGAACATCTTTTTTATTTCATATCCCTTGTGCGTATCATATTTCCTTTAGATGTCTTCTGTTCTCTTACATACACAAGCACATCCATAATTAAACTGATCTGATCATAATTTATTCACACATAACCAATTACCAAATCTCTGTTGTTTAGTGCTAGTGCATATTAATTGAAGTTTGGAAAGTGGTAGAACAAGAGGAGAATTTTTGACTGAGGAAGTATCAGAGTAATATCTTTGGTACTTTATGTCAACTCTGAAACATTATCCAAAAAATAAATAAAAAAATACACATCTGCTTAATATTGCTAGCCATTGGAAAGGCAGGGTTAAACAGCAGTACTCTCAAGTAAACTCTCAGACCAAAAGCAGGAAAATGCTCTATTTTCCCTACAAACTCAAGTACCCATGTTCCAGAAGTACAGGCACACATCCCAAAGATCTCTCACCAAAAGCAACACTCACTGTGCACAAGTGCTGCAGACCACAGGCCTCTGTCCTGGGAAGTGCTGAGCTGAAAATATTTGGATCAGAATAAAGAACACAGAGTCTGCAGCAGACTACCCTTCTGCATCAGCTTGAGCCACCATTATTTACACATGAAGCATGTCACTGCACCCTATGTATAACCATAATTTGCCTCATATGATTAGTTTATTTTTCTCCCTCTCCTGCTCCTATGCTCACAGAAACATATGCACAGCTTGAAATGAAATGTAACCCCTTGTGTCATAGAAAACAGTCATTTTGGAAGCAGTGAGTAGCAACTGTCAAAACAAAACAAACCCCATTTCAAATCCAGCGTGAAGTAATGGAGCAAAAAAAAGAATGAAGCAGAAATTACCTTATCCATAACTATAGCCACAAGGCTAGTTAGGATTCCTTCTGAGTAAAAAATAGAGAAGAACAACTGGCAAATGTCAGCCTCATTATCATGAACTCTTTTTAGTACTGAAACAAAAATTAGCCCTTAGATCTTTTTTCAACAGAGTAGACCATTTTCCATGTTAGAAGCCTTTCTATCAGGTTACGGGAATACCTCTTCCCTTTAGATTTAGAAGCACATCTTTCAGCCTTAATTGCCATATGCACACTATATTTATCTTTCAACAAACACTTGCTGCTCAAATAGTTTGGTATAATGTTGTGAAATACAGTGAGAAGAAAAAAAATGTGGTGTGGAGGAATCTGAGCAAAAAGAACACTGAGTGCAAAGGTAGCTACTTCTCTGTGATAGATGCAGTTTTTCATATATTCATTAAGAAATACTAAAAAAATTGAACATTCCAGCTAGATAAAAGAAATTCTGAAACACTCTCTTATAATGCTAGTGCCACTGTGTAAAGCCAAGATGATGTCCTTCAATCTTAAATCCATAGTAAGTGCTACAGATGGAGAACACAGTTGTCCTTAACCTGATAGATCTCAATGGAGTTTTCCAAAGTAATAACTTAATAACAAGTCAGATCCAAACCTGTTGCAAATTATTGAAGCTCCAGTAAAGTTAACAGAACTGTGCCATTTCATGCCAGCTAGGGCTCTAGCACAATGTAATGAAATCGAGACACTAATTGGCTCTCTCTCTCTAGCTGCCCCTTAACACTAGTGTTTTTACAAATCCCTTGACTAAAACACACACCAGTTTCTGATCTTGGCTTGCCTCTGGCATAGTTTTGGTCGTTCTCCAGTAATGCATTTCTCAAGTGGACAACCGTCTCTTTTTGAAGGCCAGGGTTTTAAGTCTGCAGTCATGACAATTCCTCCTAGATATGACTCAACAGTCATTGCTTTCTGGGATAGTGATGGAGCACAGCCAAATTTCCCTGTTCACGTCATCATAATCTACAATTTACGGGATGATTGTTCATGTATCCTCATCATCTATAGGTAATGCTCAGAAAAAAAGATCAGCTGTTGGGGTTGTTCTGTTTTGTTTGTTGGGTTTGGGGTTTTTTCAGTTGTTGGCTTTTGTTTGTTTTTACTTATGTCCCTGTCCTGAAATAGTCACCTCTGACTGTGAGCTCACGTCAGGATTAGCTGTCTGAATCCTTCCCCACCTTCATTTGTCCAGCTTCCTGAACTCAAACAAAACAGCATGGGTCTTAATTTTGTTTACCTGCCTAGGGATTTGCATTACTGAGCAAGGACTACAAAGACATTTGACCCTTACAGCTCATGTTTCTTCTTTCCCTAGTGCCTGTAAATATAAATACGAAAATGAGTCTTCCAAGTTTGTACACACTCAAGATCTCACATCCAGCATTTCCGCCATGGAATCACCCAGAGATGTACAAACTTCATGTGTCTTGCGAGCTTTGGTTCAAATACATTTAGGCTTCCCCAGCTATAAAGGCTCTGCTTCAGCTGGCTTCACCAACCTGCGCTGGGCAGTCTGGGTTCAGAAACTCAGCTCCACAGGATGGGGAAAACGAGATTAGAACTAATGTATGTATTTCTGATATCTGACCAGGAGGTAACAGAGACGAGAAAGCATTCTGCATCAAACCTCATTCAGAAAAGATCCCTTGGAGTCAATTCCAGGCAGCCAAGAGCATCTCACATTGCCCGTGACTCCCTTGAGAGCAGCATGAACATGAGAATTTTACCACGTGAAGGACACAAGGATTCTACTCAGCCATGGGTTCAAGATCAGAATATGAAGGCTGAACAGAACATCCCAGATGATACACTAAAATGTCAAATTTCATATTTGAAAAAATGGAAATGATGATACTTACTTGCTCCAGAGGGACGTTATGAAGCTCAGTTTATTCTTAGTAAAGTTCTGGGTGATTCTCTGATGTGCCCTACCAATGCCAAGTACTATTACTTCTAAAGAAAACAATCTCCCAATGTCTCTTGCCAAAGTATGATTTATAGAACATGCCACAGAGCAAACAGAGGGGACAATTCTGATAGATGCAGAAAACAACAGCCTGTAAAACAAAGGGTGCTGCTGACATGGAGCTAACAGCCTTTAGAAATGGCTTCTAGGGAAGCAAAAAGCAGGAATATATCATTTAACAACTGTCCTGACTTTATAAGGATGCAAATAAATCTTCCAACATTTCCGCTATTCAGTACAATTATAACCTATCCTGCACGTTGGATGTTTGCTGGAAATCAGTGCTTCACACAACAAGATGCTCTTCACCCGGACTGGTGAATACATTGTTTATGCTATCTTCACTCATGACAGCATCAAAGAGTCACAGCTGAAATTCCATAGAGTTTCTTGAAGGTCCTCTTCCTGCAGCTTTAGTTCAAGGCAGCAATACATCACTCACTTATCACCCTGAAGTTTCTTTTAAACTAGTTTTACAAGCATACAGGACAACATTTTCCATTTTTCCCTATGGATCCAAGAAATTCAAACATGGAGTCAGTCAAGTAACATAGCTATCATCCTAAAACGCTCTGTTCCTTAAATATGATGCTCAAATTACCATTTCACAGAATCATAGAATTACAGACTGCTCGGGGTTGGAAGGGACCTCGGAGATCATCCAGTCCAACCCACCTGCTAAAGCAGGTTCACCAGAGCAGATCGCACAGGAATGTGTCCAGGTGGGTTTGAACGTCTCCAGAGAAGGAGACTCCACAACCTCTCTGGGCAAATTTCAAGTTACTTATAGCTGATATTCCACCAGAAAAGAGAGATTCATGATACATTAAATATACTTCATGATATAAGAGAAAGATTCACAGTGATGATACAGCATTTATAACAACAACTACTAGAAATTCAAAAATCCACAGTAGTCTAACTAGAGATGAGACAGTCAGTAATCATCCAAATTCATTGCTAGGCAGAGACATTACTAACTTGTGACCCAGTAAGCTAGCAGCTGTGATATAATGTTTTCATCTAAAGCAAAACACACACACATGCAAACCCACAAAAACACACCAAAAACAAACACACACCCCACAAAACCCACCACAAAATATAAGCCTGAACATGTTACTTATAAAATGTTTACACCCAGTTTACCAATTTGTGTAGTAATGATGCCTAAAGTATGTTTCTCCTGAATGGCTTTGAGATGCTAAATGCAAAACAAGAACTAGGGGACTTGAAAATAGAGAGCAGATAATTGCTACCAGAAAAAGACTGTATCAGTAGATTGCACATAACCAATGAATTCCATATGGCCACAGCTATTTTCAGCTATCTCCGTAAATTCCACTTTGTGCTTTCCTCTGAATTTAGATGTTCATGTTTTCAATTAAATTTCCTGTAACTGATTGTGTTTCATGGCACACAACTAGGCCACGTTACGCTTGGAAATAAAGTAAATCAGCAGTTTGGCAGCTGAGAACATCGCTGCAGTCTAAATGAGGTAAAGCACACAAATATGCTGGAATGGTCCATGAAGGAGTGAGTGCGAGATTGTGGCTGGTGGTGTGTAATGATGTCACTGCATTGTGGGATGAAGCAAACCAGAAAGGTATCCTCCAAAACTTCCTCATGAAAAGGTTCTAGGTTTCAAGAGGACTAAAGAAGTGGCCTAGACTCAGTGGGGTTACCTGAGTATGCACCTGATATATTGATGGGCTTTTCAGTATATTTTAAGAGTTCTTGTGCATGTCATGAATCTTTTGACATTTATTTTTATGATCATGTCAGATTCCTGCTGTAGAAACCTTATTTTCACAGATTTACTGTTGTGGCTCCTTAAAAAAAAAAAAGTTTTGCTATTTTATGAACTGAAATATCAATTTTGTCAAAGAGTGTAAATAGAAAAACTTTGTTTCTTTATTAAAAAAAAAATAAAATACAAACATCTGTTTTTCTGCTGTTTGTTTTTTTTTTCCCTGTTAGTTTTTCTAATGGAAAAAGGTAACCAGATAGTATTTTCAAATATATTTAAAATCCAGAAAACTGCAGTTGTCCACACAAAAAGCCTTGTGAACATCATATGATTAGAGTTTTGGAGTCTCCAAAACATTTAAGTGATCTTTTCTGTTGTTTTTAAAGTTTCTGCATCACAGCTCCACAGAAAGGACAGGTGTACAAAAATACACGCATACAAAACCTGCAAAATATGAACAGGATTAGAAATTTCTGACATAGAAAATACTAAGAAGAGAGACACCAGAGAAACCCCTACAGCAAAAGCTTTACATGTTTCACTTGCAACACTGGACAGAACTGTGATGGGGTTGGCAGGGTTTTGCACCCACTCTCTCCTATAAAACATGGCGCACTTAACATACCAAGTAAACCCAGTGGAGAAACACAAGAATATGATATTGCTCTTTTTTCTCCAAGAAATCTGAGTTTCATTGTATGACAAACTCTGCAAAGGAAAGGAGTTATGATTAGATCTTCCCAGAGTGTCTGTTCCAAAGGAGCTGGATGAAAACGCCTGATGCCTGGTGAGAAAAAGAAATTGGACATGTATGGCAAAATGGAAGATATGCTGGCATGGAAGAAGATTCGGTTCTCTGAAGCCAAATAATTTCATCAAATGCAAGAACAAGCTGTCCCAAGACTAAGCTTTATTAGCCAACATGCAAATTGCCAGCAAGACTTGAACTTTCTCAGATGAAAGAAGACTGAGAACTGGTGTGTGTTTTCTCACGCTATCTTTCTGAGTTCGCAGTACTCACACCTAATAAGAGGTTCAATATGGAATTTCCTACCTGGCGACTTTTTGAGGTTGATAGCACAAACAGATAATAGGTAAGGAGACTCATACAGTCAAAAAGGATGTGAAATTGGAATTTTTGAAATATAAGTTGAATTCTTATGCTCAATTTACAGGACTGTGAAAACACTTTTGATATGACATCTGATGGGCACTGGTGATAGAGAAGAAACCTGGAGACAGGAAAAACTAATCTCTCCCTCCTTGGGTCTTTCCTGTAGAAGCTTCTAGCCCTGCACAGCTTCTGGGCTTCAAAACAGCTCTATGGCTGCAAAGAAAACTCTGAAAACTTGACACAATTTCTTCTTGTTTGGCCCTTGACTCCTGATTCCATACACATTTATACCTATCTACAAATGTGTATTGCTGGCTAGAACATCATACATTGCCCACATAAGGAATTCTATTAAGACACCAAGGAAGATGAAGTTTAACATATTAAATAGCTCAGCACACCAAGAAGATATAAAGCTTTTGAGGGCAATTTGTAGCAAATGGCCATATGCCAAAGAAACTGCTGTGCAACAAGTGACTAATGTCTTTGCTGATGTCTCCTATTTCTCTGCCAGCATCCTGCAGCAAATCCTGCAGGAAACTGTCAGCTCCGCTCAAGTGAGTGAGGCTGAGAAAATCTATATCTGCTTGGAATCTGCCTCTTCTCAGCTATGTACTTCTTTGGGCCACCACTCACCACTGAAATCTACTCTTGGAGCGCCGGATGAAACAGAGAAGTTCCTATATTTTGGCCACCGAAGATAATGTATTTCAAGAACATGTTAAACGTAAGAAATACTTTGTGGAAGAAGAATGTATGGGATGGGCAACTAGTCCGAGCAGCCCTAATGTAATTCAGAATGTGCAAGAGCAGCTAAAAATGCTTCAGAATTAATGACAATAAACAGAAAACAATTATTAAAAGTTTCCATCCTGCTACATCAAGCACAGGTATCATATTTCCTGAATTATCTTGGTTAACTGAGGTAGCTTCTAAAGAGAAATCATCAATGCTAATACTTTTATAGCATGCGGAGTATTTTGTAAGTACATGACCTGTGTAACACTTGGAAGGAGCACTCAGGAGAAAAGAAGTCTAACTGTAAAATATGATAAAAGTATGACGTCTAAATAGATGTAAAAATATTTGCCATAGTTTTTGGATGTAGAAAGTTCTGTAAGTAAGATTCAGAAAGGTCAGTCCCAGCTTTGAGAAACTTCTTTGTAAACACTTCATTTTAAAAAAATTTAATGATAACATGAAATGATATTACAGATATCACATTAGGTACAAATATAGTTCTTGGTAGAACTGGAGAACCCAGACCAGCTGCTCAAGTGCCAAGGACAATCACTTCAGCAAATGTAAAGAAAGACGTGCCATAAAGACAGACCCACTGCAGTTTAGTAGATTTGCTGTTAAAAAGTGAAAACTGTTTGGTTTCCCAGCACCTGCCTGATGCATGTTTATGAATGAAATGAGTGAGACAACAGTCTTCACTAATGAGTCCTCACCACTGATTTGATTGTTTGTTCTTCTTGATATTTATTAACATGATTACCTCTGAAGGGAGAAAAAAAGAAATATTTATTTTTTATCTAAGCATTTTACATGGGCTTGTGCCAAGTTCAACATTTGCCAGTTTTAACACAGCAGAATATTTACAGCAGGCTCTAACAGCAGCCACAGCTTATAGAGACTGCCCCTGGAAAGCTGTTCAAGTTTCTCCTTGAATGGGTCTTAGCTAAACTATAATGCATAAAATCATACCTTCAATGCACATCAATCTGGGTGTGAGGTTTTTTTTCCTCTTCTATTTTAGACTTTTTTTATTTATTCAAACACAGCATTTCAAGTTTCTCTTCTGAATTTTTACAAAGATCTAAGAGAAACAAAATATCAATCTAAAAGATTAAGAAAATACACTCTGTTTCTATGGTTATTTTAAATCAGTTTTATGCAGGCTTTGACAGGGGTCTATTAAATCAAATGCCAAAGATTGAAGTGGCAGTTCCAGTAGAACTGAATAAAAGCTAAAATAACCATAGTCAAAGACAGGGTCAAAGCCCATGTATTGCTTTAAGAGCGACTTTATTTTATTTCTAAATATTCTGAGTAGAGAGATGCAAATGAAAGGTGCTGGACTGAGGCCCAATCCAACACAAGCTTTCCTTGGTCTCAGTATCACAATCAAAGAACCTCTCCAGAGCCCTTTCTCTAGAAGTGGTGTGCCCTACATACCACCACAACTGATTTTAGCGCAAGGTCGACATTCATCTCAAAGGAGGCTCCATCCCCTTCCATTTCAGATTCCATGCTTTGGTACACTAAGAGACCACACATAAAAACACAAGAATGGCCACACCACATTAGACATGGTCCACTTAGCCAAGAAGCCTGTTTTCCATAAGAGATGATTCAGGGAAGACCATAAAACCAGGAAAATGTATTCTTATGGGTTCCAGCCTTAAACAACAGTTAGTATCCCAGATCTCTCAATTTTTTTCCAATGCACACCTATGCATAAACTTGGTGACACACTCACTATCACTTGCTGTGGGGCACAACAGCATATGGTGGAAACAGATGGTGCTTTCCAGACCTCTTAGTTACGGCAAGTTACGAGCCTAAACAATTGCATGGGGACACCCTACCGCACCCTGTTCAACTATATACAAGCTATGACAAGACCCATTGCTCCTGAAGCAACTTTACTATTGTCATTATTATACTTTGTAAAGATTTTTTCCTCAACTGAAAAAGTATTCTTATTGTTTACTTTTAACATATCTGCACTTTATATGGGAATGCACACAACAATTACTGCTAATGCATGCTATTAAAGCCAGAAAAGGCTTCAGGCTGGCATGCCATCAGAGCAATCTGCTCTAAGGTAAGCCAGGCCTGTAGCATTGCCTATATGAAGACAGTAGAACTAGGACACTGTGTACTGCAGACAGGATTTTTCAGTTATTCTCTTCCCAGATGGAAGAGTGATGCACAAACCCCTGAGCTGGGCTAGAGGCATTCATGCTGCCCTTTAGTCCTTTAAGTCTGACTGTGCTGTTGTGTCTAATTGGTCAAATGGGAGATTAGAGACCAGAGGGAAAGGAATAAAGAGATCAGCCTGGAAGACAGGAGAAGTAAAATTGATGGTTCAACTTCTCCACAACCTCCATTACTTCGGCCTGAAAAAGTTAAATATTTTGGTAAGAATCTCCAAGGTAATATCTGAAAGTCAAGTCATGAGTTACTGTCCTGTCTTTGTTCCACGTGTCCAGGAACAAATTGTATGCAGTTCCCACAGAAGTTTTTGTGCAAATATTTCAATATAACCTATTTATCAGATGCCATCACTTTCCATTTGCATGTTTCCCAGGAATAGACTTTTCCTTATGCTTGTTTTAAATTCAAAACAAAGTGGGACACTGTTTTAGGATTTCTGTTTCAGAAATTTACTTGGAAAAACAAAGAGCAAAAGACACTTCCAAGATTTCATGCTTACGAGCTGAGAAGATGACTTTCTGGAAGCATTCTATACAACTTCAGTAAGCACTTCATCATTTACTAGAAAATATGTAGAAAGTCAAAACAGAAAAGTGAGCAACAGAAGAAAAGCAAATTCACCAGGAGATTGAACTGCAAATTCAGAATTCTTCAATGAGCTCAAACGTTGCATCCTGAAGCCAGCAGGGCTCCTGATGTGCCCCTTCAACATTGCTTATCTTCATCCTGTGCGAGGAATTGGTTCATGTAGATAGCAACCGTGCTGCTTGTGCCAATTCTGTGCCCAGACCATCCCCCGTTACATAGAAAATGGACAGTTTCATAGACAGCAAAGAAAGAATAAATGTTCAGTGTTCAAGACAACAAAGGGCTGAATGAGATATTAAAAAAAATGTTTGCATGCATAGCAGTTATTTAAGCTATGCATTAATGAACTTTAGGCACATCTAAACAAAGTATTTGAAAGGACTTAAATAATTTTATTATATTCACAATATGGATGGTGTAAGAAATTCCAGAGTAGCTTAACACCAAGTGATCAGGTAACAAAACAATAGATAAGATTTAGATAAAAAAAAATATGACCATACACATAGCGAATAATTTCTCAGTTTATTCATATATATAGTGCTGGTTCTAAAAGAATTCAGCTTAGTGGAAATGACACTGTTATGACCCTGAATACCAGGACACTGCTGCACAGTGATGCAGTGACTGATAGAGGGAGAGAAATACTAATGTTTCAATAACAGACTGGGAAGAAATATGAAATGCACCTGGGCCACCAGAGGGGCTGACGGCTTCTCGCCACCTTGATCACCGAGTCCTAGTCTCTACCACACAAGAGAGATGGAAAAAGTGATGGGTTTCTGGCACAGATGAAAGAAATACCAGTCAATGGAGAAGAAAGGAGGAATGGAAGGAAGATGAAAAGATTAAACACTCCAGAGATGTAAAGAACAGAGTACACATTGCACTATGTACAAGCATACATGGGGCAGAAGGAAGATGTCTTTCGGTTCATGTTTTTTTATTAAGAAAAGCAATCCCACAAAAATGAATGCTAAGGAGCACAAAGTTGTCGAGGACCTCAGTGGTGAAGGGTAGCAATGAGACCAAGAGATCATGGTTTTACAGGCAGAGCAAATGTCACTGATCACAAGGCAGACCATGAAAAACTTTCCTTTTAATGTTGCGTGAAAGGTGAAGTGATATTATTGCAAAACATTTATTCTCTGCTGGGAAACAGAATACACATACACGTAATTATTCTTAGCTCTAGGAATTTCTAAAAGTTTCTAAAGGAAATATTTTTCTGCTTCTAGAGACCAGCAGCCTGGTCCAGGCACCTGGCCAGCCCTTCTAATAGTGGTTGTGTTACTTATACATGAAGTCCAGCAACAGGTAAAAGAGTAAAACTTAATACTTTCTCAAAATTTCAGCTTTAATGATATAGTAGCACTATTCCAAAATTACACACATCAAGTCCCAGCTTTTTGAAAATGACCTTTCAGAGACCTTGCTACCTATTAATAAGCTTAGAAATGTTTTGATATGGTAGCCCTATAAATCTACATTAATAACCAAAACTGATGTTTTAGGACAGACAAAAAAGAAAAGCTTTTTGCCCTCCACGAGTCATTCTCTGATTGCATTTCAATTAGTTTTCAACCAAAAACCTGATTGTATTCATTATTAAATAACACACATATTGAACATTTTTGGCCATTTTCTTTCAATTGTACAACAGCACCATTTTTATTCCCCTATGACTTTAACAATATACCTATGTATGTCCTCCTTGTGCTTCAGATCTCCACTCCTGACAGTGCAAACGTGGTAGATTGGTGCAGGTTGTGTTCTTGTTTCTCCAATTTCTTGTTAAATCTGATAGGAGGAATAACTATACACTTGTCATCCTTTTTCAGACACTTATTCCTTTTATCCCAAGGTCCAGATGCTTTTTGTTAGATTATGCTTCTCCTACAGCTTTGATCTCTTTTTACAAAGGCAGAAAGCTGTGCTCACAAAATGTGAAAAACTCCTGGAAAAGTGCCTCTAAAATGTTCTAACTTCCTTCCCTACTTTTATTTTTATATCCTGTTCTTTCTGTACTTTGCCATAGGGTTCCTCATAAAATATCTGGACAAAAAGTAAACATTTTCACATTAATTTCTCACCCAGAAAAAGCCCTTTTTCCTCAGATAACCCCAGGGCACTAATAAGGCCTTTTTATATATTCCTGCTTGTCTTCCCTTACATCCATTAAGTCTCTAGATCAAGGGTTCTTGGACTCAGCTTGTGCAATCTTATCATGCTGGTTTCTTAATTTAAATGCTTGTCTTCACTCCACAGAGTCTAATACTTCATCTGTTCATTGCAAGTCTCCTTAATTCACTGAGTTGATTAAACATTTAAAGAATATATATATTAAATATTCATAAGAATCAGTCTTGTCCCCCCCGCTCTGATTCTAGCCCTAGAGAAACAAACAGTCAGTATGGCTGATTAGTAAAATCATAAAGGCATCTTCGTCTCTTCCTTCCCCTACATCAGAATAATTTTCTTTAACTTTTCACTGGGTCACATCAAAATATTTGTTCACTTCTACACTGTTCTCATTCATTGCAACTGGATTTTCCTCCCCCACCAGAAGCATGTATGAGTCACAGCCATCTTGCTGTATATCCAAATAGGCCATACTGACACACCTCCTCCCTTTCGAAAGGCTGGTGAAAAAGTGTTTTAGATCAGGCAAACTAACAGAATGGCAGTTTAATAAAACAACTATTTTTAACTGATATGCCTTTTTTCTGAACACCAAGCTAATACAAGTTTTTCAGAATGGGTGGAATTTCACAGAGAGAAACACAAATATTGAATCTGGGAAATGCCTTCATATACACCACTGACAGAAAAGGTAACATGTTAAAGCCCAGGACTAAACTGGGAAGGCTCAGCGGGCACCCGTGTTCCCCTGGCACCAGGAGCAGCAGTGGGAGCTCCCAGGAGACAGGGCAGCTGGGAGCAGAGTCACTTCCCAAACTGCCCCAGATGTGCATCACTGCCAAAAGCAGATTCTTGCCATCCCTTCCAAATCACAGCCCTAAGAGGCATCCTAAGTCACTCAAATCCTGTGTGCACATGCTGGCTTTGACTTCAGATAGACTTTCAATTGATTAAAAAAATGTTGCCTAGTGTTCACATGATATAAAGAAGAGATGGGAGAACTGAGGACAGACAGACAGCACCAAATGTTGTTCAGACTCAGCAACCCCCACAGTTTATCCTCTAATTTCAGCATTGTTATACTCAAGAAAATTTCAGCAAATTCAGCGGAACTAAATTAAATTAAATTCAGTCATGTTGCTGAAAGATGCAATCTGAGGAGCTTTTCTGAAAAGGGATCTGGATGGGCTGACCTATTCTCTGCCATAACCGAGTACACCATCAGATCATAACCACGAAATACAGCTCCAACAGAAGTCAAAGGGAGTTTTGTCTTCAATGAAATAATATTTCATCCTCAAGCCTTCAACAGTGCTTTGTAAGCTATGAGACATCTGACCAATTGCTCAGTTGCTGCAGCTCTGGCCATCAAATATATAATGAAAGAGTGGGCAGTTTTATGCTGTTATGCTTTTTATTTTAGAGGTCTACAGGTCTGGTTTTTGTTTTGGAATAAAATACAAATTAAAACACAAGCCATAAAACCTCTCTCTAGGGAAGCAGCCTCATTTCCTAGGCAGGGGGAAAAGCAGACAGCAGAGATGAGCAGTATTCCTGGAGCTTTCGCAGGCCCTGCAGGGGACACCGCTCATGCCTGCAATTATTCCTTTCATCCCAGGGCTGACTCAGGCAGTCCAGTCAAGTAACTTTGAATTCAGCTTCAGTAATTGAAAATACGGTTCTATCTTCCTCCCACATATTATACTTACAGAAAGAGAAAGGGACTGTAAAAAAGCCTGACTTAAGACAGGAAACTTTACATCATTATATCAGAGTTTCCATCTCAGTGTTTTTAATAATTGAAAAGATTGACTTCCAGCAGAAACAGTTTAAAAATATATTCTTTCATCTTATTTTTCTCCGCTGTTAATTACGTCAGTTTAGGAAGCTGGATTAAAAGTTTCTTTGTATGAAAATGTCTTTTATTGTGGCTTTGAATCCCTAGTTCAAAACGTCAAGTTGCCCTTTAGAGCTAATAACAGTCTCAAATATCCACTTTCCAAGATTTCTAGCAACATGGTACCTCACTCCGCTGCTACAATTTTTCTGAGATATACACTTGTCAGGACCACTGTATATTACAGAATTTTACATTAATGGTAAAATTATTCAAAGTCTCCAGTGAGGTTCAAGCCACTACTACTAAATACTGGTGTCATCTTTAAATAAGTACTGTATTAAAGCAGTGAGTGGCTTTCGATTATTTCCAAACTCTGAGCTATTTTCATACTATAAGCTGCACCACAAACACAACTAATATTTCTCTTCTGCTGCCGCCTTCTCTTCTTTCGCCTCAGCCACCTCCTGCTGCTGTAATTCCTACCCAGCTGCCATCCCACCCAGCTCCCTGGGATTTGGAGCCACCACCTGACAGAGGCAAGCTTTAAAAGCTGAGTTTGTCTGTATTTCCATCAAAAGCAATCACAGCTGCAAGTTTCAGTACCCATAGAGGCTTTAAACTGGAACTTTTTATTAGAAGTGCTAAATTGGGAGTAATAAAAATTCCCAATTTAATAGTTTAATAAAAAGAGTTAGTTAAGAGCCAGCATGGCTGTGGAGGAGCAGCACCGAGACTGGAGGTGTCAAATATTTGAGGTTTTAAATGGCTAGGCTTTCTCTTGTATTTTATGATTATAAGGAAAGCCTCTTCAGAAAGATGCTCTGGACATGGACAGATTTCTGCTCAGGAGCTGAAGAATATCACTGTTTATTGAACTGTACCCACACAAACACTGAGGCTACTCCTTGGATGCTCTGTGAGTACATATGGGTGCCTTTTGCACAGCAATTGGGAGGAAAAAAAAAAATGTACTTTATGTCCTATATAGGATTTTCTAATGCATTCTACAGCCAGACCCGAGACTGGGCTGTCTGAAAGAGAAAAGGATTTATTTATAAATAGGGCTTTCTGGGTTTTGGAAAAATGGTTCTTCATATTACACATGTTTAAAATCTGACCCTTACTTCTTGTAAGAAATCTGGGTTTGCTTTTTAGGAATACATAGGATTCTATCTCCAAACTTGTTTTCAAACAGCAAGAGGTGACAATTCAGTGAATTTGCAACTGGAAAACTACACACCAAAGTAGCCAAAAGTAATCCATGCTTCTACCAATGTCACATAAAAAGGCCAGGCTCCCAGATCCAATTATTGCCAGATCTCCCTGATTCGCTGCCTGGTAGTGTTACACTTTTATTTTTCTGCACTGCCTGAAAGATGCAGGGCTTCAGTCTCATATTTGCATGCCAGAACTCAATTCAACATCCCATCTCATCAGAAACTGGATTAGGATCAGTAATTATGGCATACCACCACCACCCCCCCGCCACAAAACCAGATTAAAAAAAAAAAAAAATCTGTAAGAGGAAGGCAAGACTATCCCTATGCACATTAATGTATAGTCATTAGTTACTCTGGCAAGAAGATGCTGCATGGTTACATTTATCACCATCAGCCAGTGCACCCACGCTCCTGTCTGCCCCCCAAAGCAGAGGGAGCTCCCCGGCAGCCCCTGAGAACGCTGAGCCTACAGCGGATCCCTGGGGAGGCTGCACATCCCTCCTGGCTCCAAAGGAGACTGTGCAAGAGTTTTTTGTAAATTACATCACCGCCACATCGCAACAACTGCTGAACACAACTCCCAGGCCAGGATGGAGATGGCTTCATGAAGAGACAAGAGGGACATCCCCAACCCTTCACTCTCCTTGATGACATTTATAGTACATGTATGTGAGGAGACCCTCACAAAACAGACTCCTTGTTCTGAGGTGCTGTTTCTGACTCTCTCTCCCCTACCATTCTTGCCACACAAAGCCAGCTGCTTCCCCCCACCCAATTGCTTCAAGAATAATGGAGATTTATCAAAGTGAAGTCCCCCCCATTTGGCTTCCCTGGTGCATTTCTTCTCCTATTACCTCATCAGCTTCTCCCTTCAAGGAAAAAGCCCCAAAGAAAACATGACAATAGCAGGTCATGCTGCCCAGAAGCATCCTGACACCTTGCAGAATGTCTGAGAACTGGAGTGATTACAGTAGTTCATATAGCAAACTTGGATAATTCCAAACTGGTTCTGTATTTGGGTCAAAACTGCAGAATATTTTGAGCTTAGTGAAAAAGAAAAATAGGAAGAAGTTTCAACGTCAAAAGTGTCAACGGAACTCTTCCTTCTCACCTCTTCCTTTTTAAGTAGAGGCCAGGAGTCAGCTTTGTGGGCCATAAAAGCCCTAATATTGCATGCCTTAAACATCAATGAAACAGTATTTTTTGAGAGGATCTGGTTTGGTCAGAAGTCATGTATGTGCACAGTTACATCTCCTAACTACACAAAAATTATCAAAGGTCTAAGAGAAACATAACTTTGGTAACAAAATAAAAATTTACTTAAACAGATAACTGCAAAATTTATCTAAATAAGGAAAAACAATTTCTTATTCTTGGGAAGAAAGGAAAGAGACTTCGGCTAAATTGTGGCAGCTGTCCTCTGCAATATTGGAGACTGCTCTCAATACATAATTGTCTGCTTAAAAAAAAAGGATAGAAGATGCTTTAAATGTTACTTTTCTTTTAATTATTTCCATATGCTAAAGCAAGGCTTTCTAGAATTCACAGAGTTGCTCTTCCCCATAATGTAAACTATAATTAGGGTTTTCAGCCTTGTAAAGGTACAGATGAAGCAGTCCTAAAATGTTATACAAGGAATTTTACAGGTTTACTTAATGACTCCATTAAAAAATGCTTATTATTGTAGGAGTACACGAAAGTTAACAGGCACAAATTATTCAGAGCTATCTAGCATGCAGAACCATCACCACATCAAAACAGCAATCACTGCTGGACCCCACCAGAAACTTCTAAGAAATTGTCAGGGGAGAAGGAAACTTTGAGGAAGACTAAGTCAAGTGAACATGACTCATGTCAGTCCCTGAGGGTCACCGAGATCTGAGAGGCAAAGGGAAGGAAAAGACACAAACTCTCTGCTGAGGCAGCTCTGCTGCTCTTGGCAAATTCCCCTTCAGGGAATGAGCAACTCGGATGCAGCTACTGCTTTCAGTCACACTTCTCTTTTAATTGTCAAAATCCTCCAAGACTCTCTTCCCAGTACTCTTCTCCAAATATGTACGTATACATATACATGTATATCTGTCACTTGATTCTTCCACACAACAACATACCCATCCAACCATACTTCAAAAGCATTTGTTTCACTCATTTTAGTATTTGTCACTTGAGAAGTTTCTATTCCCTCCCCTACTAGCAACTGCTGGCCAGGAACCTACGTTAGTTCCTAACCGTTGTTAATTCCCTCTTCAATGACACCTCATGGGGCAATGAAGGCAGACTATATTTCAAAATATGCCATAAGCATTAGCAAGACCTACGGAAACAGCACAGTATCAGTTACTTGCAATGAAGGAGGGAGCCCAGAGCATATATCAGCAAAATGTTGGGGTTTACACTAATTAAAAGTACTAAATAGAGCCAATAACACTTCTTACACTTGTTCCACTCAGTTCCTTTTAAATCCAGGTAAATGAACATTATCCTGTTTCTTTTGATTCTTGTAAAGCCTGATTTCTGAAAATACTACAGTTATCATTAAAATTATTTTATACAGACCCCTTTATAAAGGCTATCACAGGTATATGATGTGTTTTCAAGAACTTCTGGCATCTCTTTTAGTAAGTTTTGCTGTTTTTTCTTTGGTTCTGGGAAATCTTAGCATACCTGCTTTGGATTAGAGGATTTTTTTTTATAGCACAAGGGGTATCAGTTTTGTTTCAGTAGCAGATGAACAAAAATGGTTAGGGACTACATAAAGAAATTTATTTTCAGTACAAAAATATTGCTGTGTTGAAACAGACACCTTCCTACTACATTTTCATAAAATTTTTATCAGAAAAGGCTTCTGAGGTTCAGGATTAAATTCAAACCTACAGCATCAGAAGCTGTGTTGTGGTCCCTAAATGACCAGCTCAAACTTACATTTATACAAAATGAAAAAGGTCCTAAGGAAACGGAAGTACGCAGTTTCTTGGTGCAGATGTTCACCCTGAGGTTTTGACCCTTGCTTTCAGTCAAACTCTCAGACTGCAAACGCTTTATGCTTCAAACCAGAAAGTCAACGTTGCTGTCTTTATTTTGGAGTTCCCCCCGAGTCTTCCCCCAGCCCTCCCAACATAAAACATTTTCAAGTTTCAAATGTATTTCAAGCACAAGTGAAGGATTTTTTAAAATCAAAACTATTTTCTGAAGTTCCTTTTTGGTGACTTGTAGAGCTGGTCAGTTGAAGTTTTTCTACCATTACTGCTCATAGACACATATACCCAGGTTCCTTTCCTCAATTATCCTTATTTCTCAGTGATGATTTTTCAGCTCTCAGTTTCTCAAATGGGCTGGCCTGACTCCCAAAGGGTGGTGTTTCCTACCATATCACATTTCACAAAGCTTTCTCCACAGCCTGCTGTAAATGACAACTAATGGATTTCTATGTGTAAAATTCTGCAACCCTGGCAAAGACCATTTAATGGATTTGTGGTCATGGATGAGATGCCAGGTAGGTCTGTCTAGGGCAGGAAAAATTTCATGGTGCTGCAAAAATGCAAAAGAGGAGAAAAGCCAGGGACTGGTAATTCTATGTCAATAAATTTCAAGGTCATCTAGAGGCAACTGTGTGTAATCAGAGAGCATAATTCTATCACTGGCATCCTGATCTTAGTTAAGCACCTTACCTTAAAATTCTTTAAATGAAAAAGAGAATGAAGACAACTGTTTATTAAAATCATACTTTCAAGGAATTTTTAAGGCCTAGTCACAGGCTATCCAAAAAGCAATATTTTCCACCTCTGATCTTTTTTGTTACTTATAGCTCAGGCATTTTATTTATACATAACAACTCTCCCTACTTCTTCCCCCCAAAAGAGTTCCTAGTATTTAAAACACGCCTTAGAGGGCTGGTGACAGGATGTTAAACCTATTTTTGTCCTTGTAAATACTGCTTTCCTCAGGGGACTTGAAGCACTTTGGAATCAAACTTTATTTGGTATTCGTATTTTGGAACAAGAATAGTCAAATGCCAGACATAACATGTAAGCAAAGCAGAAGTCCTCCCCAATGCACACCACTAGAATCAGCCTGAGGAAAGTTCTCTGCATGTAGCCCTTCAAAAATAGTCAACTACCATTACTCTTGTCTCATGAATATTAGCAACTTGGTAAATGAAAAGCAGCAAAATATGCTTCTGGAAAAAAATGTACCTCTCACAATATCTTGGAACGATTTACACAGCAAGGCAGTTTTAGACTGATAACAGAGTAATAAGGATGGATATATTCTACGGAAATGTTGTATACTTCCTCTGGACCAAGAGCAAGTAAATGGCTATTTAACACTCTCTAATTTCTGTGCCTATTGACACCTACCAAAGAGGAGGTGAACTTCGAGCTCACTCCCCGAGTTTCTGGTCTTTAACAGTCACCTAGATGAGGAAAGATGGTGGACAATCTTACTTTCTCCAAACTTCTATTTATGGGAGAATATTATCACGCATAGAACTCAAAGACTCCACTTGCTCACTCTTCCACTCAGAGTTTTCCAAACTGTTTTTTTCATCTGCTCCTACATATTTGTCTGAAGATTCACATTTGTACTAAATATTCCCAGACACAAGGCAGTATTTTAAATGAAACAACACATGCAAATGCATGCACATATATTTTTAGTGGTCTTCTCTTTTTCTGTAAATAACAAAGCACAGTAAAATTTAGGAAATCTAAGCACTGTTAATTAATTAAACAGAAATACAGAATGCAATAACAGAAAAAGCTATGAGTGCTTGGGAAATGGTACTGGAATACCCAGTGATTTTGAGAAATTGAAGATAAGGTGTGAAATAAACAGATGCAACTCAGTGAGGATACATGCAAAGCATCATCATTAGGAATAACCAACTACAAATAAAAAATAACAGACAGCAAGAGGGGGAACAATGCAATAAGCACCGATTTTCCAGATAAGGATACCAGAGTTACAGTTGATCACAAATTGAAATCAGCATTATCATATCACTGCTCAAAAGCAAACACCAAATTAGGAAACATAACATTGAGTGTCACAGACAAGATACATGAAGCAATTCCTCTATCCAGCCTGATATCATCTCCGTTGGAATACATAATTGGAGCACTTTGTTTGAAGAAAGATCAAATTGACCACAGAATGTCCACAGGAGAATGATAAGAACCACCAGAGACCAAACAACATGTCACATAATCATAGGTCTATTGAGGCATCTAAGAAAAAGACTGAAAGAATTAGCATTGTATATTTTGCAAGAGCACTCTTCTATGGTTCTAAATCCAAACCTCTCTGTACAATACACAAAGGTGAAGAGAATGAGTTAATAAATTGTTTATCCTCTGAGAGCAGAGGGAATAATGGGTTTAGCATTCAGCAAGACTCAGGCTAGACACTAAGAAAGCTTGTACAGCGAGATACATTGCTTTAGTGCTGAAGGATTTTGAAGAACATATTACAGGAAGATTTATCAGGAAAAGCTTGGTGGAAGTTATCTTGTCTTGTGGAAAGTTATAGACTAGATAGTATCTCAGTTTTTTCAAGCTCAATCTTCCCATAATTTACTATGAGGTTTTCAAAAGCTATATATTTGTCTACAAATTTCAACATCGACTCCCATCCATGTTATTCAGATTCATTTGTATTTTCTGCTTCACTCAAATCTTCTCAAAGCCCTGGCCACAAGCACCCATCCTTATAGCTGAATAGAAAGCTGTCTGAATACTGTAAATAATTGCCCTTCTCCTAGACTGAGTCCAGCACCCTCACAGGAATCCCAGCTTCTGTAGCATGAGGAGTAAGAAGTTGTGACTGGAAAACCAACCAGACAGAAACCTTCCCCTGGGACTGGATGCAGTACTCATTTCCTTGGAGTGTTACCACAGTAATAATTCACAGCTATGTTCAGTGGAGCCCTGTAAAGCTTCTTGGCTGCTTTCAGGGTTTCATTACAAAATGGCAACCACACAAAATTAATCAGATCTTTCAGCAGACCAGAGTGGTTTTGTATTAAGGAAAAAAAAAATAAATAGAAAAAATATTATTTTAGGTAGGAATTAAACAAAGTGTGACTTTATGTGTAACCACTTCAACTGTTAGCATCCCTGTGTTTTATCAGCAAAATGTTTTAGAAATAGGCTTGAACTGGAAACTGGAATACAAATAACCATTTTGATAGGTGCTGGGGTTTAAAACTGAACCTGGATTTTCACTTTACAAATGCAGCCTCTCTGTAGTATTTGTCAAGCTACAGGCAAAACATCCAAGAATTTTGACTATTTCCCTACTCAGAACAGTATTTACTAATAAATTAAAATGCTTAAAATTATAATTTCCAAGTTCCTTTCTCTATCTCTCTTGCCTCTGTTCCTCCCACATCAGCTGTTTTCCTCCAAATTCTCAGACAGGTCTCATCAGCGTGGCGAGCATCTCAGTCCTTAGCCATTCATTTGTGTTTTCCCTAGTCAATACGGACACTACCTGACAAGCCACGCATCCAAAATACCAACTTGCCTACTCATTTATTGCATGAGCTGCAGGAACTTCACCTCTCTGTCCACCTTTCTAATGCATCCAGTGAAAGAAATGCATCTGATTACCATATTCCTGACTTCTCCAGATTTCATTACCATACGAATAATTCATAACAGTCCAAATCCACCAACCATGCACCCCTGCAGAAAGAAGTCTGAATCATAAAACTTCTCCACTTGTGCACAGAAAGTTAGTTTGTTTTTACTCTAGTCCATACATCACATGCAGAATTGAAGGACATTTTCCAAGTGGACATTTTTATGTAGGCCAAGGAGATATTAGACAACATGATAAAGTTAAACTAAATAACTGGACAGTGTCATTCAAGCAGAAAAACAGAAAGCTTGAGGTTTTGTTGTGTTCTTAAAATGAATATGAGGAAACATATTCAGAAAAAATAAAAGTATAAATGACATTCCAACTTCCAAGCCTGGGTTTTGTTCTAATCTAGAGAATCAGGAGAATAACAGCACATGAGTTTTTAAATGAACAGACATAGGGAAAGTGATGAATCACCTGCTATAAAACACATTTGATCTATATGTATAACTTTTGTTACCAGTAGTCGGAGATATGCAGATATATCAAACGAGATTCCATACTGGTATCACGTTGTGACACAATGGGATACACATTGATTAGGTACTTCATCTTAATTAAACAGTGCTACAAATTAGATTGGATACATAGATTTGTGTAAGGCACTAGGGTATCTGCTTGACAGATACTTGACAGGCTGCAATGTGAGATGAAGGAACTTAGCTGTGGTTCTTTGTGGCCAACTATAAAATTTGCAAAAGTCTATCTGCACTTTTCCTGTCCACGGAGTTCTTGCACAACGGTTCCAAGTGACCTCCTTAATTTCACCCAAATTCAGTTTTAAGTATAAAGAGACTCTTTGCCAATTGGTAAAATAAGAATACGGCTTCCCCACATCAAACTGTCTGGCAAGGATTGACTCAGTAATTCTGTAAAGCATCTTGAAAGTCCTGGAAAAACCCTGCTGTAGGAAGGCAGTGAGTTATTTCCCTAGCAGGAGAAACTACGAGCTGGATGTGTGCGCTACTTTGTCTCCGCATACTTCTCACAGGGTGGAAGCTAGGTGTGGTGTTCTGGAAACAAAAATAAAATATATTTTTTTTACATTATTCTTTATTTTATGGTCTTTTCAAACAAATTTCAGTGAAACTTATTAAAATTTAATTATTTACATTAAAGAAGTCCAAATCTTTACTAGTCCTCAGATTCATAACAGTATTTCAAAATAGTCATATCTTTATAGTTTCCAATAACTGATTGTGTACGAGATTGTTTCTGGCTTTTTTTTTGTTGTAAAAAATCTAATGAATTTTTAAAAAATCATAATGATTACATAACTCTCAGATTCCAGTAGGAAAAAGTGCTCAGAGTAAGCAGAGGGAAACTCAAGTCATCTTGAAAGAGATTTACAACCAACAGAACCAGCATTTGTTCTAGGAAACTGGATTAACCAGTTCTCTCTTCAATAAAGACATCAAATCTACCTACTGGCATTTCTACTGCAATCACCTAATTCTATTCACACATAAAATAACTCATCAGACTAAAATGAGGTACAAATTCTAATGATAAAATGCACATCAAGAACTTTGATTATTTTATATATCCATAAGAAAGCAGTTTAAATAACAGCTTTACACCAGACCCTAGCTCTGTACTAGCTATCGTTAAAAATCAGAACATTACACATTAAGCATTCCCTTAGAAAAAAGAAACCAATCAGGAACTAAGACAGATCCCGATAATAAATGATGCGTATTCCTCATTCTGTCATAATTATATTTCTCATTCTGTTGTCATTTTACTTTGAAATTGAGTGATGGAAATACACTATCTTATCTATGATATTATGGGCAGACTTAATTGGTGCAATTGAATTGTATCAGAACTGTAACTCTGAACTACTTTAGAAAATAAACCTTTGCTGATCAGGGATAAAGTGTGGACCCTTCCCCATTCTCTGACCAAAGCCCACCTCACACCCTACACCAAATGCTGAAGGAGGTTCTGGTGTCTGTGTGAGGCAGGCTGGCCATTTGGCAGCTTTATGTGCCTGGCAAGAATAGCCCAATTGTATTTCAACCTACACATGCACAAAGCCTTGCCTGCTCTGTAGGAAAGGTGCCCAAACTAGCTCTTAGCAATCAAAAAAAAAGAAAAATAGAAAGGTTCAGAAAGTATCTTAAAAGTCTGTGACAGTCATTCCTTCTCCACTCCCCAGGACAGGTTTTAAGCCCACACTTAATCAAAGCTACCTCTAGTTATTCCTTTCACACCAAAGAGAAGAACTCCTACTATATGACTTCTGAACAATCGCATCTCAAACATCCAAATTAAATACCAATTACCATCTCTAAATCCAATTTAAAAATTACTAATAGCAGCAGCGAGTTAGGTAGTTATAATAAGGAACTGTAGCTTTCCCCCACCAAGATTTTGTAAGTAGAGAAAGAAGCTGTACTCACAGTCAGTGCTGATGAAAAGCAAAGGTATAGCAGATTTTATGTTCTTCACAAAATGCATGAAGAATCTCAATACTCAGTCTATCAGCTTTTCTTAATGCTTTCTCTCTACCTCAATGATGACAGGTAAAGCTCAGGTGCTAGTCTGTGCATGCAGTGTGTTTGTGCAAGGTATATGGAACTAAATTAAACCTTTTACCTCTAAGCAAATTCAGAAATTGGTGTGATGCCTTAGCCCAAACCAGCAAACTCAATAAACAGGAAAAAAGCATCACAGCTAGTTTACTAAGACACCAGAAAGGCATTTTTAAATTCACAAAAAGGGGAAGAAAGAACATTTACTGCATCCGTATTTTAATCACTTGTTATATAATCTGCAACAAAACTTCTATTAAATCTCAGCTGGTCAAACATGCTTCTGGTTATTGCGTTTTTGTCAAAACAATAATTATTTGAAAAAACAGATCTGATGCATTTCTTGACTCAACTTCTTAAGTGTCCATATTCAACGGCACAGTCAATCAGAAATTCTTCGCAAAAGTATTAGTATAATTATTTTCCCTAACTGGAGTTAGGGAAAAAAATTAATATAAAACTAATCTATTTTATTTTTGGTTTATGAAAATTAGAAACAATTTAAGAATTTGTTCCAATCAAGCACAGATTAACTGTCAATTTTATTTCTGGAATCCCCATCCTTTCTAACCCTAAATTAAGATGCTCCTGCAGCTTCCCATGCCATAATTGCTGAGTTCCTCAGTCTCATTTACTTATTCTCAGAACACTAATACACAGAGCAAGGAAGTATTGCAAAGCTCATACTGCAGTTAGTCACTGCAGGGGGGTTTCAGTGGCCTAAACACAGGCATGTAACCCCATATAGATTCTCTAGGTTAACTTATCTGTCCTCTAGATGTTGCCCCAAAAGCTGCGAGTGGATTGTCCATACCTGCCACACCAGAAACATCTTCGACAGCCTTTAATTGCCATGAGCAGCCTCATCTGGGACCTCCATCCATGTGCACTACAGCTATGGAGGAGGATAAGGGGATCATCATTTTGCTTTAGTGGATTACATGATTTTTATAATGGAAATTCTACTGGCCGATTTTTCTGTATTATACTTGAGCTTACATTGCAGAAGAGCGCGAGGCTCTGGGGACCAATAATGGGGGCTTTTTAGCATTGGGTCACTGCTGTGAATCCACCTCAGGTCAATAACGATGGCAGTTTAGTTGCCCATGTTAATTTTGCTGATTGCCTCCATCCAGGTCTGTAGAGGATCAAATAGCTACAAGTAGCCCACCACCACAACTGCCATTATTCAAATAATTTCATAGAAAATGTTAAATATAAAAAGTGCAAACCTTATTCTCACTAACAGGCTACTTCTAAGACTAGATTCTACCTAAGCCTATAACAGGGGTTCAAATAAGCAGGAAGAATATTTGCCCTTTCTCTAAGCAATCATGAAACCACTACTTTAGTTTGGGTATATTTTTGCCTGAAATACAAGTTTTATCTTATTTAACCAAATATTAGTTTCTTTTCTGAATATAAAGTTATCTTTGAATAGGGAAGGATTTTTCTGTTAGCCTTAGTTTAAGTTCATTAAAAGCTGTTAAACTGAAGATCTCTAAAGATTTCTTTAGTCTCAGTTAAGCTGTAAGGTAAGGAGTGCACAGCTAGACAATATTAACTATGCCATTTAACAATAACACAAACAATAAAAATAAATCGTCAGGCATAACCTCTTTATATTTAAAAGCCAGTTTCAGGCCATCTACCACTACAAATACTAAAACTCCATCGTAATCATAGTTCTTGCCCATCATGACAGTGCAAATTAAGTTGCATGAGTGCTTTAGCTACATATTTGTTCTGAATTGTTTGGCTATTTTTTGAATATAGCATTAAATCTGAATACATTTCAGCCTATAATACTTGTTTACGATATACAGGTTAACCTTTGTCATGTTTAGCCTTCAACTATCAAGATGCACTCAACTACAATAGCAGCCTCTTTGGCCTGGGAAAATATTTTGAGTTCTTCAAGTACAGCAGAATAATGACTGCTCTTATGCCATTGCAATGGTTTAGCTGAATTGAGATAATTTTCCATGAAGTTAGTCAATTTTCTTCTTGGTAGGTAGCACTGTCTTTCATTTTGGATTTAGTTTGAGAATAATAAGATAGCACCCTGGGATAAAGTTAATGTTTCCTTAAAGTAGCTTTTCAGTCTTTGGGATTAGGTATAAAAATAATATAAGAATTCGCTGATATCTTGGCTGTTGCCAAGGGGATGAAGGATTTTCTAACTGCCCAGCTGCAGGTGCAAGACAGCACCAGGGAGGAGCAGATCCAGGACAGCTGACCCAAGCTGGCCCACAGGAGTATTCCATATCGTGAACATCATGCTCCATATAGGAAGCAGGAAGGTGGTGGCAACTGCCCTCTTTCCTCAATGGCCACCATCCAGGAGCAGTCCTGCTCCTCATGCCTGTTCCAATCTCTGCATTTTTCCTGGACTTGCAGTGCCCGCCCCCTGGCATTAATTGCTGGGAGAAAGCGGCTAAGTATTGTTCCATATCACTCTGCATTTATTATTGTGCTATTAAACCTGTTTCCATTTCAACCCATGAGTCTTTCTTCCTTTCCCCTTCCTTCCCACTCCCGGGAAGGAAAGGCAAGAGAGAGCAGCTGCTTACCATTTGGGCCATCACCCAGGGATAAACTGTAACAGCCATGTACAAACATGGGAAAACGCTGAAGTGCAAGAAGGTGGAAAGCTAAGGTTGAATATTTTAGATCTATAATAATAAGCCACAGTGCATGCACCAGAGTGAGAAGGATGCATTATGTCTTAACTTTATCTCCCCAGCGACCAAGACTGAACACTGGGAAGGCAGCATTAGCAGCTCCAAGAGGAAAAAGAGCTTTGCACTTCTGCTAGAGTGATCCCATCTGGCCTAATTAAATGATGTGCATTGACAGATTTCTGGGGAATGTCTCATTGTGATCTCCCAGCTGGAGGATGAAAACGCAATTGAGGTCTGCTTGAGGGAAATAATATGGAAGTGTCTCCCAGGGAGCTAGGATGTGTCTGATGTTTTTAAAAATGCAGGAGCAGCAGGTGAAGATAAAATCTAGGGAAGCATCGTCTTCAGTTTTATGAAAAGTCAATGACCTACTTTCTGCTTAAAATAAAGGTATCACCTGCAGGTCTAGGTCCTCCTCAGTGCACAAGGCCAATGAAGAACCAGAAAGAAAGATTTCCTGTAGGAGAAAATGGTACTGAAACAGAATATGAAGCCCTGAATGCAAATAAGCTACAGTTGGTAACATAACAAGTAGCTGAGAACAAGAGCAAAATGAGCAAATGATAGACTAATTATGACAGAATACAAAGAACTGCCAGCATCAAGTACTCATACTGTAAGTCATGTCCCACGAAAATCGTAAGTGACTTAAATGTGGAGCCTTTTAATCTGCCGTCTTCTGCTGAGCTCCTGGAATATTTTGCACTTTTTCTCTAACCCATAGTAAAAATTGGTTTTCCCTCATGAGCATTGACTGTCACTTTTAAAAATATTGTCCTGTGGTCCTAGAAGAGGGTGTTCAGGCTGGGATGTTTAGCCTGGTACAGTGGTGCACAGTATTTGTCCTCCCTGCTTCCCCAAAGATGTTGACTGCTAGGAAGTCCACAGATTTTTCTTTACATGGATGGGGATGCTTTGGGGTTTGGCTTTTTAATATGCCCCAATACAGTTAGAGGATTGAGATATTTAGATCATGCAGCTTTTCAAGTGACATCCCCACCTGTTTAGTGGTAACAACATCCAAATAACTCTGTCAGTGAATTAGGGCAAGAAAAAGTGTTGTCATTTGTATTAATGTCTTGTACTTATCAGTTAACTTCGACAATTTTTTTTTTAAATGCTTTGCAAAATACCAAGAATAACACAATCTCTTTGGACAGAGATGCATGACAGCTGCTTGTAAAGTGTTATAGAAGGCTGACTCCTTCCCACTATACACACACACACGCTAAATAAGGTAAAAATGTTCTATTTGAGAGACTTGAACTGGAACAATGATCATTTGGGGGGCACTACAACAAGGAGAGTTAAAGTAATGAAACTAATTCTGGTGAATCACATTCAGCTTAAAGGTACCTACTTTAAAATTGGAAGAATGGAGCTCTACTCAATTTAATCCATCAGTATCACAGCACATCATGTGAATAGTGCACAAATTGCATAGCACATTACCAAAGATCTTTGCATCTATATAGCATTTTCAAGAGTTGTATTACTTAGCATTCTTGTAGTTGTGGTGATGTAACTCTGAGAAACAGATTTATGTTAAAGCAGATCATCATAGACCTGGCTCAATCTATAATTTATGTGCAAACTGAGGTTTTCTGTGAATTTCAAATGAACAGCAAGATGTTACATTTGGTAGGATTTTTTTCTTGTGCTAATATCACCCTGAAACATAAGCTTCTTCAAAGGGTCACTGCGAGCTTCATCAGCTGTCATAAATTTGAAGAGAAAAACCTCAGTACATATGCAGATTGCACACATCTAATGACATTTCTTTTTAACTGTATTCTCAAGTAATTGAGTAAAGCTCTAAATCTGATTACACATCTAAATCTGCAGTGTAATCTAGATGACGGGCAGGTTCAACCCTAGCCACTAGGTTATGTGTTCAATCAAAATAAAATTGTGCATGTGAACCTCAAGTGACGAACACAAGCTATTTTTCTTCAAAGAAAAAGCCTCAGGATGAAAAAATTGCATATGCATATGATACTTTACCTCATGACTGCCCTCTGTGTAGACACAGATGTGCAGGAGGCACAACTGTATTTTTTTCCAAGGTCTTTTTCTATTTATTTTGTCCAGTTTATCATAGTTCTCTTTTAACCTTGCTTTCTGTCTGTTTTAATAAGTAATCTAATTCACATTAAAAGCCCTTTTTTTCCCAGTAAAGATGCAATTCTCAAATCTGTAAGGAATGTGCCATCAGTGGGAAAAAAAACACCACACAAACCACCACACAAAAAACACCACCACACAAACAAATGGTGAATGGAGAGATGATTAATGAATAGCTCAATAAACTGAGAACGAGAGAACTTGAGTTGAGCACAAGTCAGCTGTGTTTCTGTATTGCTGCAGAACCTACAGCAAATCAAATTATTACTCTGCACCTCTCCCGTTCTATCCCTTCTCTTCTGTTTTGACATCCATTTTCAAGGCTTCTACTGCTGCCTATATGAAGGGAACTGGGGACTACAGCACAGACACCATATTACAAAATGACTCAGCCACAAATGCAAAGCTACTGCTTTCACTGCAGCTGTATTGGTTTTTGGCAATTTTGTCCATAAATTCAATGGAAGCAAATTGAAAGGCTCCCTCCTAGTCCACTAAGTTTTGGTTCAGATGAAATTCAAAGTACAAAAAGCAGATCCAACTTTCCACTGTTCTATACCACAGCAGTGATCAGAGCTGAGGGCTTTCTTTTAAATCCCACTAGACTTAAGAATCTAAAAATTTTACAGTAAGTCTCTACTTGATCACACTAGTTCCAGGCTTGTTTAATGGCTTTAATATTTTCCCCAGCTACAATTTCATTGTTATCAGTGATTCAGAACTCATGCCTCCCCTGTACACCAGCTCTGGATGTAGAGGTTCCTCCCCTGGAATTGTGACTACTCTAGTGGTGTCAGCACCACTGGCAATTCGACTTCTACAGACATCAGTTCCCCTTTACAGTTCTGGTTGGTTAGTGATGAAAGGAATAAACTGAACAAAACAAAAATGTACCTGAGCTAAGAAAAGTGAGACTACAGTGGTTGTTGCTGTTTAAGGCTGGGCTAAAAACAGGACATGGTTCTGTATTTTCAGTAATTCAGTTAGTTGAGTAAGGAGATGCCATCTTACGTAGCTGCTCTTTTGTGTAGTACTGTTATACCTGAGGGTATAAAACCTAACCTAAACAAAATTACAAATGTAATGGACTCCAGAAAAGACAAGCTGGCTTTTATTAGTGTTTTTGTTCTTCTGTTACTAGCAAAAATCCACACCTATGGTGAAGTAATGTTCAATGTTCTCATTTTCAATGATAATCATTTTCATTTCTCTTTATAATGGCAATAAGTACTTCCAGATCAGACAATCCCTATCATTTAATGACCAGCTAGGTTAAGTATTATACCTCAGGCAATGCCAAGAGCATAAACTCTTCCAGACAGTCAGCAATTGCCAGGAAATACCTGTCCCTGAAAATCATTACCTTCAAATACAAAGCATTATACACAACTGTAGAAAGCGAGGATGACATTTCACTTGCTTACAGAACTCCACCTTGGAGTTTCTGACCTATACATCCTTAAAATTACTATTACACATTCTATATGGGCATATACATCATAAAACCACTCCTTAGCTAGAGGTAGCAGAGTATGTAACATTGTTTTTAATTAGAGAATTACTCCTTGGGTGTGACTTACAGTTAAAGTAAGACTAAAATATCTGTCTTCAAAATGAGACTATTAGAAGTATATTATATTAATGATTTTGACCTGCTTCTCAGATTCGTGGGTACAGAGGATATGGTGCTGGTTTTAAGCCAAGAAGTAGCCCCCTTTTTCAAATACTGTAGTTTTGATCCATAGTAATGATTTATATGGATGCTCTTTTGTCCATATGAACAGGGTGTAAGTATAACATTCTCCTGAAATATTTTTGACTCAGATTTGTTCCATCCTTACCTATGAGTTGCATGAAGTATAACTGTGTTAATGTTTAGAACACACTATAATGTCCACAAATTTCTTCTTCTCTGCCCTTGCCCAACTATTGAGGAGGATGTAATTTGAAATGAACACTGGTGGGAGAATAATATCCAAGCCTCAGTTGTGTGTGAACAGCATCACTATAGTTTTTCATTTTAATTATAGACTAGCGGATTTTAAGATCTAAGTATTGAACACTTAGAGTAATTACGTAAGTCCAAAGAAACTATTTTATTTAGCTTAAACTGCAATGTTGCACTACCAGAATACTTTTGTACGTAATTAATGAAATACAGGAGTTTGCTTCCAGTTTAACAACATGAAGCCTTAAAACATTTTAGTACTATTCAATAAACACTACTTATCCAAAGAATAAAAATACCTAATTGAGATATTTACAGTAACTTCCCACAGATGCACAGCTGCTAGGTAGCATCTGATTACCTACATTCACAGCTAGAAAGCAGATCCAGCAGTTTATGTGGCACTATTATTATGTGAAAATGAAAAAAACAACTGCTATTTTTGTGCTTCAACACAGGATGCAACACCAGCTATTACAGAAGGGTCCTGAATGGATCCTTGTTGGCTCTGCAGCATTCCAAAGGGCTGGCCTAATGTGCAGGCATCCCAAAGCACAGCTGAATTTGCAGTCCAGGACTCTGCACCACCATCTGTTCAGTACTCTGAACTGCCAGGCTCATCTTCTTCCAGCCTCAAAAACAGATCTTTTTATGGCACAAACTTATTTTTCTATGAGCAATTAATGCAGCTCCAGGAGATGGATTATCATAAGATGCACTTAAGTCACTGAAATGTTAATTGGATATTCTGGTCCAGCCAGAAGAAGATGGGTCCATTTTCCAAAGTGTAACTGATTTAGAAGGCCTGGTGAAAACAGCCCAACCTGCTGTCCTCAATAAAACACATCAAATCCTGCTCTCCAAGTTCCACAAGTGTGCACTTTATCACAGTTATATATGAATATGCATGCAGATTATAAAATTACTGGTGTATAGTAGTACAAGTAGCAGAAAATCATTTAGCATGCTTCATGGAGAATTTTCCATAGACATTGCCTGCTATATCTTGGGAACAAAGAGAAGGCTGCGGAAAGAAGTGGAGTGATATGAATTGTGACAATAATAGCATATTAACAATAGAATTTTTCTTTACAGCATAACTAGCCAGGGTGATTTCTTAGTGCTACAAACAATAAGTGGACCAGTAAAAAAAAAAAAAAAAAAAAAAGTACCTTTTGTGAAGTCTGATTTTACACAGCATACTTCTGCTGTACTAAAGCACAGTTTAATGCAGCAAGTTCCTCGGTATTCTTGAGAATACATGGTATTGTTTGGTTTAGATACTATATTCTTTGTACTCCTATGAATAAAATGTCAGAGATCCCATTGTGTATAATATAATGATATTTAATAAACATATTTACTGTAGTGGAAGTGACCTAGGACCAGCACCAAGAAATTTGGCACTGGGGCAACCCCTGTTGTGCTAGACGTTGTCATACTGTTTCTGCTATCCCAAATCAGAAACCAGTACCTGTTTCACTGTGACGACCTTTTTTAAGCATGTTTTGTTGACTAGCTGACTTGTACATTAAGCCTTCATTTATGTTTACTTAATAAATAAAAAGCAGAATGGTGCCTATGCAACGCAAATGAACTCTTCCTATGTTGTGTATAATCAACTGTGGGTGGAAAAAAGTCTGAATACAGTGCCACAACAAAAGAGAGAATTCTACCTTCTATAAGCATGAACACTGTAGTGTCTCTTCCCTTGAGTATCATCTCTCCAGTACTAAATCCCAGCTGCCTACTTTCTCACAATTTTATTCTAAGGAATTTTTCATGATGAAGCCATTAAGTCCCCAAGCAAGTTTCCACACTTCTGTACTGTGTCACTGGAAAGAGGAACAGTGCTGGTGTAGGATTGCCCAAAAAGGCTCCAAAGAGCAGGTGCAGAACGGCAGTGGTTTTGGATACAGAGCCTGCAGCACACCTCACTGTGTCATACCGAGACCAAATACCTCAAAAGTCTGTTCCACAGTCAACAGCTCTGTTAATTGTGACACTTGTTCTCAGTTCTCACAGTTGCAATTTCATTTAGCCTGGTTCTCAACCAATATGACAAGCAAAATTCCTATTTTCTCTGGTTGTAGTACCTGGAACTTCAGTCTTTTTTCTATATATTAAGGCAAAATTCATAAAATCACAAGAATGGGAGAGGCTTTCAGTAGTTCTAGGGCTGAATAACTCCAGCTCACATACCATTAGCATTCCATAGCGAACTATTTGGTAAGACACAACAGCAACATATAAAAGAATATCATCCGCAGGTAATCCACTAAGAGATGTTTCTTTTCTGTACTTCTTTCTGCACCTCTGGTCTAGCAGAGTCCCTCCCACAAGGACTTCCTTGGAAACAGGAACACCCACACCTTCCATGACATAGCCCAACTGGTTCCTAAAGCAGCAAGGACTGGCAGCACCTCATGCCAGCTGCCCATAAAGGAGGAGCAACTGCAATTGGACCGTTTACATTCCAAGACACAACTGCAAGAGTAGCTCATAGAAGCTCTGACCCCTGAGTAACCTTCCAGCCAATGCAGTAGAAAATCAACAAGGCTTCCAGGAAAAATCTCTCAATGACTTGAAAAAGATTTATCAAAACTGTGCTTCCAAAGAATAGACAAGTATTTTTCAGATAGATCATACTTCTCAGGAAGATTGCCAGCTGTGGCTTTTCATCCCCTGACCTTCATTTCCCCTCAGGACCTTACTGGGCAGGCTGTTTCCCTTTGGTTCCAGAAATAAAATGCCAGATTTTTTTAACACCCAGGACACAGATAACACACCACCTTTTGTGGTGTGTTAATGATATTAAGTACAGTTCACAATTTTGGTTTGGGAACCAAGTCTCTATCTCCCCACGTATTTTTTGACTGCACTAACATGATGCATAAACACACTCCTCCCTTTCTGCTTCCTAGTGGACATTTGACATTTTTGTATATCATGTTGGAAATCCAGCCTGGAGCAACTGGGTGATAATTGGCTCCCAATTTTTTTTTTTTTAATTGGAAGTCAAAATTAATACATCACACCTCCCTGGAGTAATATCCATTTCACCTCTTTGAATATATTATGGCTTAATTTTCTCTTTTAAATCACTTTTTGTCAGCTCTTGGCTATCAGTACTCACTTCAAGTACTCAGAGATATTAATCAGTTCCTTTTATCATCTACACAGTGTTTGTTCTAGAGGCCATTACTGTTACAGTTTAGAAACCAACTTCGAAAGTTGTTTGTTTTGTTTTTTAATTATAGCAGAAGAACTTCCTGATGTCTTCCACCACGTCAACTAACATCAAGCTTGAATAGCTAGAAGCGAAATTTAAGTCTAATGTGCTTTTTATCTACAATTTGCTTTCATTTTTCCATGCTTCAGTCCTCTCCATTAACAACAGTTTTACTGGCTGAAAGAAACTGAAGCACACTAATACTACTTACCATTAAAAACAAACAAAACAACAAAATCAGCAACAACACACCAGCAAGAATGAGAGCAAATATTTAGCTGTATCAATCACACTTAAAAGAAAGATACCTTGTTATATTCCTTTTCTAAGACCAGAGGCCTAAAATGAGAGATGAAGTTGCCACCCTTCATAATATCCTTCTTCTAAGTGTCATAAAACAATCAGTACTATCAATATATTGACCAAATACTTAACAACAAAACATAACTCAATAAACCCTTTAAGCAAATCAGCCAACAACAGAGATCCATAGACTCTTTTCTAAATCTTAAACTCTTATCATAACACAGATGGTCACTCATTCATGAAACCACCTGTCCATAGGATTACATAAATAGCATCAGGCTTCTATTTGTATTAAATATACAAGAGATGATAAAATATTACTAAAATGTCTCATTTCAGAATACTGTAAGGGGCAAGCCGTGTCCTCCTGAAACATACATTGCTGTCACTTATTAACAAATCTCTAGAGTACTTGTTCCCTCATATCAAGACAAAGTTTACAGTGCTCCAATATACTCCATTAGATGACCTAAAGGCTACTTTAAAAAAATCCATTAACAGATTAGTGTGCATTTTCCAAAATCTTGTGTTTCAAATGCTCAAGCCTCTGCTGTTAGAAATTCCATCAGGGCAGCTGGAAGAAGGAAGAGAATAATAACAGGTTCCCCATTCCCCTCTTCCTCTCAATTCACAACTAGGTGAGAGTCTTCAATGCACTTGACAGAATTAATGCTTTAATGATAAATTTATTCTCTCAGATTTCTACAACTGCTGTGACAACCCCTTTCACTCTAAAACCAGAATTACTAGAGCTAGGAAGGGAACAGCTTTACACAGTTCCACTGAAATGGTCAGATTTTAAGTTCTTCCTATCTGCAGAATTTTTTCCTTTCCCTTGTAGAGTCTCCAGGAAAGCAGCAGCCTCAGGTCTCAAGGACAACCCAGTGATCAAGACAGCCACTAAGTCTCTACCCTGAAATCCTGTCAGAGTGTCCAATAAACACCCTCATTACAAAGATCAAGTCGGGGATACACACCAGAATTCAGGGTTTGCTGGTTTCAGAAAGATGTCCAAATGGCTGTAGGCTTCTCCACATGCAGATCAGCCTACCCACTGTTAATTTACTATGAGTTAACTTTTTTTTTCTTTTAAAGATCAAATTCTCTTATTTCCACAAATGTCTTCACATCTGTTTCTAACAGTTTCAAACAATCGATGTAAGACAACCTAAGGAGCTGCTCCACTGAGCTGAAGCTGGCTCTTGGTGGGAGGTATTTTCAGAATAGCGATTATTTCATTTGACTTCTGCATTTTAACTTCACTATTTGCATCGATGTTGTTTCACTGTGAAGATGAGATATTAGGATACAAAATTGAGGGAAATCCTATAATATGCAAACCTGAGGTTGGGCATTTCCACAGAGTTACCAGATTCATGCTGCAGAATTGCTCTGAGGCCTTTAAAAAGAATTCTGCATATCTCCTGAGAAAACTGATAACATTGCACATTATCTAGGGGAATGAAAGCTTTCTAAATTGCAAAACAGAAGATCAAGGAAATGGCAGAGAAAATGGAGAACAAAAAACATTCACTTGCAGAATAGAAGATTGAGAGCTGTCTGAGAAACTATGGGAGAAAAACAGAAGCACTGATTTTTATATAGTAAATTAGTACAAAAATAATGAAGAAGCTATACGATAGTACTGACATTAATTGATTAACATTAAGAAAGAAATTCGCATTTGAAATGCCTACCACAATTTTTATTAATTAGTACTACTGATCTGATCTTGCCCACAAATGCCCTCAGTATCTTGCAAGGCACATATGACTTGTGAACTCTACTCAAGAACGCAAAGCTGAGATGATAGACAGTTGAACTTAAAACTCTGAGGTATCTTACTGGTAAGATTTCCCTGCCTCTGTGAAATCATACACAGTTTGGTAAGCAAAATTATTTCGCTGTAACATTTTAGTTAGTTTACCTCTTCTAAAGCTTTCTGACAGATGTGGATTTTAGAGAGGGATTTGAATGAGAGTGAAATATCTGGCAAGTAGATACTACACCTAATGAGTTTGGAATGTAACATGTGTTGGTTTGCCATAGGACGTAAGTCCCAAATCACACGGCAAAATTCAGAAGCAGTGAAAATAAATCCGGTGTTACTCAGACGTCCCCACTTTTAAAAAATACTACAGTTTCTAAAAATCAACAACTATTTATGCATGATTTAAGTATGACACTTCTAAAATTATAGTGTCAACAAAATATTATGTGCACTGAGTTTTGAGTTTGTGTCTACTTCCTATAAAATAACTCCACTGTTCTATCTAGTCAGCTCAAGGATTCCCAAACTATCTAGATATTGAATCCAACATGATGCCTCTCACTTTTACTTATGCAGACCAGGTCCTGAAAGGCAAACAAGAAGATGAACAATGGTTACAATAGAAACAAAAAAGAAGCAATAGAGGTTTCAGTTCACAGGTAAGCAAACATATACTTGTAATCCATTTTTGCAGAAATAGGAGCTACAAATATAGGCAAATACTGCAAATTCCTTTTCCAAACACTTGAAAGTGTTGCCAGTATGTACTCCCTTTTCATGAAACTTCGAGCTAGATGTTGTGACAGATTCACTTTGCTACATCTTCTATACATACCTCCTTAAAAAAAAATTTAAAAAAACCCAACCAAACAAAAAAACTACCAAAAACCTTTCTCAGCCCCACTCCCTACAGCCTCACCATGATATAATAGGAATCTAGAAAAACTGGCACAAAGTGCTTGTCTTCGAAACCTCAAGGGTGAGCGCATTTGAAATCTTAGAGTTAGTCTTACAAGAGCTGAACATAAAGTGATACAAAGTTGTAAGTACATGTGTGAAGACCAGCTCTGCTCTTTCCACTAAAAAGTGTGAGGATTTCTTGGAGTATTAAAATACCCTTAATGTTTCCCTTCTATATTGTACCAGAGGCAGGTTTTCTTCTTTTTTTTGGTCTAATAATCAGCTTAAAAACACTTCCCATTTCTCAGATCCACAAGCCTGGGGGTACTCTTAACAAAATTAGATTTTTTCAGCTGTCACATCACTGGTTTCAGCTGGATGTGAGCCTGACAAAAGGGAACCCAACTGCTGCTCTGTTACCTGGTGCTGTTGCCACAGAATAGTTGTCAGACTGCAAAAACTAAGCAAGACATTTAAAACAATAATTCTTTCTAAACTCTCATTTAGTCCATTTTCAACAGGCTGACACGTTACCATGGAAGCAGCCAGAGCTCAGAGTAGCCAGGAGGTCAGTTTTCCCCCTTGCTCCCAACAGCTCTGTACAAGAGATGGGCCGGGAAAGCGCAGCCTCCACTGGTTCCTTTCCAGCTGGTTCCTTCCACAATTCCATTCTCTTCAAAAACCAGCCACCCAAGCAATGTAAGACAAGATGCAATTTGACCCAGAGGTTCTAGGATTCTTCCAGTTCCCATCACAAAGTCCAAACATTTTTAAAAACAGCATCCTCTATTTATTATGCCTTTAATAAGAATCAACAACATTAGTTACTCATGCAGTGATTAAATTGAGGTAAACTGTCTGCTTCCTATCTTTAAGCTGGACTTCAGTCCCAATTTGATTAACGAATTTCAGGGGATCCAATATTACAAGCAATGTAACATCTCCAGTACAGCCATCTTCTCACAAGGCTGGAGGAGTGTGTGCCTCAGGTAGGGATTTCCCCTTGCATAGCTTGCTCCAACTCTGCTGGGAACTCCGCAGTCACCCGCTTCTTTTCATTATGCCCATTTTGTATCATTAAGATCTGAACAAGTCAGCAGCTGCGTTGAGAAAACAGAACCAAGTAGTTTACAGGATAGCAAAAAAAGGATGAGAGCTGTCATGATCACCAGGGAATGAAATAGATGCAGTTACCCAGAATGCAAATTAATAGTCTGGAGCCAAACTGACCTGAAATTCAGATACCAGCCTTGAAACAGTTTCTGCTAAGCACAACCACTTCAATATCAAAAGCTTTAATATATTTAAATATTAAGTAAATCTTAAATATTTTAAATTCTATATGACAGCAATTATTCTGGTCTTTTGATCACGACCTTTTATTTTTGTCACTGTATTTCATTTGTACCTACACTTTCAGTGCTCAGTTACCACAGTGTTGATATAGAACAGCAATACCAGAAGCAAAATCCACAAGGCTCATGGATGATGGTTATTTTCCTTAATGACTGTTACTTGTTGGCAAACATCATACAGTTGATTAAAAATACAATGCAATGCCTGATAGACTTAAAATTATACTTGAGGCACCAGCTGCCACTTGAACGACAGATTGCCTGTACATCACATCATGCTTTCATTCTGCACTGGCAGTAGGGGCAGGCAAGTCCTGAAACACAGAGCCCCTGTAGTATGATACCCAAATGCAACTCAGCCCTTGTTCAGTACTCATTATGTGTGTCAGTGGGAATACACTAAATGAGTCAAAATCACCAGGTTACTATGACTTGACAGGTTGTCATCCATCAGCTTCAATACATGACCAAATGCTTCTTGTTAGCTTCCCCCAGTTATGAAGCTGGATGGATTAGCTTATACCACCCTCATAGCTGAGAGGACTAAGAGCACATCCATGGTGACCAGATGACCTGTGTTGGGCATACCACCATACATGCTCAGTGGGTCACCAGCTAGTTCTTACACCATGTGAACACATTTGCTTTTGATTTTATGTCCACACCCTGTAAAACACATTGACCTCACTGGAACAAACAGGTGGAATTACAGATACATTGCCAGGCACACTTCAGACAAGACACCAAGAAACTTATTAGTCAGGGAGAGACGTCTGATACCTGAACTATGTCCATTCTGATTTAAAATCAATGAGAGGTCCATTAGGTCTACAGTAAGTACCTGGGAAATCTCACTGAGTTTCTCTTTGGGATGCTCAGCAGAAGAGTAGGCATATTTTCCTTTGCATGTATTTTTTTTCTTCAATATTTGAGATTTTAAAAGGTATCTGTGATCTAAAAAAAAAAAAACCCTCTATATTTTCAACATGGATTACACTGTGCACTTCACAGACTTCTGCTGTGACACTTTCATGCAGCTTGCCAAATACTTTTAAGGGTCTCAGAGTTTATGAACTCAGGTTCAACTAGTTAAAGTGAATGGAGAATTCTGAAGCCACTGAAACCATACGACATCAATAAAACATAGAGCCTGGTAGGTCACTCCAAAAGACAGCAAGTCCATTTGCCAGCCACTGAATAACGACAAGGATGAGGAATGCCAAATAGCAATGGGAGCTCGTGACAAGACAAAAGGTCCACTCACCCCACATTCACTGCAGAATAGAGAGAGGTATCCAGCTTGTCCTTTGTCACTGAATAATGAAGACTAAAACTGTCCCCTAAATGGGCATTTCTGATATGCCATCTTATTTTCTATGACATTCAGCACCCCCAAACCAAGAGTTTGGTCCAGTAAACAGAGCACTGGGATGGTATACAGGAGACTGGAGTTCTGTTCTTTGCTCCAGCCCTATAGCTGAGTAACACTCGAAAAGCCACTTTCTCCAACACCCTGTGAATTATATTAATCTCTGCAGAGTGAGATTAACTAATGGAAACAAAATATCTAGGTGTTATTTTCTTAGTATGCAACAAAATAAATTAATCATCTCAATGACGGGAAAAATTATCCTCTCACAGATTGTTGTGGTATCCAACTGTCCTCACATCAAAGCTATTCTAATTGCAAATTTTGAAGGGCAGGAACTTTCCTACAGCACACAATCTGAACACAACAAATAACAATTAGAAACAGAATAGGCTATATTATCACCTACTTCTTCAGCTCAGCTACTGAATAGAAAGAGGAGGGGAACTGTTCTTATTTGCTCTGTAATAAGCGCTCTCCAGTTCTGCCTGAATCAACACACAGCCTGTGTGTGGGTGTGTGTCAGTACATCTGTCTGTCATACGGAGGCACTGTAGTCTTATATAATGCTAGTAAGTATGCTAGTGGATGCTATTAGCATGGGCAACTGCATCTGGCTTCTTTTTCCAGTTTTTTATTGGCTATACATTTGCTTGCCTTTCTCTTAATATGAGCTTTTCTTTTCTGTAAAGCATTTTGTATTGCTATTTATACCCTGGTAGTTTCTACAGGTTCTAACAGAGGATGAGTCGTCTTGTACTAAACGCTGTAGAGATATAGCCAAGGCATTCTCTGGCCTTAAGGAGCTCCTGATCAAAACAGACAACACAAATGGGAAGGAAAAATCTTATTTAGAATTGTTTCTTAAATTTGCTATCTTTGCCTTCCCCATATCCCTTGCTCATTCAGGCATCTCCTTTGTATGACCTTGGGCAGGATTACGTCAAACAAAACCACTTGAGTTAGTGCCAAAACACCCGCAGAGCAAAATGTAGCACATGCATGGCGATACTGGCCAGGGACCCACTGGCGTATAGTTATGCTACAGCAGAGGCTAATGAACATAAGGGTCTGTCAACACGGGTCACTGCTCTCCTCTGCTGGCACAGCCACACTGAGCAGCAGGGCAGAGCTCTCTGCCTTGTGCGTGTATTTTAGTATGAACACAAGCCAGAGTAAGAGCAATGCACCCACACAGCCACCAGTGTCCAAACTGAATGACCAGTCACAAAAACAAATACAAGTTCAAACTTCACATACTGGAAAGAATGGGGAAATAATTGTTCACAGTTTATGAAAGAAAATGAGATGAAGAGAAAGACAATAACAGTTAAAGAAAATGTTAGTGTCTCAAGGCTATCTGGATGAGCTTGATAAAAGTCACAATGTAATGGGATTTTACCAGACTAAAAAGCAGCCACGTTTGTAGAGAAAATACATTGATGTTAGTTTGTAAATTTGACTTCATTGAGCATCCTGTGAGGCAGTTATTTGTTCTTTGTTTCTGGTAGGTTATGAGGTGATTTATTGAGAAGGGCTACTATCTGTTAGGGAAAGGTTGGAGATCAGAAAGAGGGAGAAATAAAAGGTACTCTACATACAAATCACATTTCTTAAGAATATATCTTAGTGATCAGACCGTGTAGGTGCACTTTAGCTAGCATCCATAGCAACATGCATGAGCCCTTCAAACACTGCCATGTCACATTCATTTATTGTAATTCGGTGGAAATGGATCATTAAAAGAACACATGCAAGGAAGCCCCGAGAGATCAAAGTTTGCATGGAGAGCTGACAGAAAACAACACAGAAAAAAATTATGCAAGGACCCAGCAAAGGAGCAAGAACTCTGATGGAACGGAGGGCAGCTATTCTGTTCAGCTGCTCTTGCACGCTTTGCGTTGACACTGCACCAAGGTGAAAAATGGCTTTATCAGCACTTTGGGGTCTGTGCTTGGCTCTGCTATCAGCCTCTTTTCTTGACAGTAAGCAAGTCATTTCACCTTACTGGAAAATCAGTGTTGGATGGAAACGGCAAGATGTGCATCTTGAAACCAGAATTATGAGGACAGTACAGGGAACTCATGGCCAGTGTTCACAAAGTTTATGTCTCAGTTCTCTCTCTATAAAATGATGAATCTCTTTACAAAGTGATAAAATTCTGCAACGCTACTTTTTGAAAAGTGTTGCAGATACACCAATGAAAAATTACTTGAATATTTTAATAAATCTAGAAGCAGCAGTGTACATGTGCTAAAAAGGCAATTGAAACTGATGCTGTTTTATTGGAATCAAATGATGACTTATCTGTTGCTTTCTTCTATTAATAGGCACAGCAAAGTAATTATCAGCTGTTTCCACTAACTTCATCCTGTCAAAATAGAATGCACAACAGCATAAAGTCTTATTCTGTAGGAGGCATCCCACAATGGGAAATAGGGCATTTCTTGTAAGTCCCCATATTGCAGGTGGCCTGCTTCTCCACAAAGCTCTTGCACTTCATGAGCCAGGGACTTTTCCCACATCACCAGTTGCTAAAAATATAATTATTTTTTGTTGCTTTGCAGTGGAAACAGAGAATCACAATGCCAGATACAGGAGAGCCAGATGACACAGGAGAATGGATAGTCTCAAACTGTGGCATCCAGCCAGGTTGTTCCACGTACTCAGAGCCAGTCTGGCAGCTTGAAGCCTGGAACAGGCTGTCATTCTGGCAAGCCTAAGTGTTTGCCCTCTGCAGCCAGGAGCACCAAATATTTCAGTAGGTGATAAATCCTTCCTCCTTGAAACAGCTAGCAAATTGTCCTTTGTTAGGTTACAAATCCCACTCCTGACTTCAGTCCAAGACCACTGGGGCTTGGTTTTTTACACTTAATCTTGAGTAATTGTACACGTTGCTGATCAAAGGATTCTTTCATCCTTCAAAAATCCTACTATCGTATCTGTTTGAAAGTGAAAAGTTCCACACTGAACACCCACCTCATTGATTCTGGCAACAAAAAAGATTACCCATAGCTTAGTAAACAAAAGAAAAAAAAAAAAACAACAAAACACACACACACACCAATTATTCCATTAATATTGACCATCTTTCCTTTAATACTGACCATCTCTCAGATTTCAGTGCCCTATGGAGCATAGAATATAGGTTTGCAGTGAGGTATCTACAGCTTGTCCTGTGAGGAAGTCACCATGCAGTATGGCATCTCCCCATGTGCACACTGGTGATGCAAAGTAAGTACAGGCAACTCACTTCCCCTTTAAAGAAAACACTAATATCTGGTACCAGGCACTCCTAGTCCTGGTAAGACTGAGGGAATGTCCAGGCTAGAAGGTGTTATAGGGCAACTAATACGGTCTAAATTTACAGCCAGTTGAACACAACTTTCCAGCCAGTGACAAAACTCCAGCTGTTGTAGTCGATTCACATGTATCAGACCACCTATAAAATCAAGAAGAGGGAGAATAGTGGGCAATTTTTACCGTATCTCCTAGTAAAAGAATTACAGAATATCAAATAGAATGGTTTTAAATTCAAGAAAATTAGGTGTTTCTTCACCTAACATAATTAAATTATGGAAGTCCTTGCTGCATGATTGTTGATGCCAACGGTTTATCTAAATCTTTCTCGAATCATGTAAACTACTGGCAAAAATAATGAAAGGTTGTTAACAAACATTGTATAATGCAAGAAGCTGCAGAAGTGTACCACTGAACAATTATCTTATTATGCGTTATTATACTCTTTTGTATGGATCCACTGGCTACATAGGATCTAGCATGTCACTCATACCTTTGACCTGGCTTCATACGAGTTCTTGGGGATATCTACTGTGCCTTCCGGATGGAATTCTCAGGCCATGGTTTGTTGAGGCTTGTGGGATCCCTGGCTCATTTACAGGTCTCACATTTAAAGCCATCCTTCCTGCTAAGGTATTTCCTCTGTATTTTATGCAGGAATGTGGCTTCTCCCTTGAAGAGTGAACCAAGAAACCAGACATGACCTCAGTAAATGAAAACCCCTGCACCAAGCTCTACTGCCGTAGAGTGGTACACACACACGCAAAATACTTGCAAACACAGATTTAAGGCACCATAACTGTCCTCCTTGACTACTTCACTTTTTTTTTTTTAAGTCACCAGCCAGATGTATCTCTGACTGATGTCAGCACAGTTATACTGAAGATCAGTTTTGCTCAAAGCCCATATAATCCTTACAAGCAGAAGAATATCAGCAGAAAAGCAGCTCAGAATAGCTGAAGAACTATTTTGACAGCAGTTCAAATCTAAATCTTCAATCTAATTAGAAATATGGGTTAGGATATATCTAGCTTGCAAGACCTATATTCCGGGTCAGAGCTGAGAATGAGGACCTACAAGTTTAGACTCTCTACCAGCCTGTTAAGGTCTGATTTTATCCTGGATAACCCCTAAATAGCTTGTATAATGCAAATAAGATTAGTTTTTGAAATCTAATTCCTCATTTTCAACTAGTGGTGCAATTTTCTCACTTGGGTGCCTTAAATTGTTCATCAAGGTACTGCCTTGTACTGGATCACCTACAGCGATAAATCATGGTTTACAATTTTCATCTGGTTGTGAGGTCTTTCATTACTATGCTGCAAATAGAATGAAGGTCTTTTGGAAACCTGCCCCAGACAGTGAGTGACAATGTGGGACTTGTTCTTATCATTAAGCAGGACAGTCCCAAAAAACTGAACCTGCAGGTTTCATGTGCAGCACCATCAAAATCGCATTACTGTATGTAACGAAAGTTGGTGAGTCTAATTTCTATTTAAATGTACAAGCATTCACGCACAGAGGTGCACTGCCATTCCTTCCCATTATAAGATATTCATATGAAAATCGAGGTCTCTAACTTTTAGGGCACTAGTAACAGGGGGTTTTCGCAATTAAATTCTGCAATAATACATATTCCTATTTTAAATTTTCTCTACCAGGCAAAATTCTTTTTCAAAGCTTTTCTTGTTTCTGTGCAGTTTTTGTTTGTTATTTTTTCGTTTTTAATTGTTCTCTTAACAGACAGGCTTTTTTTTTTTTTCCCCTGTTTAAATCACAGGACAATGAGGTTAAGTCCTCATGACTCTATTGGTTAGAACTTAGAGTCTGCATGCTCAAAAATGTTTGACTCTTCCATGGTTTGCCTAGTGTGTATCTAGCATAAAAAACCATAGTCCCCAAACAGAGATTTTTGTCCTTCCTGGCACTAGAGATAGGGCAGCTTTTGTTAGTTCAGAATTAAATTAACATAGTCAGTAATACGCTCAAGTGCCCTACTTCAAAGCTATAACGTCCTTTGCATATGACATCATGTCTTGCATCATCCCATGTGATTCCATTTATGTGAACCACTACAGGTCTGAAGCAGTTTCTTGAAACAGCACTGCTTATCTTTGTGTCAAATTAGGTATTTGCAGCAACTTCTAGTCAATATTAAAAATAAAAGTGGAAAAAGTATGCGTGAAAATGAGCATTATCTTTGTCTTGGGTAGCAGGTAATAATTGCTACTAAATATTTTATTCTGTTTTAATGGAAGTGCAGATTCAACAAGTTTTAGGCCAACATTCTCAAAATCCAAGTGACTCAGAAGACATGTTTAAGCCAGTTATAGGTCTCTAAGCACAAGAATTAATTTTCAGAAGTGCTGGATACTTGTGACTGTTAGTGACGACACTGGCCACTAAAAACATGCAAGCATATGCAATTCAGTTCTAACAAACATTCAACTAAATTCAGATGCCTAACTTTGGCCAATAGGCTTTTTATTATCCTGTATCCAGTAAGGACAAGACTAATAGGTATATTTGTCATATACTAAGTTTTTCATTGACTTCTTCACCAGCTCATTTTTAACTATCCATGACATTCTTTGGCCCTCCTACTATCTCTTGCATTATAAATGCCTACAGCACATAAAGCTGCCAAAACACTCTTCACACTTATTGACAATCAAAGCCAGGTATTTACAAAAATAATGTACAGTGGCATTGCAGCCAAATTTTTCAGAAATTCTGATTCAACCAAACAGAAAAAATACATGACTTTTAGAGAAGACATTTTAATGACAGAAAAAGATAAAAAGAAAAAAAAAATCTTTCTGTTAAAGAAGCAAATAAGATAAGCTGAAGGACTCAATTTCTAACCTATAAAACTACTATTCACCTAGTATCATTAATTATATACATAATAGTATGCAAGTACTAAAAAAGCTGAGGGCTGCCTTGTTCTTGAGATGTGCCCACAAATAATCATCTGCTGGCATCTGGACATCTGGCTACATTTTTGTTCATACCCATAAATGTGACTGAGGGAATGCTTTACAGAATTCACAGATAAAACCTTGAATTAAAGATTTTTTTTCTTTTCTTCTAAAGATTGTCATTGTAACCAACTGGCATCAAAAAAAAAATGTTCAAATTCCGGAATCATTTCAGTTTCAGGAAGATTCATCACTAAGTTGACCAATTCCTAAGGCCAGTAGAAACGAGCCTTTTCTAACAACTTTGCCTTGTTCTTTCCAATCTACAGGAAAATGGAATCAGAAATTCCTCCATGTGGCTTGATTATTTTTTTTTTTAATAAAGAAAAATCTGTAATTGTGGGTCATTTTGGCTTTTTGCTGTGGTTTTTCAATGTACATGAGCTTCAAATCATTCAAGGCTGGACAATTTCTTTGCCAAAGTTCAGTAAGAACAGACTATTTTATGTCTAACTTATAAAACCTCACAAATTCAAACCTATAAATACTGACAGGTCATCGCATAATAATGGAAATGCAAGTGTTAGTTAGCACTGTAATAAAATAACTAGCTATCTTTTAACATCATCAATGGGCATCAAATGAAAAAAAATGAAAGCTTCAAATATAACTTTTACTAGATGTATGAACACATGGTAGACATGAATTCTCAGTTTACACACTAATGTTTCAAAGAGGATGTAGCTCCTTACTGTGCTAAAATGAACTGACAGGATGGGAAAGTTATGTCTTTACCGTACAACACAAATTCAGGAGATCCCAGTACATGGTTTGCTCTGTTCACTGACACAGTGTAATACAGTGCAACATATTTACTTCCTTAGCTCTCCTTTTTCTTAGAAACATTTGGTTCTTCCTGCTGGTCAACTTGCTCATTTAATGCCACTGTCTGCCATAATAAAGCCTTTTCCTAATAGGTGCTCCTACACTACAAATGATAACAAGCAGCATGAAAGGGAAGACACTACCTTTTCCATTCTTAATTTTGTTTTGAAATACAGATTTGAACAGAGGAAACGCAGACAATCCATCCTACATTCCTCTTAAACCTTGAAGGTTTGAAATTCCTATTGGCCAGACATCTCCACAGGCTTAGAACCAGAGCGTGAGAACAGCCATTCATAGGGACTTAGTTGGAATTTAAGGTAAGAAAAATCTGAGCTCATATCAACAAAGTACTGATAATTAGGACATGATACCCTCAGTTTCCCATTCACTATTCACATAGTCTGGGCAAGTTTGGTGAGAACCCCAGGGTACATTGAAAGCCATGCAGAGATACTGCTGTGTCCATGTCATGTAACTCCAGAATCCACACCATGCAGACCCTAACAGGGAGCTACCCTTGCTTTGTCTATTAGATCAACATGTGCCTTAGCTGAACTGTTTAATGAGATGATTTTGACATCTGGGCTTTACCCCAATTTGTCCCTTTCCTATCTCCCACAACTACTCTCCCTTCCATTGCCTTAAACAAGCAAGGTGTTACTTATTTCCACAAAAATGCAGCCTTTCTTTCTAAAGCAGTCTTCAGCTTTGAAGACTGAGGTGGATATAAACTATTTTTCACCATTTATCAAGTGATTTGATATCCCTTTGGACACAAATTTTTCCAGACAGGTATCTGCAGACACTATAGAGAAGGACTGATATATAATCATGTGATGTACTTCAGCAGGAGGAACACCACATTCCCACCACAACAACTCAAACACATGTTTTTTAAAAGATCAAAGCCTTCATGCTAATTATTAAACCAGATGAGAAGAAATAGCCTATGAGTAAAAACTGGGAGATTTAATGTTGCATCCAAAAGCACTTTGGTAGTTGTTTAACCATTTTAAACTGACTAGCTTTAGAAATTAAGCAGGTCTTCCCTCAGGGTTTTTTGAACCATCTTAGGTTATCTTCCCCTAGAATATAACATCAATGAAACGTAATATTTCAGAAAACAATGCTTCAAATTCACTGATCTTTTTCTTCCATTCAATTTCCTTTTAGCCAGTTTACTTATACTTTTGGAGTAGAGGTGAGATATTGTTGGAAAAACTACATCAGGCCCACTCTTCAAACTGATTGTGAAGTATATAGTATACCTGTGGTTGTAGCTTTGTACAATTTCGATAAATGAGAGAAAAACCAACAGGCAAACATCTCTGTAACAATACAAGCAACAATATTCCAAAGATCACTTTAAATAAAATATACTTGTGACTACATTTGAAAGGAAAAAACTAACAGCAAACACAGAGAGAAACTGAAGCTATTGCTGTCCAAACTAACAGTGCTCAGCCTTGCATTTCATCTCAAAGACATATTCTTGCCTGTTTAAGGATTGTTCTTGTTCTACCTAATCCTCTTTTAAGTACCACAAGACAGCATTTGAATGTGAAGCCAGCAGTATTCCCTGCAGAGGCTGCAGCTGTCACTTCCGAAATAGCATTTCTTTGGAAACCAGTAAACAGCCTCAACTTTAACAATCTGTCAGAGATCATGTTCCCAGGGTGCCTTCTATCCTGCTTTATGTGTGCTCATTGTCCAATTTGTTCTTACTACGTTATTAGTGCTGAAAGATATTTTCCGTTAGATGGTACAAGCTTTCAACTTCTTGTTGGCTAAAAGATGAAGTTAAAAGCTTTCAGCTCTTAAGAGTGACATATTCGCAAACGTTTCAATTTTATGGAACAGATCTGTTTTGCACAATAGCTTTACTATTTGGATTTTGAGGCATCATACATTAAATGAAACTCCCAGTCTGTCCAGGATTTTTCTACAACAGCCCTAATAACATCTTAATTCTTAACAAGGAAAAAAAGAGTCTGATCAATGTACTTGAAATCATAGCTTAAAAAACTGGCAGAATACAGTATTCAGTAAAGCCAACAGCAGGTACAGAAAAAGTATTATGCACAGAAGGAGTAGCTGGTGCTGTTTATTTCAATAAAATAATATCAGTTACCAATTCAAAGGAGTTCTGGGTGGTAATAATTGATAGCTGCTCACTCCTGTTTGATTGCTATCAACGCTCAGCGTGTTCGGATTTTGTGTGACGCACAGCTCAAAACAGATGTGTGCCCATGTTACAGAAGTACTCATCACAGTTAATGCCTGGTTTGCCAGGTACATTCAGAAAGTCAGACACTTAATAGCCATGGAAACAGTGCATTTCTATATTTTGGTGCAGCTCTTCTGTGTCGAGATATAAGCAAAGTAACTGGATGCTGCCTGCTACCTATGATATGCTTCACAGAACTGCTAGAGTCTTCAGCTTCTAGACACAATATAGCATTTACTGTAGGATGAAAATAAAATAGACTTAAAGTGAATTCTTCAGCAAGTTAGGAACATACCTTACTCATACATTGTGATGTCATTTTATTCAATAATAAAATAAAACTTAGATCACAATGACAATGCCATTTAATTTTACGGTAAAAATATCTTGTACTTTGAAAGCACACATATCTCAAAGTCTTTTAAAAAGACAAGTATTTTTTCCCATTTTACAGATGACAGCATAAGTGAGGTGACTACCCAGTACCATACGAAGTCTATAGAGGACACAGAACTAGAACCCAGATCTCTCAGTTCCTTTTTGTCCTGCTGCATTCACAGCAGACAGCCGATCTGGTAGCATTTTCATAGAAAGACATCTCCTACCAATTGGTAGTATAAATAATTCTAAAACAAAATTCTTACAGGCCAAATACTTGTGCAATTTTATGCCTACATTGAGCTATACCTTTGTGAAATTAAATTCAGTAAACTTTTCCGTATCTAGTGACAAGAATTAATTCCCTTGTCAACATTAGGACCTTGACTCTCAGAAAACACATAGATAACACTGAACTTGAGCAAAACACATTGGCCAGATGTGGTAACTTCACTAGCCAAGCCCTATACTTTGTAGGGGAGATGTAGTTTCCCTGTTACCCTAATCAAAAAGTGACAACTATGTCAGCTTCTATGTGACGAACACAAATGTCACCTAGGCATTTCAGATTACACCAAGGCAGTTCTCTCTGTGAAACCACCCAATTATGAGCTGCTGTTCCCAAAGTACAAAGCTGTTCATGTATTCATTAGAGCCCCAGAGTGCCTTCCCGTTCCTCCTGTAAACTATGTTGAATTGAAAGGAGCGATGACTACAATTAACAGCAACAACCTTAGCTAACTCTAGTTCTCAGGTACATGTGCTCATGCAGTTGCTTAAAGAGAAATTATATATACATTTTTTATTTTTTTTTCCCCCAAGGGAAACCTTTTTCTTTCACTGGCTGATACAGCACATTTTTCCCCAGTATTTGTACAAAATGAATTTGGTAGATCAAAGTTAGTCAGCATAAAGCTACAGCTTTGGATTAATAACTAGGGGGAAATGAGTCAGAAAAATTAGTTTTAAACATTGTTTTGAAGTTGCCAATTATACGTATGATTTTGACTGCTCATCAGTAATGGGAACCATCCTCAGTACAAAGTTTCAGAGCAGTAACTACAGGCTTTATTATATGTGAGATACCTATATTACAAAGTAGCTTGAGAACAAAATACATTTTTTTAAATCTAAGTTTACTACAAATGTTATTAGTTTTTTCAGGCTCTGAGATAAACTATTTATTTATTCTCAAACAATTTCTGGAATGACCCATACTAATACATGATTAAACAAGCAAGGCACCATTCTCAGGACTTCAATGCAGCAATAGAGAATCTTATTTTAAAATCATCTTAAGAGTAAATACAATACAGTGTGGAAGTGCAGATCAATGGTATCTCCAGTAAATATTTCAAACTATCAGAGTTGCATGTACCCTCACAATGGCAACCAAATTGGAGAAGGACTTGAAAAGGTCATCTATTGTTCATAAGGAAAATATCTAAATAGACTCCAAAAAGATCCATTTAAAATAAATAAATAGCTCAACTGTCTTAAAACAATCTATAATTTTATTTTTTTTTTAAACTTTAAAAGATTAAACAAGTCACAGTCTACCAATCCTATCCCTGCCTTGAACAACAACAGCTGCTGCCAAAACCTAGGCAAAAAGAATACTTCATTTTGGAGCTCCTTCCTACTGTATCACTATTTGGTTTTAGTAATTAGATTGGCTGGTTCTCCTCTACTTCAGCACATAAATGATTAACTGACTTGATTAACCCCAATTATGAAGCCTAATTAAATTTAGCCCGCTCAAAAGACTGTCCTGGGAACAAATCCATAAAACTTGTTACTGTTGTTAGATGCTATGGGAATGAAAATCCTGCAAACATGTCTGTCAGCCATGGAGTCTCATCCTCCTTCAGCTGAGGTCAGCCGAGGGGAGGCTCCTCTTGCCTTCCACAGCAGCTCCACCAATACCAGTGTCAGGAGCATCTGTTGAGATGAGTGTTCTCATCTCTTTATAGTATTGTATACAGTGATAAAATGAGCCTACTGCATGTCAAGAAAGTAACGGAAGCACTATTTCATCAAGGCTAGCTAGAATGGCCAAGGTACAAACTACATTGACAGTACTAAATCTATCATAGTATTTTTCCACACAATATTTCTATATTTGTATATATATAAGCAAAAAGATCTACACTCTCTTCCTAAGTGGACTAGTAACCACCAGCAGTTATGGAACCAGCTAACAGTTTTCCTTGGCTATATGAGTCTTTCTAAAAGGTGAAGATATATAAATATTCAAAGAAGAGTGATATTTAAATGTTCTAAAATTTAGAGGACACTTAAACAATGACAAATAGTATACATTCCACCTGAAATAAATTTGAAAAAGGCACTTAAGTTACTATCCAGTGTGACAGCATATACCTAATTCTAATTGCAATAAAAGACTCTTATATTTTTAAGTCTGAAGGCACTGCATTGGCCCCTTCAGATAGAGAGAGAGAGAATCTGTAAAAATCAAAAATCACTGTTGTGATGCTAACCAGAAAGCCAATGTAAATCAAGGAGCTAGTGATCCACTTAACAGTTTGGCCCAAAGAGGCACAGGCTGTGCTGTGCTATGCTGCACGTACAGCTCCACCTTCTGCTTTGTGTTGTGCTGCACATATACCTTGGCTGCAGAATAAACTTAGCCGGCTAATTGTAACAGAGGAGGCTGGAGGCAGCTCCCACTCAGCACCAGTGATTACACCACCTGCATACCCTTGCCTTTATCTAAAAGTTCCACAAGATCTCCTCTGAACATCCTTTTTGTTTAACAGTTGAAGCAATTAATCAGCGTGTGCTCTTTTAAGAAAAACCTGCAAGATCTCAAAAAAAAAAACCATGATGGGCAAATTTTCCACAGATGGGATCTGCCTGGTGTGCTGCACCCTGGCTGGAAGCTCATCTTTTGATCTCACACAATTTGAGGTATCTCATATCTGAAGAGATGTAAGATTTCATATACCACTCTCTTTTTCTGCATACAGCATTCTAAATTATATTTTGCAGAGTCCAAGTGCCTTTTTCACTGGGATCATAATGAACCATCACCTCCTGGTGCAAAACAACGACATGGAAGAAAAAGAAATCCTTCAAGGCTTTCTTTCAGAATTTCCAACAAAGTTTTCACTTTGGCTCCAAGCCTAGCTAGGTGATGTGTGCTGACTACTGCTTGAGCAGTTTGAAACAATGGCCACAACTAATAATCATCTTTCTAGATAGGCATGTTTAACTGCTTTGCATCTTACATAAAACCACAGTTAACTATTTCATTGCAGATACTTAGATCTGACATATCCAGTGAGGAGGTTGAATTTTATTATGCCAAAGGAAATGTTCTATTTTCATATTCATAACTGAAACAGAGACTCCTCTGCAACACTCACTACTCCTTATTGTAACAGGCTACGGCTTTAAGAATACTTAAATATGAGAAATCACTGGGACTCTCCAAACTGTCTTGTTTCAAAATTTTTAACTTGAGAGAGGAAGCACTTCATGTGGAGAGCCTGCAAGGGTGACTGGATCGTGAATAAACCCGAAGACTGGAGGAATTCAGCACCAAGAATAGTCCGAGTTCTACCTAAAAATCAGGCTGACATGGTCACCATTTGAAGAGTACAAGACAGGAGTTATTTACTACAGGAAAACTGTTAATAGCACAAATGGTTAATGCCAAGATTTTAATTTGGAAATACCTGTGATTGCTGCAAAAAGCAGAGAGCTACCACAGTAGATCATGCACCCGTCTTCACATTCTGCCTACAGAGCCTCATTCCCATGGAATACTTTTTTTGCCTTAATAGCATATTAGATTGTATTAGCCATACTTAGAAGATAAGTAGGTTGGATTCATTTTAGCCCCAGTCTCTGATCAGATATCTGTATTGCAATTATGATTCAGAAGTAATTAAGTCAGAAAAATTAATTATATATTCCTAAATGCTCCCATATTTAGACACATTAACTCTTTAACATAGCATTTTTATTTTATGTCCTAGAGACATAAAAACAGATTACAGAAATAAAATATAGAAATACAGAAACAGAAAAATAAAGGAACACAGAATAACAGGCTAGAAAATAGAAATAAAGTAATAGATCTTTCAGACCCAAATGGTAAGTGCTTTTAATGTGTGAAACACAACTGCAGATTAAAATCCAATTGATTTCTCTTTGGTATGAAGGTTGTGCCACTTAAAATTGTAAGTCCTGTGCTCTAAACAAGTTCAGTACTTAGAGACAGATGAATACTGGGAAAAGGCTCACAAATTTCCCTGGCGAGGTACTAAACAGGCTGAGAAGTTCTGGTACTCCTGTTTCTGTCTCTTCAGAGTAGATGAGGAAAAAGTGTTTTGGCACTTGCACAAAGAGAGTTTGACAGTCACTGTGCCTGAGACTCCCAGTGTCTGCAGCAGGAGCGGGAACTCCTAAAAAAGCAGGAGGGAGCTTTTTCTACTGCCAAGTTTTCTCTGAGGCAGCCTTACCTTCAGAAATCTGTTCAGTTCCCTTTCTGGCTGGAATATCCTTGGATAGGTTATAGTGCATTTTGACCCGTTACGTGAGACCTACATTCCAACTTCTCACAGTCTCAGGAATTCCTTGATTGTTGTCTAAGACAATTGTTCAAAGCCACCAATATTCCATAATAATTTCTAGAAGGTATCAATACAAAACCCTAAAAAACCCCATTCTTCTGACACAAGAGATTAAATACAAATCCAAAGTGTAATTCGCTACTGCGCAATTCCAGTTAGACTTGCTACTGAAGTTTCCATTTCTGATCTTAATTAACTACCCTAGCAATATCAAAAACCTTATAATTTATGAGCTATACTGCGATCACATTACTGATGAGCAGTTTCTCATTGAAATAGCTCTGTTCAGGTCAGTGGAATAGCTTGTGTGAATGATTTACCAGACTATAATCTGCCCAAATATCTCAAAAAGCTTTGAGAAACCTTACATTTGTTCATATAATGCATGAAGATGCAATGGATAAAAATTTATGACACAGAAATGCAATATACCCTATCAAATACCTATTCCCTAACACGTACATTCATATAATGGTCTGATTAAGAACCTTATAAAAATCTTTATATAACCAGTTAGCATTTGTATGTAATGCTTACAGCAGTGGTAATGACCTGTATTATATCATTATAAATGTTTGAAATAACTTACCTAGTCCTTTTCATTATCACATTCTGATTTCTAATGTGTTCTGAAAGGTTAAACATGCAGAACTAAGTTTTCCATATTTAAAATTTTCTTTAGGTTTGGGGAGGTTTTGAAGGTCAAATAAAACATGGTCTTACCATTTCCATGAACATGTTCTGGAAAATCTACAGTATTTTTATTTGCTTGTACTAATTATTTTTGGAGGATCCTGATCAGTGGATTGGAAGCACAGAACGAAAATCAGCAAGGCACCATTTCTGGTACCAATGCTGAGCCTGTTCCCATGGAAAACTCTACACTTAATCAAATTTTTACTTTTAGAAACACCTCAGTTTACATACTCTCAGATTTCTCTTTGGCATGGCGCTTTCTAATTCCTTGTTATTTGACTTCCTAGCTTTATCAGGGCACTCAGTCATTTATTTTTGATGTTTGGCAGTAAACTTAGAACTCAATGAAAATTTTGTGAGGATTATACAGACAATGGCTTCCTAGTTATATACTGTGCACTGTCAAAATAATTTGATAGTATATGCTGTGTTTGTTAGGTAGACCATTTACTGGTAGACTTCATTGCAATTTGACCTTTTCTAGGCTGAACCCTTTCTAGAGCACCAGTTGGTCAATGTCTGTCTGTGGTTTTATTTGGTATTGTGAAGTTTTTGTGCTTACAGTACTGAAAGACAAACACGATCAGAGAATTTTTAATAAGATCTAAATAATGGGCTGTCACAGAGGCACCCCAAAAATAAGTTTAGGCAGACAACAAGGTCCAAAACAAACTTTATTCCGGCCGGAAAAGTACCTCCGATAAACTGATTGGAAACAGGGTTTATACAATTAGTTAGCACTCCAATAATATAAGATACAGGTTTGGATATTAGGTTAGGAGATTATTTGGGGTGCAGTGAAATAAGAATAATGAAGATCCACAGCACGCATATATGCACTCACAAGAAAACAAACCAGAGCCCTCTCTGCCCCGCTTTACCCATAAGGGAGAAACAGTAGCCTATTGCGGCCATGTGTCTACGTGTTTGACTTTGTACAATTAAACTTCATTCAATTTCCATTAGTCAAGACTACAAAGTCATATAAAATTCGTTGACACCAAAATGAGAAAGTATTGCTAGTACTGGAGGAAGATTGGATCATAATTCAGAAAGAATTATTCTCTTAAATCCATCTAATCCTTCCTAAATTATGACTCACTCCTCCTCCAAAATTGGTAATACTTTCTGACTTCGTGTCAGCCACAAATTTTATAATTGCATCCACCTTGCTCTTGTAACAAGGTCACTAATTGAAATACTAGACAGGACTGCTCTCCAGACCAAACCTTAAGAAACAGCACTAGTAACTTCTCTTCAGTCAGGTAACCTTCCCTTCAATGTAATTCACTGAAGCTTCTACTTTAGCAAATTTTTCATCCACCCCACAGTTTTTGAATTAATCCCCATTTTCTCATTCCTTACTAATAATTTCCCTTGGGGAACTATATCAAATACTTTGCTTAAATTTAGACAGATCAGGTTCATTGCACTACCCTTGTTCAAGAAGTCAGCTATCTTATCAAGATACTAGTCTGATAAAAACCACACTTGCTGAAACTATATCGCATGTTATTCCATTTACTTCTGAAACCTTTATTACTCTTTCATCCAAAACCTAGAGTCTTCACATATAATTGATGTCAAACTCATGAGGTTATGCATTGCTTAGGTATTTTGTACTTTTGTGAGCGTGTCATTTTTGTTATTCTTCACATGATAACATCAATATATGCAGTGGACCACCACAGAAGACACTGTAACACAGACAGTGATTTCAGGCAGAATCTAGTCAGAGATTTAACCACAGTCCTTGATTGTAGACATGTACATTAGCATAAGCAATTGCTACATAATCCAAACACATTCTGTGACATTAGTGTGTGCTGCCTTTAACAAAACAACCTACATGTACTGCTTGTAACAACTTGTTCCTATGGAGATGTGCAAGAGCATAAAGCTCTTAACTGCACCTCACTGTACCAGAATGTTCAGTATTGTAAAGGTGAAAGAGGGATACCTTTGTTCACATGGAAGCACTGTATAAAGATGTGAAGAACAGTGAGGCTTGTGAACCTCACCACAGACAGGATCGGTGCAGTGTGCCATGATCAATGTGAAGGGTCTCATCCAATGCTGTGTACACCAAGGTTTCCAGTATCAGAAGAGATATACAATCACAATCACCTTCACTAGTTTTATTGCTTGCACAGTGAACCACTTAGCCATCTGTGAATGACTATGCCTTTCTTACCAAAATGCCCAAAGAACCAGGACCACTCTTAGTACAAAAAGTTATATTAAGGTTCCCTGTACTTTGAAAAGTAGTGGTGCTACAGTAGCATAAGTCTGGAGTAACTGTATGGTGAATAGACTTCCACACTGTCACAAAAATCATCCTACAATGTCTATTCAGCCTCACAAAGATTTGCCTGCAGACATTCCAGAAACTGCAGAAAGGCCATGGCAATATACGATCACTCATATAGGCTTTGTTATGATTTATTTTCATACAATCATACATATTGCAGTAAAGTTTCATTATCTGAATTATTTCCTAATAAACATCATGACCCCACTTATTTTGAGTTCTTGACTACCATTTTTTCTTCCTCAGTAAGTTTTTTTGCCAGCATATTTAACTGACACTACACACAGCTAGACATAACACTTTTCTCAACAATGGAAATGTGACTTTGCTACAGGAAGTGCTCTGTATTAAAGTGACTTGAAAGGAACAACCACCACCTTTTCCTCTGCTAAACTTAAAATGCAATTGCTTTCTGTAGGCACTATAATATCCAGAGCTACATGGGAAAGTCAAACCACTATAGAACACATAATGAGCAGTTTCTGTCTGGGAAAAACTCTACAAGCTCAGGCCAGAGCTTCTTTATGAACTATAGATTGTTAAGAACAAGTCACCAAGAATAAAACATATTTTGTCATAGTCTGCATGAGCTCAAGAGCTCAACAGGTTATTGGTATCGATTTGGCATTCAAACGAACACTACTCTAATTCTTTCAAGAGAACCTAACTCGGCAAGAAACACAGTAGCATCATTTAAGTCAGGTCTGGAACAGTATAATAGCAGCAGAGTTTGAGTTATTTCAGTTCCTGTCATTGTCAGCTTGAAGCATTAGGCATACACATAGATAAGTGAGGAGGAAGAGATATTTTTGAAACATGGGAAGACTGGAATTACTACTTGACTTCAGCCTATTTGTTATTAAGTGTCCTTTGATACACTTATAATGTAAAATTGAACCAATGACCAATTCAAAACCAAGGTGTATTGATAATGGAACTATCCTTGCCCAAAACCATTTGAGAAAAGATTAGAAGACGCAAAGTAGACCCAAGAGAATTAATTAATCCTAACAATTACTTGTTTAATTTCTGTATTCTCACATGTAGTAAGGGTAATCAGAGATATCACAGACAAAGATACCTTAATAAGACCAGGTTCCCTTTCTATCTATATTTTCTTATATCTTTAAAAGCACGCATCAGAATTGCCCTAACAAAAATAACACACTTTGTGCAAATTTAGAATGCATATATAACAATTACTAACATGCTCAGAAGATAAGCAATAGCCCTTGATAGCAATAAGAATTTTCTTTTCTCCTTTGCCCTTAAATAGATGCTGTGAAATATTGTACAAAACCAAGAAGAACACACATCTCCTCCTCTTCCCTAATGCTTGACAAGGGTAGAAAGCAACATGCATCAACATCAGCTGTTTAAGACAATTTGTTTTTCATTTCAAAGGAAATCTTAACTTTCAACTACTGTATATCATTAAAATACAAGAAGTTATTCTTTATGAATAGAATTTACTCACTGTCAGACATCAAAATACTTAGGCCAGAGATGGTGATATGTGCCATAATGAAGTAAAGGGGAGAAGACATCTGTTATGACAGGGAAATGCACATATTTGCTTGATTCTTGAGCCTCAAAGCAATGCAATGGGGTCCATGAGGCCAAAGAATCTTCTGTTGAGCAACCAGTGTGCATGAGCTAAAAAAGTTGGCATACGATCTGTTCTCCATGATGTAGTCACAACTGCCTAAAGCCCCTACCATAGGCATGTAGAAGAGAGGGGTAACAATACTATTTCAGTCTCACCCCCAAAAAAATTGTTTCCTAAATTTTCATTCAAGTCTATTCAGGCACAAATATCTCCTTTGTCTCCTTGATGCATCTCCAGTACCATATCAGCCTCAATACTATCTAGTTCTCCCTATCTATCCAAATGTAATCTCTGCCTAAAACTTTCAAGAGTGACATGATTTGCTTGCTGTATAGTATGACTTAAGTCAAAGATAGGCAGAGATAATAGCTATTGAGACATAGCCAGTAGCATCCCATAAATTTGCTTTGAGCATCTGAGCTTTAGAGTACTTTGGATCTACAAAATAAGGTAGTAAAATACTCTCTCAGTAATCTACTGCCATTATTTTATGTCCTTGCACAGATATGCAAGACAGATCGCTAAGAAACTGCAAAGATATTTCTTCCTTTGTAGCTGGTATATCCTCGTTGCAGTATTTCTACTTGAATTTACCTCAAAAAGAGGGAAGGGAGGAGCTATAGATTGACACAGCAGTATCTTATTGTTGCCACAGTCAGATGGGTAGGAATGAAAAACCCAAGGACAGACAGAGAGCTCAGGTGGGCTCTGCCCTCCCATCCATCATATTCCAGCCTGCATTGTGAGCCAAAGGTCTGATAAGGTGTGGGACACTGTCACAGGTCTAATTGAGCTTCCTCCTGCTGACCCTGCAAAATACTGATGTTCCAAGGATTACAAGTTGAATTCTTAGCTGTTAGGTTTACTTGGATGGGATTGACTAGAGTATTGATTCTTTTCTTAGCCTTTCCAACATTTTCTTGGCATGGGCTTTTTGCCAGTTACACCTTCACAGCATTAGGACTCAGGCTTCCGTTCCCAAGGCTTACACTTAGCAGCACACAATTGATAAGCACTCTTTACATTCACATTTTTCAGACAGAAAATAGTGAAAACAGACTTATTTTTTGAAGTCTAGAGCTTGATCCCTTCTTCATTAAAGAAAGGCACACACATGCATGAAAGAAAACCACAACTATACGAATTTCTTAACCCCAGTTTCCTAAATATTCTTGAGAATTCTTTGGGTTTAGACCTAAAGGCTAAATATGCCACATTATGTGACCAGAAAAGTCTCGGGCATCTAGGTAGAGCAAATACACGAGCTACAGATTATCACTTTCTCCACTCAAGTCTTGTCTTCCAGAAATCTCCCATACTGCTCTGTACCCAGATCCTTTCAAAGAAAAGTGTCCTGTATTCTCTCCATCTCTGTTTGTCAACCATTTTTTCTACTTTATTTGAATTCAGAGTGAAAGAACCAAAAAATCCTATAGCTTTGTTTCCTTCCAGACTCCCTCCACTGAATGCAGAGTTCCACGCGTTGTGAGCCAACTGCCAAAATAGCTGTTTGTTTCCATCCCCATGTCCTACCATGCACATATTGCCATTTCCTTCCTTGCACTGGTCTCATAAATAGGTAGTCTGGGTTCAGTGACTCACATCAGTTCATTGATCTGATGCAAATCACTTTTTTCCCTACATTATTTTTCCTTAGGAGGAACTAAGTGATCAGCCTCAGCAAGTGCTCACACAATCACTAGATCTGAAGGGGAACAGAGCTACACACTTTCAACAGCTGTTTTAAGTGTAATGTGAAACCGTCCATGGTGACCTTCACACCTTCTCGTCTTCAATACCCTGTATTAACATCCGAGGTGTTCTGCCTCCAAAGAAGTTACATTCCTTAAAATAGTAGTTGTCCAAAAGGAAGCTAAAAAAACCACCCAATAGATCTATCTAGTTTGCAGTTATTCTACTGTTCTCTGCATACAAAAAGTTACCTGGATGCTTACAGATTTAACAAACAACGTAGTTTTACACAAACATTTGTGCAACAGTCTTCTGTCCCCTTAACATATGTAGTATGAGACTACACAAAACATATTAATAGCTATACAACCCAAAGACAGCTATAAGGCACAAGGATACTAGTTCCTCTTAAATAAACATTCACGTAAAGTGTAAGTAGATTATTTCTTCAAGGAATTAATGTTAAATATGCTGCATCCTTTGAAGGCTTTAACAGCACTCACTTGGACCATCGCTTCCACACATTTTTCATATGCCTAAATAACAAGGCTTAATCTATAATGATAATCTGTTCAGGCTGTTGATACTATAACAAAAAGCTCCCCCATGACCGTATCTGAACCCAACAGAAGCTATAAATCTCATAGGCTCAAAGGCAAGGAACTCTAAAGCAAGGCATTTAGAGATTTAATTTATGATGCAGGTTCTGATCACTTTTTTTTTATTTCTCTGGAAGTTACAACATGTCTATTAGGAATCTGAGAGTGTACATGATGAGCATAAGATCTGTCATGCTGCTGTTTCATATAAACCCCCCACCTTTTACTAAACTAAATGAGTAGAAACACTTAAAAGCTTTTAAATATTTTATGAATATATCCAGCAGTTTCCATGTTCGTTGGATAAGTTTTTCTAGCATCCACTTGGCAAAAATACATAGCAAAACTTGAAATCTGAAAGCGCTTCCAAATTAAAACTGAATTGATTGTAGTTCAGACTGGGAGAGAGGGGAGAGGGAGAGGTTGGCATTCCTACCAAGGAGCATCCTATACTCATCAGCTGCAACACGGACTGCTCCAGAAGCACCTGAAACAAGCAAACCTTTCCAGTAAAATAATGAGGGGTTTTGAACACAGTTATCTCCTGTCTAATAAGAACAATTTGACCTTTATGAACACAGTCACAGATCCTAGAGTCCTGCCTGACATATTTTGAGTTAGAAAATCATGCCATGTGAGTATCCTGTCAAGCAGTGACTTGATCAAAACCCATGAAACGTGATTGAGCCCTGGGAAGGCATACAAACACACATAGAGAGCATCCTTCCCTTGGAAAGCCTCTGTAGCACTAAATCATTGCCTTTTTATTAACCATTGTCTCAGGTTGCCATGAGAAGTCAACACCTGAAATAAGAAAATTATCCTTTCTCATCAGCTCACTAACATAAACACCTATAGAACATCAAAAAGTAACATTTTGCTACCAGTTACATGCCATAAATGTGCTGAAACAGACAAAAATTAGAAATTTTAACCCTGTAGCCATCTGTACGATGTAGAGAAACAGGTTAAATTTGGCTCTACTTGCTGGACTCACTCTTCTAGTGTACACGAGGTAGTTTCAACAATTCAATAAGGAGGGGTTCAGTTGACCTGAACTTCAAATTTCATTTCTGATATTCTTTCATTCACTCCCTCATAGAAAACCAGAATTCCTTCATTCCGAAACCCCCCATGTCGAAAACTAGATAAATTTAAGTTATCATAGTAACGAAATAAATTCTTTGCTTTTTTAATTAATACAGAAAAGGCAGTGTTTCTTCTAGACATTTTTATTGTCATGGATGTCTAGCTGCACTTCATTTATGCTGCCTTTTTTTTTTTTCCCGGATTTCTTCCAGTGGGAAAGAAGTGGAAACTTCCTTGAGGTGAGAGGAAAGGCCAGTGTGGTGAAAAGATTATGAAATCCAGTACATTTTGGGGAGAATTCCAAGCCAGGCCAGCACAAGAAGTGGAAATACATACTGCTGGACAGTGGAAAAGTTTCCTTAGAGGCACGAATGTTTGGGGCAGAACTCATCCTGCTGTACCCTACACCCAGGGACTAGAGATGACAACAGTTACTAAACAGCAATCCAAAGTCTCTCTTATCAAATGCAGCTATATACAATTCAGTGATCTATCCTGCCAACATTACATGTTACTTTCCTCCACTTTCATATTAAAAACAAAAATCTAGAGTGCAAACGGATTAATTTTAAGTGTTATCCAGCAAAGAGAGGTGTTGTGAAATCACTGTTTTCCAGTTGACACAAACCACCTATTTATGGGCTTGCACTATTTAGCACCCATTGCTGAATTACACTGTGTGATTTGGAGGATGGCATCCATCAGTTCCATCTGGTCTTCCAACTTTTTTCTGTCAGAAGAACCAGGAGTTACAGAAATCCTCGACAATTATCAAGAGGAACATGAGACATAAGTTCCTGAGTGATATAAAAATAAAGGCACCTATTTCTGTGTTTGTTATAGCACCAGAGACTATTCCATGGCTAAGGACCTTCATTTCCATTTGTAACCTGAGTAGGTTTTCTGTGTCAAACTTCAGTTGCTGCATTTTCTCAGAGTATAAGAATTTTTCCACCCCAGTTCCCCAAGAAAGGAAATTTCCCTTGTGTTCTGTAGGTGTTTGCACACTGGTAGGACTAGCAACAAGGATCCATTTCTCTGCCTTAAGGAATGAGAATTTCATAATCAACTCCACTGTAATCCCTCAGATCTGGGTTCTAGGACCCCGACAGATGACCTGAGCCCCTGTAGGCTGCCCAATATAAGCTCTCAAGTACTCCACCATCCTACCCGGCTCTAGGTTAATTATATGAGCCACTGTTAGAGCTCAGCATTTCAGTTTCTCCAGTAATATGTTTCTTATCTTATAATTATGTAAAAGCACTAGATAATTAATAACATCATATATAATTAAAGAAAATCATACTAGTGAAAGACCAGCAGATACAAAGATTTCAAGGAAAGACAGCAATGTAGGATTTCATAATGTGGGGGAAACATTGGATGCAAAGATAACTTAAAAGCAGATCTGAATCTGAGACAGCAGTCATCTATCACAGCAAAATAAATGTTCTTCCACTCTGCCTGCCAGACCTGGTACAGCTCATATTTCTCCTCACAGCATAGCCCTCATCCTCTAGTGTTTCACTAACCAGAAGGTCTGAGAAAATATCCTATTCCTAGGGACCCATTTCATTTAAAGAATTTTGACACAACATAGTGAAAAGAAGCAAAAAAACCACCTCATCTCACATTAAGTGGAACTCTGTTCTCTACCACCAGCTGTTCAGAGAGAAAAATTCTTCCAGCGTAGCACAGGTGGCACACACAAAGTGCAAATTAAAGCCAGGGCTTCTACACAGCAAGGGTGGAAGCCATAGTAGTTATGCTGGCCTAGTGACCCATGCCCCTGACCTGCACACATGAGAACGATGCACTGGGATGGAAGGACGGACAAGAACGGGGCCACTGGGCTGGACTGGGCAGCAGGGTGGGCTGCAGCATCTTTGGGGCTGGACACAGCACCTGGATTCCAATCTGGAAGTGAGTTTCACTTCTGAACACATTGAACCTTTCAAAATTTAAAAGTTGTAGGCTTTGATACAACCACATTATTTTAATATCTGTAAGAGATGTTTACATCAAACTACATAGCTTATTGTTAATATTTATTATTCCCATTAAAAAGCAGAGCTGTACAGATAGCTCTATACAGTCACTCATGAAATCAATCTCCAACAAACAACAGCTGCTGTTTGCAATTGTACCAGAACAACTTAATCTAGGTGAGATTATGTCAGATTCATTTTGACACAACAGACATGAAACATCAAGGTTTGCTGACATATTCCAGTGCCACTGTGGCAACACAAATCAGCCACAAACCCTGATCAGCTCGGTGAACAGGAAGCAGTCTGGCTCCTCCGCACCCAAGAGGAGCAGAGCTGCAATGCCCTGCTGCACCGAGGCAACAGGAACCTCCTCAGCTGCAGTATGGAACTGAAAACAACACACAGCAAGAGTGGCATTCACCTTTCCTAACCACATCTTCCGTGACTCATTTTTGGGAGTATAGCTGTAATACTGCTTGTATTTTCCAACTTGGGCTGTTCACTTTCACAGGCCATCTCATTAAGGCTTTCTGAAACTGTCTTGTTTGCTGCTTCTTTATGTTTTCTGTATCAGAAGGAATTTAGCCTCAGAGCACAACTCCCAGGGAGACAGAGGTAAGCGTACCGATGTGCGAGGGAAAACAAAAATACATATTCTCAAAATATGAGCATGGAAAAATTCTTAAAGGTCCCAAAAGCCAAGCTGTATCTTTAACTTTTATGTGTAGAAGACATAATATTTAGCAGGTGTGAAGTCTTTCCTCCTTTTGTGCAATGACCAGTAATATTAGTCCTTATGGGTCAGAAAAGTGCACCTTATAGGAAGAATTGGTTCTTAGAATGCCTCCAAAATTTACACCGGAGAAATGTAACTGAACATGCTAATTTTCTTAGAATTAAAATAGGTAATTTTTACATTTATCTTCGTAGGAGTCTAATACCTTTAAATACAGTATTTTAATTTCACATATATTATTAAAAAGCAGAGGTCAGCATATAACAGCCTTCCTTATATTTTGAGTCATTTCTCAGGATAATACGAATATTTTCAATGAGAAATAACTCGAACAAAACATTATGTTGTGAAGAAACTCTGACTTAAAAATCCTGCAGCACACTTTAAGCCTAATTAGACTTTGCCTCTTCATCTCTGGTAGAAGTTGTTCTACAAAGGTCCTTTCTTGTGTTTATCACAGCTGCTACAGCAGACTACTGAGGGATGGTCTTTGAAATACCTTGCAAGAGCTTTAAGACTAAAGCACAAGATCTTCAGTTGAATCGAAGATCAGACAAAACGCCAGTACAGCGCTGGGAACTCTGCTGTGTGCATTTTCCTTAACTCAGCACCTGATCCCAGCTTGTTGAGCTGTTGTTTTCATGCAGCTGTTGTAACAGCCAAACAGTAAGATGCAACAGTAAAACAGAAACATTAAAAAGGGGATATTTCCAATTGAAAGTGACTGGATGCACAGGAAAGCAGTGGAAACAATTTCTCTGCATGATGCAGCTTGTTAAGCTGGTTTGGATACCTCTGTTTGCAAACGTCAGCGAGAATGTGGATGGATGAAGCAGGAAATGACACAGTGAGCCAATGCCAGGTTTCCAAATTCAGCGAGGAAGATCATATTAATCAGCTCAAAAGGGAAGAGACAAATGCCTCCTACATCCCTCATGGCAGGACTGTACCACTTACGGTATGAGAACAAGGACTTTTTTGGTGCCAACTCTACATGAATTTGTTAGCAGAGCGGTCATGATATTTAGTAGAAACATAACATTATTGGCCTGTTTAAATTATTATATCAGGAGAAGAACATCTGTAGCTGTTGTGTAAAACTGCTGGTGGTGGCGGATTTGGGGAGAAATGGTGAAAGACCACACACCAACTCAAAAACACAGTATCTCTAAGTTGGGTGTTATCTTAAGAACTTTCCCTATTTTCAGGGCAGATTAAATTTGTCCTCTCACATTACCACCCTTTTCCATACTGCTACCATTGTATATACAATAAGATCAGCTCTGGCAATTACACTGAACTGCACCAGTATCTATACAAAATGCAAATCTATGACCAAAAAAAAAAGGGATTACTATGTTAATCCAAGCTCACTTGGGCAACAGTACTTTCACCTAACTTTTACTATCAGATATTTCCACACGCAAACACTAGAACTGGATCAAGGAAGAGCGCGTAAGTGTCCCACGTGGGACTTCATTTTGGAGAACCAAAGCGCATCCTTAATGGGCAAAGCCCCACAAAAGCTAACACAGCAAATCACAGTGGGAAGGTTAGCTGTGCGCTTTTCTATTTTACTTTGAACTGGAGGCTAAATGCCATAAACAAGAAGCACCTCCTTACAAAGTAAATGCCGTTTTTTTTTCAGAGTTGCTTTTCTCATTAATTCAGTCTTCTCTCTTGAAGCAGCTTATTATTGTTCTGTTCCCCAGTGCGTGAAATCCAGCTTTTCCCCACTTTGTATTTTCTTTAGTTATACGGTTTCTCTAACAATTGTATGAATTTCTTATTAGTGATGCCAACATTTCATTTAAAATATTGCTAAAGAGAATCTGATTCTAAGTATATCAAAATCAAACTATATAGTACTTTCTGTGTTAATCCAGTAAGTGTATCTGAGGAGCAAGTGATCATTCCCTGGACCTTCTGTAAAAGTTGCACTACTGGCATGATTTCAATGCTAACAAGGATTTTACTGTATGTATAATTTTAACAAAGTTAGACATATATTCCATTACAGACTCTACAAAGAGGCATTCATAACATTCTGATTTTTTTGGTGGGTTTTCTTTCATTCTTACTTGCAGAGACATGAAACAAATCACATTTTTAAACAATTCAGTCTGGTAGGCAGTATATAAAGTTGCAGAAGGGTACATGGGCAGAAAGTAGCTACCAATAAAACTAATCCTACAAATGTTCAGTGCAATTTCCTACTAATTTTGATACCAATTGCTTTAACTTTATTGTTTATCTCCTTTTTTGGTATCAATTTTAGGTGTCGCACACTGCACAGCTCAGGGATGAATATTGAATGATATAGACCAAGACTTCATTTCTGGTTATTACTGCTAAAAGGAATGACATTATTTGGTTATTCGTTACTGTGTTACATACTTTGCTTCTGTAACTGCCAGTCAGAAACTATTTTAACCCTTCCTTTGGCATGACAGGGGCAGCCACAGTTCTAAATAGTTGCATTATATTTTCTTAGATTCCTTCTTGCTTCTAAGCCCATACTGACAGAGCCTCTTTTACAAGTAGAATTTAAAAATCATTCTTCAGGGGTACTGTAAGATATTGCAATTATGTTGTTCAAAAATATTTACATTGCTTAATAAATAAATATTTCTGAGGAAAGCATGGGGAAAAAGTATTTCTTACTGACCCTGGAGGCATCACAATGTCACCTCTACACAGAGAAGTGTAATACTCAGCCACCAGGGTTCTGCGGGGCAAGGACAGGCCATTGCCCAGAGACTCAAATTTGGATTTCTATTATTTCACAAATTTCCTATTTTACCTTGCCCAAATTACACAAAGCCAGGCCTTCAAAAGTTATCCAGCTGCTATAGATTACTCAAGGTTTATCTACCTAAACAGTTTTTAAATTCTCTATCCATTTTTCCCTCTCTAAAATGCAGACAGTATAGCCTTACCCGACACAGATGTTAAAACTAATAAACACTTCAAAGATCATCAGTTCCTCTGTAAAAAGTGCCAATGATTGACAGAAGGAAAAGTTGCCTAGGTTTTTGAAGCATCTCTTTTGAAGAATTCTCATTCTAACTTAAGGGCAAATTTATTTCTTGAATAACACAGTACCACTGTCATTAACCTTGCTGAATTGCAAGCCTTGGCAAAAAAACCCCACCTTTCCTACTATTGCTTTGATTCAAATTATTCATGTTTAAAGCAAGCCAAATTAGTAAGAAACAGGAATTCAGTTCCATAAAGAAATTTCAGAGATAATGAGTACCTACATCCTCACTACAGAAAACTTTACAAAAGGAACCTTTTATTGTCCAGCATTAGTACACATGGGCTCAGGAAATTCCAGAGGAGAATAAATTAAATGTTAATTATGTTTCCTTTAACCTAACCCTCCTTTTGATATACCTGCTTCTAGGTATATCATGTCCATAAACGGTCAAACTGGTTTTGGGTTAAGATGTTTTATTTTAGGTGTAAAAAGATTGGGTATTACATTCCCTGGATTTTTTCTTTCTGGGTATTTCCTTCTCTTAAAGAAAGTCCATTATCATTTTAAGAACACCACACATTTTTTTTTCTTCTTCAATCCTGTTCACCTCACTCTGCCATTTCTTGCAAATTGCAAAGAAATTGAGTTGTTTAAATATGGCACTATTGAACTCGCAGCATTTCAATGCCAACATATATTAAAGTTTTAGGTTTCTTTTCCCTCCATTTTACTACTGTTCTACTAATTTTCTTTCCTTTCTCAAACAGCCAGCCCTTTCTGCCGCTGTTTGGTTGTTTGCGTTGTATATATAAACAAAAACCAGAATTTAAAGACAAACATTTTAACCTTTTTACATATTCAAGTAGTATTTCCTCCAAAAAGAAACTTCTCTCCTCTCACACATAATTGCAATTTTATTTTCAATTAGTTATTTATTCAATGCCATACTTTACCTTGAAGGTTCATAACTTTTCTCTTACAACAAAATCTGTCAGCATTTCCACTGGGGTTTACAGTAAAGACTCCAAAAGACTAACAGTCCTGCAGCTGGCACTGAACTTGCTCTCTTACACAGCTCTAAGGGCTCTGTGCTGGCATCATGTTTTGCTACCAACAAATCCTCCTGTTGGGAGGAACACAGGGAAACAGGAAGGAATGAAATAACTAAATGTCAGGACTACATGGGGAGTGCAGACTCGCCACAGCTTCAACAAAAATCAAAATCTATTTGTTACACTCATGAGTCTCAAAGAAATACTTGCAGAAAATTCTGGATAGAACAGAAGACAGCAAGGAAGAGCTGCTTTAGCATATTCTTGTCTTCTCTTTGTCTATAACATTAGTAGCATGAAGAAATGACACTACTGTAATGTTACACCACTCCACATTATGCAGGTGTGCAATCTCTGAGCATGTAGACACTGGGGTCCAGAGCAGCAGACATGGCCCTCATGTGAACGGGTGAGTCCTGTGAGCCAGCAACAGGACTGAAGCTCTGCTCAGGTAAAGATACTGCGGCCTGCAAAAGCCCAGGGGATGCTGGGACAAATGCAAGTGCTGGTTTGGTTTTTTATTTATTTGTATTACAGATGTCTAAGGGGGAGAAGGAAGTTAACTAGTCTGCTCTGCACACTATGAATATTTTCAGCCAAATTGGGCTTCTTGTTGTTGTTGAGGCTTTTTTTTGTTTGTTTGGCTTTTTTGTTTGTTTGTTGTTTGTGGGGTTTTTTTTCTTTTCCCTTCTCTCCTAATCTAAGCAGCACTTACGAAATATCTTTTAAAACAGGCTGAATTTCCTGCTGCTGAAACAGCTACTAGTTTACACAAGCCTTAGCTTGTAATTTTGACAAACTAAGTGAGCAAATGCTGATTCTTGTGTCTGTTTTGCCACACTAAAAAAGCCACGTCATTATGATGGTATGTTTGGAGGAGTTTTCTTACTATAAACATGCCATAGATTAGTACAAGCAGTCATTAGAGGAAACAGTAAAATTGCTCAGTAGAGCAGAATGAAAGTGAACCTGAAAAGATCAATAAAGGCAATGCAGATAGGCAAAAAAAGAACTGGGCAAGCTGCAAGAAAAATGAGAGTTGAGCTAAGGAGGAGGAAGAGTCCTTAGTCACTGGAGCCACTAGGTTGGAACATTGCACTGTTTAAACAGGGGATACCGACATATCTTTCCACACTCTCTTGGTCTCTTGGAAACAAAGTTTTGTTCAGGGGCAGAACTCAAATAACCACCTTCCCCAAGACCCAAATAGGTAATAAAAAAACATGCAGATTTCACATTAAGGTGGAGAGTGGTAACTGGTCACATCTTCCTTCTAAATAGAGGTACCAAAGCTAGGGACACCATGAAGACCCCTTGTTCCCAAAAATCTGAGCTATTTTAAGACTTAATGAATTAGTGGAGCTGCATCTTTTCTTTCAGAGGATATGACAATATCAGCGAGAAAGTTTCTAGAACAATATCCGCCCCAAAAATGGCTTTTAATACGAGACAATCACTGCCTGAAGTACAGCTAGGTACATGTGGACATATTCTGAGGTTTACACCTGCAGCTACAAAAATATGAGCAAAAAAAAAAAACCACCTCAGTGACACAAAGGAGCCTTTCCTTCATACCAAGACAGTTTCGTATTCAAGACAGTTCTCACCATACTCTGATCACATCATTAATCATAACGGCCCCATAGCCACCAAAATATCCTCTTCTTCAGGAAGGGCAAAACAATACTGAAAGGTCAATAGAAGTAACAGCACAAATCACAATAGCAGGCAATTGCATCTGCTGTGGTATCAAGAAGATACTCAAAAAATGGCACCAGAAGCCGCTTGATCAATGACTGGAGCAGAAGGATAAATGAGCTCATCAGTGAAAGCCCAGTTGACTGACAGATATAGCAAATGCCTTGACTACAAGTGCTTGAAGTTCATTACTATTAATGGCACATTCCCACTTGGAGGCCTCAGTTACAAAATTCTCAGTGGAACGAATGGTTCGCGACACAGATATTTCTTCTCCGAGCCTTGTTAGAATATTGACACACTGGGGGTTAGGATTAAATGGTGCATTATATGTTGAGGATTTGGACTGGTAATTTTAACTACACTCATTTGCTAAGTTTTTGTTAAAATCCTTTGTTAAAGTCAACTCCATTGGAGTTAACTTCAAGAAGTTATCGTAAGACACCATACTATTTCTGATAGCTCTTTTGAACAGCTAAGCACGACTGTTAAGTATTTCATATCATGAAGAGATGCACGATACACCAGCTTTTACACAACCATAGCATGTTCTTTCTGTGGTTTACTGCAGTAAAATCTCCCACCTGCATTAGCTACTTAGAGATGCATTTAAAATCTTATGCAGAAATGGAGAAGCGTTATCCCACCTCTTTTGCAAACTTGCCTTCTGTTCTTGCATATCAAGTAACTCAGCTCAGAATCTTTTGCACAAAACCATATAAATCATTCTGATCTTCAGCATCTTTAATAAAACCATAAAGATGCAGTGAGGATCACCATGCTTACAAGAATACCCTAAGGAATTATAGGCTGCAGAATGAAGAATCCATTTTTGCATTCAAATTCTAGCAGAAATTTCTAGAAGAAAAGGCATCTCAGAAAGCAGTGTATGGACAGTCTCCATTTCTGAACTTCTGCCTCCAAATTCCTCTACTTCCACACAGGTAAATTAACTTGCACTTGTAATCCCATTAGCCAAGAAATTCTTGCTGTATCTTACAGTTCGACAATTTCTGCTCTTTTATTTTTGTTAGAGATACTGATTTATACATCTAAAGTGCTCGATCACACAGGTTTCCCATTTAAGATACACAAAATGTCAATAAAAACTGAATATTGTCTTGCACACTGTCCAGGTCTTTTTGGTGAGTAAACTAACAGCAACCTGTTAAATCTTGCTAAGGAGAGATTTTGCAACTTTTATTGGAGCATGCAAATAACTATAATTACTTATGCCACAAAAATTGCTAGTAATAAGTATTTTTGAAAGTCCTATATCAGGAAATATAATTTTTAATTAATAATATAAATAATTAATATATAATTATTAACATATATAATGGTATATAATAATTTTATATAATAACAATATAGATTAATAATTTAATTATTAAGAAAATATCTACAGCAATACATCAGCTAACTATACCCATAATTACATTTAATGCAACTGAAAATAAAGTTCTGTTAAAACCCACTTGAAGTGCCAGCCTGACATACCTCTTTGTTGATTTAAATGGTGCCTTTAAACACACTGCAATAAATCTGCAGCTTCCCTAATGTTAATAAAAAATACGCACTAGACCAATGATCCAACGCATTTATCGTGGTATGTAAGTGCAGTAAACATAACAAACAGCCACAGCCGGAGCTGTGTTTATAGTTTGTGGACAATGCTCTTGCAGTCAATTGTCAAACACATTTTCCCCACCTTGAATAAAGTCTTCACTATAGATTTAGGGGAATTAACAATATTTAGAACCTCATGCAAGTGACATTCAAGAGATACTTTCCCTCCTCATTCAGCAATAACTTATTCACTTTTTTTTTCATTTTATTCATCCAATTGCTACAAGAACAGTTGCCAGCACATTTACATTATAACATTTAACTTCGTGTGTGGTTCTCAAAAATATTATTTCTCCACCAAATGGAACATAGAAAATTGGATAGGTTGTTTCTTGAGGGCAATGAAAATAATGTTGTTTACTGCTGTTTTTCTAGGTTTGTACATACAACAATACTCTGAAATTAGCTCCTTGGGAGGGTAAATAAAGTAAGCCCACTCATAGTACAGCAGAAGGAATAACTCATTTTAATCCCATGTTAATATAATTTCACCTGGATTTTTTAGAAATAAACTGATTCTTTTCCATTCTGGTGCAAATTATGCATCCTCTGCACATTCTGAGCATGCCTTGATAACCACAGATTCCATTATGTGTTTAATAATTGACTATTCAATAGAGCATTGACGCATTTTTGTCTGGAACTAATTCACCTTTGTCAGTGTATCAGCATGAACGTACAGTGAATTACAGATCTGGTCTTGAAATGTAAAGGCTACATGACTTATTCATCTCAGGTTTTTTAACCTACATATTCATGATAGGATATTAATTTCCAAGCAGTGCCTAACTTGTATATGTTAGTAGATATTAAAGTAATGATTCGTTGAAAAGCACCTTGAACCTTTATCTGGAAAACAGAACCTTCTGTAACCAGCCTGACCTCAAAAATGGAATTACTCACTGCTGTATTTGCAGAGACATGCGTGACATGGCATATTAACAAATAAAAACAGTGGTTTGAGCATTTAAAACATTAAGTTAGGAAAAAAAAAAAAGAAATAGACTATTGGTATTACTCATACACATGAATATCACTGTGGCAGAAAAGCAAGCACAAGAAAGTCCCCACTGTTCCATGCAGACCTGTTACCCCATCATTTCCAACTCAGAAAAAAAGTTTGTAATGAAATATAGGATGTTCTGTCTCACCAAAAAATGAGCATCTCCATCACCTCTGTTCTCACCAAACAATCCCAACCAAGGTCAATCAGCCTTTTTAGTTTGAAGCACAAACTTACTGATTTAGGCCACGCAGCCCCACTGAATTCACTCAGTATTAGCTGAAAATGAAAAATAAGACTGACAAAACCAATCTCTAACATTTTCAACAAATGACATTTAATCTCAAGGAGAAAGAGCAGTAATTTTTCTCCATTGGGAAAAATTATCCTTTAGCTGTACAGTAACCAAACCACTTTTTCATCTTTGGAAGCTGCATGTCTAAAGCTGAAGTTGGTCTATAGTACGTCAGCCAAGCTGGCACCTTTAAGAGCAATAAATTCACATAAAAACAATTCATGTCAGTTTGCCATAACTGCACTATTGTCACAATGGTGCCTTTGAATTTCCTTCAGCTATAAGCAATGCCTAATGCTTCAGAAGTAAAATAGCAATGCCCTGAAATAAGGCATAAGTTGTTTTTATCCTAATCTGTAAAATAATAAGTGTTAAATTTACTAGCCAGTTCTTACAAGACACTCTCCTTTCCCCCAGCACAGTGATAGGTCAGTGATATCCTTTGCACGATTACAGACTATATAGGAAGTCTTACTGATTTCACTTACTTATTCCAAACGCGCTTGTCTTGAGCTTCAAATCTTTGATTGCTTCTGGTCACTAGGATAGGGAAAGATTAAGAAGTGATTAGTGAACCTTCTACAGTTTTGATTCCATCAGTCATACCTAGGGAAAACTTGCTTCTATCTAACAATTTCATCTGTTATCTGTCTGATAACACATACAGGCCAACATAAATCATGTTATATGGTAAACAGATGACAATATTCAATTTAGCACTTTAAGAGATTTCAGTTATAGAATGTGCTACTGCTTTGTCATTATTATTATTATTATTAGCAGGTGCTCATTCTCAGATAACTAGAGAGTACACTACCATTTCAAACATATTTTGGCAAGCTTACCTTAATTCTTGCTGTCTCTCCAGCCATCCATCCTGATTCTTTGGTTTTAGCCTCTCAACATGTTCATTTCAAACCACAATAGACTTTCTTCTCTTAATTTGCATTTATTAACTTTACCTCAGAAGTTTTAAGAAATCCAACGTACCCCTCATTTTGCAAAGCGACAAAGGGTACTGCAAACTGCCACCACGCAGATGTATCTTGAGAGGTATTTTGTTAAACCAGACCAGTTTTGCCAAAGTTATAACAGAACCCACTATGAGAACTACTCTCCAAAGTCTCCGGGCAAGTGCATTGTTGCAAAAGCCCCATTCAAAGGGACCTGCTATCACCATAAAAACCTCACACTTACGAGTTCAAGGTATACACAACCCGACACAGCTGTTAAATTCTATTTTTGGGGCTACCTGCAAATACCCTACACATTCACTTAAACAAACAACCTTTCACTGCTACTATCAAAGCAGCAAAAGAGAGCTGCTGTGTTCTGTTAAATAGGTGCTGTTTGTAACCCACCTGTGTTGCTGATGAGCCAGGTAATTCCTTTGCATATATGGAAAGGATCCAAAGTCCTGTCAGCTGCAAGCAATTGGCTCAGCTGTAACAGCACAGCTACTGCAAGTGCCCCGTTACCTTTTAGGTCTGGATCCCATATAGAAAAAACAAACACACACTGAAAAGGCCTGACCCAGTATTTTTAGGAATCTACGTTCATTGACTTCTAACATACTTGACATGTCTAAATTTTGTTTCCCTGAGGACTGCTGGTTTCACTATGCAGCTATCCAAGTGTTAAACACTTTCATTCTTGATTGGATGCTTGTTCGTGCCTGTGTCTCATCTGTTACTGGTGGAGCCATCACCAGGAAAAGTCAATTTTGCAATTTTCTGAAGCAAGCAGTAACTTACAAGCTGTAGACTCAATTCACAGTCCAGTTAAAGTGCTGGGAATCTCTAAAATGATTTCTCTAGATGTTTAATGTGGTCCTGTTGTATTTAACAATATTTCTATTGTTCCACACCTTTTTTTTTTTTTAAGAATACCTTTGAGAAGTGCCATTAATTCCCAGTGATTTATTTTACTTCATGTTTATTTAACAAGAAATGCACTGTACCTATTTATGTGGCACTTTTACACTTGTGTTTTTGTTTGGACTGTAACTGCACATCCATGGGTAACAAGGATACTGCACATAAAGATCTTAATTACATAGCCTATTTTTCCTTCCTTTTTCTTCTGAACAACTAATATTCATTTGTAACACAGAAAGCTGTTCTGGGGTTGTTTTTGTTGTTGTTTTTTTTTTTTTTCTGTTTGCACATAACTGTTAAATTGTTGCCGCATTTAGCAAAATGTATCTAGGGAAAATGATAAAAGGGAAAATGCTTTGAAGACTTTGGGAGATAATGCAGGCTCTGCAGTAGCTGGAAAATTACTGACATTTCATTGCACGAGGAGTGCTGTTTTCTAAGTGGATACTTCACCTTTTAAAGGGCTTATTACGAGGTTGGCTATAAGCCGTACCATTACACACAGATTTTGTCTTTCATCACAACAATGGCAGCAACAACACTCTTCTAAAGCTCTAGAGACATTTCAGCTGCTGATGGCTTCTAAGTGGTGAAAATAAACCAGCAGTTTCTCATTCTGGAGTTATTTTACGCTCTTCCAGTGAGCCCTCTTGGTTCTCTGTATGCTGTCTAAATAAGTTGTCAAATGCCCCACCCAGGACTAAAATGAAAATGCACTAAAAAATATTTGAGAGAGGAAGATTGTTATTAAAACATTCATATCTTTAATGAAAAATAGACCAAGCCCTACTTACGGGTAGTCTCTTTTTTAATATGCATATATTGTTAAGTGAAAGTTAGCACATCATAATCAGCTACTTTATTTTGCAATAATAACTAACAATGACAGTTACGTGAGATTTTATGGCTCTCCTGAAGAGAAAAATCTTGACATAGCCTTAATGAAAATGAAAATTAAAAAAAAAAAAACACAACCAAAAACAAACCAACCAACCCTTAGGTCTGCTTTTCACAGAGCTTTATATAGAATATTCTTCTCTGCAAGGGCTTATTTCACCAGCGATCTCTGCAGGAAGAACAGAGCTATAGATAAAGTCAGGCGCTGCCATCAGATTCTGAATTGCCTGTGTACGGACAAGCCAATTAGTGACTAGCAATAAGTCATCAGGTGCAATTGAAAGGAATATGCAATCTGGCTTTCCCTTTCTCAAGAGGCACTTATCTTCTCATCTATTGCAGCTATAACTTGAAACTCCTCTGCAGTTGCCATCTGGCATGTAAGTGTGGATCTGGGCCTAAATGAGAAACAATAAAGATGGATGAAAGCCTTCATGTTTTGTGCTGCAAAATACTGCTTTGTAAAAGAACCTTTATATTAAACTGTACTGAAATCAAGATTTTGAGCATTGTATTTATGCCTCATCATATAATTTTAAAGTTTATATAAAACAGATTAAATAATCTTCTAGCCAAGTCATTAAAAACTAGACGGGTGAGGGCTGAAAGAGAAATCCTGACAAAGATGACAGAAACCAAGGAGTAGAACTACATTAAAAATGGGTAAAATGTGATACTTATATCACATTTTTTTTATTATTTAAAGTACAGTACTGCATATTTTTTAAAAGTGTACAAATATGAACAAAAAATATACCTTTTTTCTTTTAATTAAAAGCTCGTTGTGCATCAATAGTCCTTGAGGAGGACGGCAATATGAGCTACCCAGGGAAGGCAGGCACGCGGCTGACACTGAGGGGTTGCAGCTGGCCATGGACCGTGTGACACTTTCCACTGCCCCTTGAAATTGTATGTGTGGCTTTCTAAGAAGACAAGCACCATCATCACCTCTGCACAGAGGGAATTCTCTTTTGTGGGAAGCGTGGCACTGCAATGTCTCCACAAAACATGAAACCAACACTACTGACCACTTCACTGGTCCACAAAAATCCCAGTGTACTAACCGTAAGTTATGAGCAGGCAAAATCTCCCTCAGTTTCCTCCTGACATCAGTAGGAGAGGAGAAGAGAACGAGGGCACGTGGGCAAAGATTCCTGTAACTATAGCTTGCCCTCAGAAAATAGCAACAAACTTGGGCATTTCAGCAAACCTGTGTGGCTACAGTTGCAGGAATCAAAGTCTGGATCGCCTGTACTACTTACAGTGGGGAAATGATGAGCCTTCAGAGGAATTCCTCTTCAGATAAGCAATAACAAAATCCACATATTATACCCCTTTTCCTATGTTACATGACTCCCTGTAATGGAGAAGCTATTCTGAAAATTACAGAGCTCCCCAAAAGATGACAGCTCTGTTGCACAAGAAATCTTCAAGGTTTTGAAATTAGTCCTTGTTCTGCATTGAAAGAACATAAAATCCTTCTGGTATATTTGTAGAACAGAATTGTGTCAGATATCCAATTTTATGAAAATACGCATGCTTTCCTGTATCAGACTTGTTTTCTGTTCTCTCTGCCCTACCTGTGCAAGAGGTGAGCGAGAACTATACAGTCAAAACTTTATCAGAACAAATATGCCACCACAATACATTTCAATTTTGATTAATGCTATATTTTAACTACAAGTAATTTAATAAAAATTATTCTAATCATTACAAGACTTTCCTGCATTTTAAACAGAATCTTAATGCCCAAAGTTTCATTGTTCCTCTCACATCTATCAGTGTAAAGTTAAGAAGGTTCTATTATGGCTAAGAAGGCAAAGAAGTTACTGTCATCTATCAGTTTATAAGCAAATGTTTGTTTTCGATCCAGTTTCACTCTTGGTAAATAGATGTAAACTTTATACTGTATTATCAATATTATATATATACTATATATATATATACTCTCTCTATATATATATATACACTGTACTATCAATATCAATATACTGTATTATCAATAAAACCTTTTTTTTACGACTGACATTTCTGCCCTGCCCAGTGCGGCTCAGCTCCCCACAGCACCCCTGCTGCCTCTTGCTCTGCAGAGGCCACTGTCCCGCGCAGCACATGGACGTCTGTCCAGCTGCAGCAGCACCCAGACACCCAGTGAGTGCCACATCACATCACTGAGAGAAGTATTAACTCTGCTGATTTACCCACGTACCACAGTGGGGACACTACAGCTACCTTTGCTGTATACAGAAGCATATTTTTCGTTTCGGTCCTTTCTGAGCTAGAGCCGAGCCACACCAGGAAAACAGGAAAGATTTCCTTCGGACAACAGGGTTACTCTCACTTTCAGGTCAGCAGAACTATTAGATCTCAAACGTCCAATGATGTAGAGGCTTTAGGTATAGGAAAGCTGACATTTGACAAGGTGTGGTTTCCAATACAATCATTAAAAATACCTGCAGTAAAATTCTGTAGATTACAGAGGAAGAATATCGAAGCATGCTGACGCCCATCAACAGATACCCCAAAGAGTTCAAGAATGAAAAGCAAGGTGCTAAATACTTTTGGAAAATCCATTTGAAAGAAACACTACCAAGTTTCACGTATTAAAAAATTGATTTTCAAATGATCTGACAAAAATTCTCTTGGACTGAATATAGTTGTTGTTACTTCCAGCTACAACCCTGCACAATTTTATTAAGAGTCATTAAATTACCAAACATAACCCTAATGCTGAGATGTTATAAACCAGTAATACCACTATGCTGGAAAGATAATATGGAATGTTGTCTGAAACATTATGCAAACAAAACAAGCTCTTTCAACATCACTAAAATTCAAAATACAAGTAAGTAAAATCAATGACCAAAAGGAAAAGACAAAATGAATTAAGACAATGCCCAAGATACAATTGATCTAAATTGCCAGAATTTTACAAACAGTTCAGGATTAAGGAGAGAGGAAAAAAATAAATTAAAATAAATTTTGAAGTGCATGCGTGACAGACTCCCTAATAAAAGAGAGAAAGAAATGAACCACACATTCCATTCCGTTCACTTGTGACAAAAAATTGCTTTGATCGTCACAGAGCCTGAAACAAGCGAGAAATTTTTATTTATCTGCCCTTCAGTGTTTGTATTGTATCTTCTAGAGAAGTCTTCCTTGCAGGCAAGTTAAAAAGTTTTATTGTTGTTATTTGATCCCTTTTAAGTTGTTTTTTTGTTTTCTTAGCTTTCAAATCAAGCTTTGTATTCTGCCCTGTCTCTACCTCTGCCCATTTATCTTCTGCAGCTTCAGAGGAACAGAGCACACTGGAGCCTGTTTTGCTTTGGCTTTGCACTGCATTTTAGCCTTTGATTTCTACTGCTTGCTTCAGTAATAATGGATTTGCTAATGTTTGCCTTTAATTCTAATAGCAATCAAGCAACTGAATGATTTTCATTTTGAGGAAGTTAACATTTTCTTGTCCACCCATATTTGTGGTATTTAACGTTCAAACTAACTGTAACTGCAGCATTCAAGTAATTGGAAAATAAAAGCTTGTGTATTTACTTCATAGATTAAGCTGAGTGAATGATCACCTCATTGTCCAAGCCAAGACTTCAAGCTAATGCTTTCCAATTATGTTATGGAGGGTAAAGGTTAATGAACACTTTGCTCATGTTTCTCTTCTCCATCTCCTCCCAACAGAATTTTTTTCAGATCTGAACTACACATCAGTAAAGGCCAGATGCCAAGAACTAAAAGATTATGCTGACTTGCTGTGCCGCTGTTTTGGCAGATTTTGCAATTACAAGGCCTAATTCTACAGCCTTGATGTGCACAACTTAATGTAAGACCCTGGGAGCTTCATGTCTTGAGAACTGCAGCGGATGCCAGATTTTTGTACAGCTACCAATCTGGAGCATCTGGAACAACTTTGGCTTGGAATTTCATACTCATAGTTTTACTCCTTGACACGGGTATTCTAACTGAAATTTTACCTAATAGTAATAGAAGAGTACCAGCATAGTACTGTTGCTCCAAACTCCCACTGGAACAGTCCAGAATTGAAACCCATGAAAATTCGACTACTGTGACAAAGAGCAGAAGCTGGTGCAGTGATTACCAGTATCTTTAGATAATGTCAGAATGTTACATGATTTTGTAGTGGCACCTTTGTCTTAATTTAATTGCTAGAAGACAGGTTTTAATCAGTTCATCTTTCATAATAATCTTGGAACTTTCTGTGGTCGTTTGTTCTTCCCTTGCAGCGTGGCATCTCAGTGCTTCAGCTCTCGCACAATTTCTTGTCTGATACTCATCTCTTCTCATATAATCTCTTTTACATCGCTGCACTTCAGGCATGATTTTCAATTTCATCCGCTTTAAGAGGTCTTAATGGAGAATACAGTTTAGGATCAGACCTACTGCTCCGTTTGTTTACCATTAACAAATTATTCCAGATACAACTCAGTTCAAAAAGATTTTAATTTAATAAATGGTTTCTTAAAAACTCTAATTTGAAGTAGAAAGCTTATCTTTAAAGGCAACAAGTAAGAAATGCTTATTACTACAATTATGATTCAGTGTACAACTAAAATGGTGAAGGACAGATCCTCAGCCAGCATAGACCAGTTCCCATTGAGATCAGTGGAGCCACATTCATTTGTGTCAACTCAGATGCTCACCCTCAGTTTTCAAGCTTGACACACAAAAGTTTTAGTCTTTGAACTGGTTTTCCTTTTGTAAATTAAGTTCAGTGTTTCCTTTTATAGGGAATCTTATTTATTCCCAAACCACATAGCAGTAATTCAAAATCTACAAAGAGGAGGTTTAAATTCTAGCTACTCATTTTCAGAATAAGCTTTATATGTTTAGTAAGCCTAGTCAGCAAAAATAAATGATCCATTATGCACTAGGATGTCAGCTTCATAAAGTTTTTTAAAATGGACATTCCTCCCTCAAAGGGAGTTGGAGGAATTATTGTTTCTATAATATTGTAGGTCCCTTGATAAGAAAGATTATTTATACATATACATTAGCTATTTTCAAAACTGTCTATCTGGCTTTTCGTCATTATATGATCCCACAAGGATTTTAAAGCTTGAGCACCTATAGTCTAGGCTGCTCGTAGTAAGAAATTGTTTGTGTCATCTCTTTGTTCAACATTCTTCCTGTATCAAACAAGGAAAAACAAATACTCCACCAACAGTATTATTTCCCTACCATCTTAAATTATAAGTTTTATTCTAAAATAAAACTTCGTGGGAACAGGGTAGGAGCAGAGAAGAGCAAGGAAATGTCATGGAGAAGCACACAGTCCCACCTAGGTAAACAACAATTTCAGCACTGCCCACACAGCCACTTCCATCATCCTTAAGTATGAGCTCCAGGGAGCATCTGCTTGGGTGAAGGATTTAGCATTAGGGAGAAAGACCAAAAGCCTCATGTATATATGCTTAAAAGCAGAAGACACGATACTTTATATAATTATCTGGATCGTTTTTCTTTTAAGCTTGTGCCTTGGCTTGGGGGTCTAACTTATGATTTCAGACTTTCTTAAGTCATGCCTAAAAAGTATATACGCTGCTCCCAGTCACTAAGCCAAAGACAAAATCATCCCTTAGCCAGTCTTCAGCAAGACCACTCAGAGATGTTAAGTACAGCTCACGAACTCCATGCAGCAATGAAGTTTTATCATTTGCATGTGCCTTTTACACAGCACAGCTTAAAAAATACAATCCAAGATCTTATTTATTTTTTGACACAATGCCAGACAAGAGGAATAGCTGCACTTCCATTTAACATTATAAAAATTAGGAGGTTTGGGGTAGATTCTAAAACTAGCTGGTGACATTCTGACATCTCAAGAAAGTGGATTTTATGTACTGAAGAATTAAAGAGAATAAGCAATTGACTCGAAACTTTCTTCACTTTTTGCTAGAATCTATTTAGCACACACATTTCATGCCATCCGTGTATTTTTCAAAATATTCAATAGCTGATGAAGAAGGCTATTCATCAACCAGAGGAAGCTGAGTTTCGTTTTTCTCAACCTCCGAGAAATTCACAGGAACTCAAAAACTGTTTTCAGTTGCAAATCGACCTCGCCACCCTGTAAGCATAACCCTGAAGCCGCAGAGCCCATCATTAAAAACAGAAATAACAGCAGGAAGTCAAAAGTTTGGAACGTCACCTTCTGGTGAATAAAGGAGTTAAACACCAACTTCTCTGCTCTGTAGCAAGACGCGGAAGCCTAACAGTGCTTGGGAAAGAACACGTCGCCACCCCCGGGCGCTGGCGGGAGCAGGTGGCGGTGCGGAGCCAGCCCTGAGGGCGAGCGGCGCTGGGGCGACAAGGGGCAGGCGGCCGACAAGGGGCAGGCAGACGCCGCAACCCGCGGTGCCCTCCGCGCTTGTCCTGCACGGCCGCCGCGGGCCGGGCCNGGCCGTGCCGGCCCCGCGCCCGCAGCCGGGGGCACAGGAACCGCAGCGCCGGGCCGGCGGGGGCGGAGCGGGGTGTCCGAACTGCGGCAGCGAGCCGGAGGAGCTGCTGTCGGATTGACGGCAGCGCCAGTTCAGCCCTAGAACACTGTGAAAAAAACATGTAGGCCTTTAAATTCCGGGACTGAAGTCTGTCGTACTCGGCATGTCAAAGACATGATAAACATATATCCAGGACCGTCTATGTATATTTAAAATAGCAAAGTAAAGCTCTTTTTTTTTTTTTTTATTTCCCAGAATACCTCCTAAACTGCTGGTGAGTGTTAAAGAAGACGAGGATATATGGTTACTACTTTTTTTTTTTTTTAATCTTATCTACCTTTCACTATGTAACTTACTCATCTTTCTCCTCTACTTCACTTTAAGAGGTTGTTTCTCCCATTGTGCAACAGCTGTTGTTTGGTTTTATAAATAATCCCCAGTGTTTGTTTTCTTTAAGCTTTGTAGCAATACAATATGTGCCAGTAGTTCATTTTCCAGGCATTATTATTTCCTACGTAAATCTAGTTATATTGTGTGATTCTAGCAGTAAATCAGCTGCATGCCTTTAAATTCAAAAATGCAAATTGCAGAATTTAACCTAGCTATGATAAGCTAATTAGTGTTCAGATGATCTAAAAGACCTTAGAGAAGCCCTGAGATGTCTGAGGCGGGCACTGAGGACACAATGGGTGACAGTCCTGTCAAAGGGGAATTTGAGTTATTTGAGGTTCTGCCTTTTAAAATAATTTAATGAGACAAATCGGATTTCATTGCAATGATGATTTCTGAGGTCTTAATTCACAAACAGTACAAATAGTTACTGCTGTATCTGGCATAGCAGATTAAATGAGCTGGGTGAAGGTGTTAATCCCCAGCTGTCCACTCAGTCCATGGCAGGGCACTGTTGCCCTGAAGGACGGCTGCCTGAATCGCTAGTGCCAGCCCCTCAACTGCGTTGTTTTTCCCCATGTTCAGTGCAATGCACCACTCAAAAATGCTGTAGAAGCCCCTCTGCTCACCAAGCATTGTGTATTTTTCTTAACAAGAAAAAATGAAGAAATTAGCCATATAGGCTTACAAAGGGTAATGGAGATCTTCAAAAACATAAGAAATGCCATAGTGTGTTAGATTGATGGCCTGTCCAGCCCAGTGATCTCTCTGAGGCAATAGAAAGAGGAGATGCAGTTTAGGGAAACTCATCTGGCCACTTGCTTCCCCATGTTCCCTGCCACCACCCACAGCTGCTCACTGGGGACACCACATGTGCCCGTATCTTCCCGGTGCACACTTTTCCTCTTGTAAGATTTTTGTTGCTTTCACTGACTGCCCCATAGCTCTAGTATTGTACAGAGAAGTTTTGCATTCGTCTTATCTAGTGCCTTCGTCATTTTGTCAAACTCAGCTGTAGCCTCCTCCAGCCGCCTCCTCTCCAAACCAAACAGTCCCAAACAATTTTTTTTGGCCTCTTGAATAGCAGTAGCTGCATGTGCTTGACCATTTGAAGTGCCCTTCCTGAGCTGAGACTAGAACTGCTCATAGCAGTCAAAACGTGGGCCCATCCAGGTTTCCTGCAGTGCTAACACAGCACCCTGTGTGATGCGCTCAGTACTTTTCCTCAGGACGCCCAGCATTTTGTTGGCTTTTTGGCTGCCATGAAAAAATAGAGGAGGTGCAGTCGAAGTTTTGAATATAGTATAACTATATTGTTATTCATGTTTATTTCAATTATTGTCAGAATTTCTGAACATTTAGGGTGAGAGTTGCAATGGGATTGCAGTGGTAACTAGGTACCTAATTTAATTGTAGTTGTTTCAGAATCCCACATTTTCGATAGATAGAAATCCCCATACAGGCGAGGATATTATTAAAGAACAAGTAAAACATTTTGGACAGCAGGCAGGGCACATACATGTCTGTATAATTTCCTTGAAGTCTTTTGTTGTACAATATGAAGCAAATAGAAATTCTAAGTTCATCATTTAATTAAAATATAAAGATAACAAGTAATATGAAATCTTGAGCCTAGGAGCCATTTACTTAAACTACGTCATTGCTATGGAAAATCCCCTGTGTTAGTAGGCAAATTCATGTGTAAGAAATGCATATAATGCTTTTCATTTTGGTGGCTTAAAAATTTAATTGCAAATAGCTTTCTTACTGTCCAGTATGCTACACTTAGGGACACCTGGATGCCACCGAAATGGTGCAGGAGGGCATGTTGTTTCAAACAGAAGCTTTATGTGTTCATTATTAACCTCAACTGTTGCACTGGGTTTGTTGCTTCTGGCTGGCAGTAACCAATACATGAAGTTTCAGAGGAAAATGAAAACACCTATCATGGCACTTAACAGACTGAGCAGTTCTATACATTACAGCAGAATTCTTTCTTGCTTCCTGGAGGTGGTTAGGTAAACCTTGGAGCATTGAAAGCTTTCTTAGTCAAGTTTTTAATTTTATTTTAATTCTTCACTGTGCTAGAAGATCTGTTCTGTGTAACCATAGAGCCAGTGAGATATGCTTTCCTAACTACACAAACAGTGTCAGGAGGCAGTTGCTTCTAACACAGTAAATAGCAAATGTCCCTGTTTTGAAACAGGAAAGTAAACAGTGGGATTATGAATGTTGATGTTTTAACTTTGGTCTTGCTGGATGTTCTGGAAATCCTGCATTACTCTGTGGTTGCTATAATATATGTGATTATTTTGCATCTGTGTGTTCTGCAGTAGTAATTTGAAGGGTTTTGTGAGTTTGCTACCCTTTAAAGCCAGCTTTAAAGGAACAGATTTTAGTGATTGAAGATGCTTTCTTTACCACTTAAGTATCTACCATTTTTGTGCAAGCTGTTTTTCTGTTACAAGACATGCCTTAGGTTGTGCTAAGTATATTTTGCTAATTTTAAGAAAATTGCAGAAGACATTGATAGAAGAAAAATCACTCTGAACGGCTTTTAAAAAGAAACTCTTGAAGTTGTAGTAAGAGTTTGTTTTGACAGACAAGTTGGTGCTTTCACTAAATCAGCAGTTTGCTTAATAATAGCTATGCAAGGTTGCAGTTCTGTATGTGTCCTCTTTTTCTAGAAATCAATATCTTGTTCTTTGTGGATGACTGACTCATAATGCAAATAGAAGGATGACTATTGGTTACTTATAATGGTTTATACAAATGTAGAAGAAGAAAAAGTGTATTCACTACTGTGATAAGGGCACAAGGAATAGGAAAAGAGTCATGTTAGATGTTGAGAGATCACTAGGAATTGTTGGATAAGTAATTCTAAAGATCATACTGCAGTGAATACAAGAAGATGCCAGGAGCTGACTGTCTTCTCTTGACCTTGTTGAAATGGTACAACAAGGTGCAGGGACTGCAGCTGTGGAATGTGTGCTGAGATCCTGCATTACCCACCAAACATTGAGTGTGTCTGGTTTGCCAAGCTGGTCTTTTTTTACTCATTTTCACATAGTTCTGGGCTGCTGTAGTGTCATTGGCTTTGTAACCAGATGAAACTGCTACAGAGCTCTGTGTCTAAGCATTGCTGAATGTTTTAGGGGCAGTTGGGATGAAATGCCTTTTTTACAAAATGGGGAGCATTCCATGATTTCCCAGAGAACACCGAGAAAGAATGTAAGAGCATTATGCTGTGGTTTGTGGCAAAATTGCTGCCTGGAAAAAGCTGAAGACAAAATGGCAAGTACCCCCAAATTAAGCTGATCTTCTATCTAAAGCAAACAAACCCTATGCATTACTAAAGACAGTATTTGTTGTGCTTTGGGCCATTTTCACAGATATATGTGAAAAAGCCTGGATGATTTTTATGAGGTTGTATAAGCTGCTGCACTAGTGAAGACTGCAATGAGCTTGGAAGTGATGAGGTTTGGGGCTTTCTTTGAACCTGATTTACAAACTGTGATGGGACTTGCATTTTCTGAAGTCTGCTGTGGGGACTGGAAGGGGCAACTTCATATTTCTGATATGCTGAATCAGATAGAAAATCATGTATCCTATCATGTACTTTGTTAATGGCTTTCCAGTGAAAGTCAAAGAAATTAAACACACCTGAGTCACTGTAGTTTAACAATACTGTGATCCATCATGTGGCCCTGGAAAAGCTATTTTAGAGGATTAGACTGTCACATAAGGCTGTGTGTATTATTTATGTGCATCTTGTAAAATTCTTCTACGCTGGAGTGAGTAACTTTCTGAGGACCAAATAAAATATCACCCTCGATTATACTTTTTTCATTTTTTCTCTGAACCAGATATTTATGTTATGTTCATTACTGAAGTACATGGTAGAGATATACAGGTAAATATTTGTCACTGTTGTGGAGGATTGACTTCAGTGACAGTAGATGCTGGGAACATACTGACTGGAGTAACTTCTGCTATGGCAGTGACTCCCATTAGTAACAACATGATAAAATCTGATATCCATTCATATTTTTAACAGATATTTGTGTTCTGTGGTCTGCTATGATTTGGGTCAGGTACTAAAGTGTACTTTTTATTTTCTAATTTTGAAAAGGTGTCTTCCAGCCGTAACATTCTTAATGACACCTGGTGTAACTCAGCTGGGCTCAGTGCAGCCACATGAATTTATAGGAGGTAATGATGTGACCCAGTAAAGAGTGGATGTGCGTAGCTTTGAATTTGTTCAAATCTAAATTTCATCTAAATTACTCTAGATCCACCCTCACAGGAGGAGATAATGCTTTTATCCTGTGCTAGGATTCAGTTTATTTCTGCTCTTCGCAGAAATTTTACCTCAAGGGTGAGCCTGCGTTGTAGTGAGCACAAATCAGTGTCTTGTCCTCCAGTTTACTAATTTAACAGCTCATGAATCAGACTGCACTGCTCAGCACTCTGTTGTGCTTCTGATAATTAATCAGATATGGCTCTAATTACTGACTTTCAGCAGAACTTAACTATGGTAATCTGTAACGTCATCTATTATTGGCATATTGTAGGAATATAGGCAACAGAAAAAGAGCTTGCATGAATTTTCTGATGGAAATTATAATTATTTTTCCATCATAAACCGTTTTTTATATAGCTTAAGTGTGGCCTTCTCATTTGAAGGTATTTGCCTTCGTGAATGTAGCCATACGATGTACCACAGTGTTGAAAGCTTTCTAAACTCCAGATGCTCACATGTCAGGTAACTGGCATTTCTAGGCAGACATCTGCTTGGCCAGGGCTGTTGCGCGTGTGCCTGGGGCAGAGCACACGGGCTCAGAAGCGCTCGCCAGAAGGAGCCAGACACAGTTATTGCATGAAATGGGAATGTACTGTAACTTGTCTCCTTCAAACCTTATTCTTTAAGTCATCTCTTTCATCATTAAAAGCAATATCTATAATATTCCAAAGCAGCAAACGTTCACAGTCTCTGGTCAGAGCTGTGCTTTATTTTGCTTCTATTATTTACAAATTTTGCAGACTGACAGCAAAGATAACAAATGTGTTGTCTTTTACTGATTAGAAGTACAACAAAAGGCAGTGTCTGACATGTCAGGAGGAAAGCTGGACTAACAGGAGATGTATTTACAGAGTTTACTGACTTCATGAGAAAATCAAACATGGTTGCTTCTTTTTAAAACCAGAATTACATTTTAGAAAATAAGTCAATTACTATGGTCTTAAAATAAACATACAAATCTTACTAATACTGCTTGATAATAATTATGTTAACTGACTTATTCCCAAGTTTTTTGTCAAATGCTTTTAAGCTAGTAGGAAGTAGAAGGTGTGGTCTTGCTGTAGGAATATTGTACTGATGCAGCAAACACTTGTATAGCAGAGCAGACTGCTAAAATCTTGACGTTTTTAAGCAAGGCAGCAGCAAATCACTTCAGTCATATGAAGACAGTTTAGAGGTACAGCAGTTACGGGCAGGCGGGGAGAGCCTCAGTACAAATGTAACTTTTCAATGATTTTCTGCCTCTTCTCTCAAGAAACTGAGGATTTGAAACTGGTTTGCCAGGTAGCCAATACTTCATCAATATAAAATGTTACCATACAATTTACTGTTTCTGCTTTTTGAGTTAGAGTTTAGCAGTTGCAGTAGATGAAGAATTGTGGGGGTTTGTCTCTTCTAGCATCAACATCTGAAAATTACTGATTATTACGAACAAGAGAGAGAGTGTGAAAGAAAAAGTTTGGGGGTTTTCCTATTAAAAATTGATTTGTTAAGAATACCACTTCATAAACTCAAAAGACGATGCTGAGAAAATGATGTGAAACAAAGTGCCTGTTCTTGGAAGTTTTGGTTGCATTTCTCCTCTGGAGCCTGTGCTTAATCAATGTCTAAATGTACTGGGAAGGTACACAGTGCTGTTGTATAGGGCAGAAAAGCTTCTAAAATTGCATGTGCAGAACAATGCATTGTTCCTCGTAACGCATATAGTATGCTTGTTAAAATAGGGGTGATACCAGTATAGGAATTTCTTCAAAATAAATACTGCCTGTGTATGTCACAGATGTAACACGGAGAATTAGGGAGAAGACATGAAGTATTTAAAGGTGTGTTCGCCTTGGTTAAGGTATGTGTGAAGCTGACTCCAGCCTCTGAAATTCTTGAACATTTGTTCTGATTTCACGGTTATGGAAGTGGAATCACAGAGATAAGGGCCTGAATTCTAGAAAGGCTGAATAATGGCCATTTCTGCTGACTGATAACAACTGATAACATCATTTCATTGCAGTACTCCTAGAAGTTGGATGCCAAGGAAATACCAGAGAGAAAGTTTGCTTTCTCAGTTGCAGCTGTCTTTTAAATGTTGCACTCTGTCCTTTCTTCCCCTCCCAATCTTGGTGCATGGTGCAGTTTTAATTCTTCTTTGCCCTTAGAGATCAAGATACATGTTAGACTTAATTGGAATTTCTTTTTACAGCCTTGCAAGAAGACTGGATTAGGAATTGAATTATCCATGCACAAACTTTTCAAAAGTACTTTGTATTTTAGCTAGGCTCGGGAGCAGCAATAGGAGGAAACACTTCTATGTTTTCTGGGGCACCATAATGGAATATGCATTGTGTAGGGACAGTTGCTAGGGAACAAATTATTCACAGATTATTTATTTAACAAAGTACATTATTGATGTTAAACTTGGGTGACTTTTTGCAAACATACAGCAACTAATAGGTACAAATTAGTATTAGCATAGTTAAAGTGATGCAGAAACTACTGCTTTCTTGGTCTATTGGCCATTTGAAAGAGAGGCAATTTATTGAAGTATTCACGACTGGCCTAATGGGTTATTTTTATGGAACACGTGAAATCAAAATGTATTCTCCTGGCACAATGAGCACACAGAGTAAATGCCTGATAACAGCACAGTCACCTACTTGTTTGTAGTTTGTATTCAGTTGGTGAAACTAGTTAAGGACAGTCTGCTTCACGTGTGTAGGTAAAATGTGTATGACTGAAAAAAATGTTTATAGAAGCCTGTAATTGTAGGAACACAGGGATGCTGTAGCACTTGGAGGAAATGTGACAGCCACTGTGTCACACCAGATGAGCAGGTCAAGAGGCTTTTTCTTCTGCTTAAAGTTCTGTGTTTAAAATTTTCTCCGTTTGATTTCTAAAAACAACTTAGCTGAAACACCAGTTAAAACTCTTTTTCTTTCTGTTATTTTGGATGGTGATCTAATGATCCTAAACCCTTAGTTAATTAATACCCGCTGAGATAGCAGCTGAATCAGAAAGTTTTGTTTGAAATCTTAAAAGTTGTACTATACCTGTTGAGTAAGTTTAGGATACACTAGGCAGAGATAGTAGGAATAAAAACACTGCTGTTTTGGTTTTCATTTGTGTATATAGATTTTTTTAATATGGTATGTGCGGGGTGTATATATATGTATAAAAACATATTTTGAAATGCCTCTACTACATGTTTACTGTTAGTACTTTCTTGGTTCGATTTTTTTTTTTTGTTGTCTTTGTTGTCATCTTTGTTGTTGTTTTGGTTTGGTTTTTGAGTTTCCATTAGCAGTACTGTCTGGTTATCATTAAGAATTACAGGTGAAGTCTTTCCCTAGGGTCTCTGAGGTATTGATGAGTAAGAGCTTCAATCAAACCATCCAACAGATCTGTTTCAGGTGAGAAATAGAGAGGTCTATAGAATTAAAAGCTTCTTTAAAAAATAATATCATTCCATTCATAACTTTTAAGATGGCAAAGAAAAGAACAGCAAAGGAAATGTAAACTGCACTTCATCAGAACAGAAGACAGGATGTCAGAGCCATCAGCTAGCAGATGTAAGAGCTAGAGCTGCTATTGATACACGTAATAGAGAAAAATGAGAATTTGTTTTTCCCTCTGAACACGTATTTGTTTGAGTGAGGTGCTGACTGACACTGCTTGGCAATTGGGTAAAGTTATATGACTGTGTCATTGATTTTAGGTTGTCACAACAGATTGTATAAACCCATTTGCAGGGCTGGATATTGAGCAACATCATTGTAGTTATTACTGTAAAAAGTTTCTGCTTCTAGGAAATTCTTAGTCTGGAATGAATTGATTTATCATTGAGAGTTCAGCATTGACTTATCTGTGGCAACAGAATGTAGCAAAAAGCTGGGACTATAGGAGAATGCTGACATTCTAGCAATGATTTCTTTTTCAGGTAATCACAGATGCTAATGTTTTGCTACCTGTTTCAAGGCTAAAAAGACCTTTCCCTATACAGTGAAGATACATTTACAGAATTGCTGATTGAACAAAAGAATACTTTGAGTTTGATTTTTTTGAATAAAGAACCTGTAAAGTTTGCATACAATTTTCATGTATGGGTTTGTTAGTGTCTATACAGGGATAGTAAATCAGAGTAAAGAGAGGGGGTGCTGTGAAATGTGCTTCCTACAGCTGCTGCAATTGTAGACTATAAAATTGTTGCTAACTTTCAATGGCTCTACAGCAGGCGAGTCTTTTCTCCCCCAGTGTATTTCCCTTAGCATGATGGAAGATAAGAGAAATAAGTAAACTAAAAGGAAAACATTATAAAATAATCATAATATGTCTATTCAATACTAGATGGTCAAGGTACAGGTAGCACATATGCTTCAGAGAATTTTCTCTACAAAAAGTTTGCAAACTGCCAACATGTCATAAGTTAAAATATTAAAACACGTTGCTAGGTGCACTGGGGGTTACTAAATGGTACAGTCCTAGTCTTCAGAGTTATAAATCCTCTGTAAATGAACTGATAGAGTTGGCAGCTATAAAACATCAACTTGACATTGATTTAACCATTATTGTTAAATTTTTCTAAGCAAGAAAAGGCAGGGGAGGAGGGGGGCGGAAAGGGAATATAGGGACTGAGAACAGCAAGAGGTAGGCTCTGAATCGACAGCGCTTTGGTACACTGCAGATGGAGAATTTGGGTAAATGAAGCACAGAATCCATACCAGATTCCATCTGATAACCCAAGACTGGCTTCTGAAGTTTGGGATGCAAGTGTCTTCTGCAAGAAGACTGTTAAAATTGATGGAGAGGACTGGAGGCCAGGGGAAGGGAAGAGAATGGTGTATGAATGATGTATGGGTGGAAGCACTGTAGATATTTCAAATCCTAGGAAAATAAGAGAGCCCTGTCTAAATGTCAGATTCGCAGATATGTATGTGGGACACAACCATTTTTATCATGCAGGATATATTCTGGATCAGTTGTAAAAAGAGCTATGTAAAGAGGGAGCTCCAAGCACAGTGACTAACTTAAACTGATTTCTGCTGCACTTTTACTGATATCTCTGACATTTAAACTAAATTATATAAGGGCTGTTTATAAATGCACCTGCAAGACTCCTAACAGTGTTGCTCTCCACCCATTCACCCTATTCAGGGTTTTTTAATGTTCCCAATGTTTTCCTGTAAGAGTTTCTCCTCCCTGCTGTTCCCTGTCGTTGATCCACCATCACTTGCTCTGCCATCCAACAAAGAAACTATACAGGCTACTGATAATCTGGCTAGAAGTATTTGCCGGCTGCTTGCCCACCAGCCACTGCCTGCCCACCTCTAAGGGAGTCAGACCTGTAGGTTTGGGTGTCGTGTGGGGGGTTTTACCATACCTTGCAAAAGTCCATTGTAAGAACGTAAAAAAAAAAATTAAAAAAATCTGCTTTTGTAGCAGGCCTACAGGTTCCAAAGTTATGAATAGGGGATTGACAGAAGGACAGAACCTTGTTTTCTGATGAAAGTTGGTTGAAAATAATAAACATAAAAAACCTGACCATTTTTAATAACAGTATTTATTTCTATAAATATTTTCTAGCCATCTCGTATGTGGGGAAACAGAATTTGTTCATGCACTCCTAATTAATATCAAAGATCACATGTGTTTCTGAGCTAGTCCTTCCTGTATGCTGTGACGATACAGGGGAGTGATCTTCCGATACTTTCTCTACTAGCATTCTAGAAATACACACTTCTGAAAACAGTGCTCCTTATAGTTTGAGGAACAATGGACATTCTGCTCTTTGCCAAGTATGTCTTTTATTTCAATAATTATTTTTTTTTCTTTAAGGTGGAGTTTTAATGTTGTGATGTCAGAATGAAGAGCAGGATACCTCTCATTCTTCTAGCCTGTGGCTCCTTTAACCCCATCACAAACATGCACATGCGTTTGTTTGAGCTGGCTAGAGATCACCTGCACCGAACAGGTCGGTAAGGTCACACACACAGGATGGTTTACTGTGAAAAGGAAAAAAGATTTTTAACACTTGCTGTAGATAAGCTGTCGCTTTACAGCTGGCTTAGTTTTAATATTCTTTATTGATCCTTCAGTATGAGGTTTTCATGGCATATTCGATATAGAAAGTCAAGCATTACCTCTTCCTTTTGTTCACTACATAAACAAGTATAATAATGAGTGTTCATGCAAATAAAGTGAAAGTTTTATGAGCAGTTTTAGGATCATATTCATGGAACAGGCTGAGCCTTGTGAAAGAGTATGCTTAACAATTTTGAAACTGAGAAGAAACATTTATGTTCAAATTTCATGCTTTTATGATACATCGTGTTTTAATACGAAGAAGTGTTACAGTTGGCAGTTTTGACAGCTGGGTGAAACTGAAGAGAAGATGAAACATTAATTATTCATTATCTGTCTTCACCAAGGTACAAGTCATCTCGCCTAGCAAAATAGTTTCCTCATAAAGGAGATCAGAAAAGCTAGATGTCAGCAGGCCAGAAAGTTTTGGCAACAAAAGAGAAAGGTGGGTAACATCAGGAGCTTAAGCAAGAATCAGAAAAGCTACTGTGATGCACTGAACTCTGAGCTTGATCAACTACTTAGTTGCTGAGGCTTTTACTATCTTTTTTTTCATCTGGCAGCTGAAATATGCACGTATGTTACTGGAAGGTGTTGGATGGGACTCATAGTTTATTGGAACCTGACAGAGAGGTTCCTAGGGAGGTGGTTCAGTAGGAACTTGAACAGAAAATAATAGTAAAAGGAATTTCACTGTCAAATTGTGGGGAGAGGGGGAGAGAATCTGGTGACCCACTGATACAGTTGTGCAGTAAAAGCAGCAACTACATGCTTGCCATATACTGTGAGAATACTTTGACGTTCCTGAGGAAGAATTACACAATTACTCTGAGGGCTGCCTCTATGAGTCTGTATTGTCCTGTGACTGTACAATGATGTTGTTGCTCCTGTAGGACTAGAAATAAAGGGTTAAAAAGGGATTTGATTTGGCTTTTCTCCCTGTAATTTCATAACTGCTTCTGCTGCCCAGGTATGCAAGGAATAGAAAGTTAATCTGACACCAGCTGGTAATTCTGTTTAAATCATATGTTATAGTCCAGTAACTTATTTCTTTACTTTGAAGGAAGGATTGCACTGGGAAATGAATTATCATCCTGTCTGAATCATGATTCATTGTCTAGTCTTCTCCAGGGTCTGTGGAACAAGACTCCACCCCTTCCTTGGAGCAGTTTACTTAAACAAGTCTAGTGCAAATCATATTGAAAATGAAATTTTAAAAGGCTGCAATGAAAGTTGTGCATTACATTGCCCTTCTCTAACATCAGTGCTTAGATCTGGATAGGATGTGACTTGTCTTTTGACTTCTTAGATTAATGTCTGGAGTTTTACTAGTATAAGTCCTTCATGCATTAAAGAGGGGACTTCATTTATGTCTGGGTTGCCTACAGTGTCATCACTGACACTGTGAATGCTTAAACCAGGATGTCTGCAAAGCAAGAATCCTCAATTAGCTTGTGGAAGCTTTATCCATCCCAAGTAGAGGTAGCTTTATTTGAAGGTAACTGTAAGTGTAGATATATGTGTTTATATGTATGGATACACAAATCTGGTATGTGGTCTTTCTTGCTATGGTGAAGGCAGTTTCTCAAACAGAAGGGATTAGCAACATGTTATAAAAATGATCAATTCTAGATACCTGTTTTATGGCAGAACCATCCCCACCCAGGAAATTAATTGGTCATTCTCTCATGTTTTTAGTCCTATTTCTGCTTCTGCAGTTACCCAGGGAAGGAGATAGAGAAATTGGTGCTTTTTTGCTGAGCAGAAGCATTAGTTGCAGGCTGGGAGCTGATAGCAGGGCTGGAGGACAATGGCTTTACATGACTAAAGCTTGTTTGAAGTGAGGCAGTGGTCTGCTATATTCACACTGATTCCCTCTCAGAGAGAACAGTGCAATTCCCAGCTAACAGACACATTGGATGCCTGAAAATGTAATTAGCATGAGTGAAGAATTAACCAGCATGAGGGGCAATGTGTCCTGGGCTGTGAGAATGGCTGACTTCAGTGCTTCTTCAGTATTTCTGCTCAATCAGAAATTGGGCAGAACAGTGAGTTGTGCAATAGCTTGGCTGGAGCTGACTTCACAGTCAGGTTTTACTCTTACGAATGACGTGACTCTCCCTGATGTGCATCCTGACTGACATCTCCAGTAATTCTGTCTGCCAGCTTTTTGCATATCACTTCAGTTTCAAATGCTGTCTAATCTTATTTTTCATACATTGCTATTTTAGGTAGGGAATTTTATTGAGTTCTGATACTTTCAGTAGTATCTGCAGTTTCATTGCCACATGTCAAGTAATTCATCCTTTTTCTGTTAATATCAGTTGACAAATCTTGTCATGCTGCCTTTTAAATACAACAGATGTAGCTATGTGTGACTGAATAATTCTAAAGATTCTCTTTATCTGAATTTTTGTCTCATGTGCATTTGACTCTTTACGCATCCTCAGACATAGCAGAATTTTCTCGGATTCAGTCCCTTGTTTTAAAATTTTCTTGAAACTTGCACTGACTCTGGCAAATGCCTTTCCAGTCTGTTAATACCTAATGCCATATGCTTTTATTTCTCTTTGACTGTATTTCCCATTTGACCGAAGTCCAAAGAAATAGTACTAGAATCAATCCGTGTAAGATTTTTAAAACCTTGTTCCCCAAGTATTGCCAGTGGAAAATACTTACATCACCAAGTTTCTAGATAAGACCAAAAGGGATAGAAGGCAAAGGAGGGGGTTATGAAAGGCAAGATATTTCTATCTGTGACAAGACAGATGCAAGGGGGAGGTGAAGGACAACGAGTTACTATCTTATGAAAACTTGAGGAAAATGTGACACAATCAACGGGTTGTGTCAGATGCAGTGCTGGGCAGGAGAGCTGAGAAGTCCAAGGAGTAATTAGTCACTAACCAAGTTTGGGAATTTGGAAGTTTATGTTGTTCAAGGGCTGCATCTGATTAAAATGGATTGATATTTTCAAGAAAGAAATAGAAACAGGCTGTAACAGCAGCAAGTCAGCATAAATGCACAGACTTCAATTTGTTTTCCTGCATCAGTTCTGGTAACTGCAATTTGAAAACACCACAAAATAACCCTGGTTTGATCCTGCTGTGTTGGTATTGTGTATAGCAATACAGATATATGATTGGAATAAGATCAGATCAGCAGCAGTTGCCACTACATGTACAATAAATATTGTCAGATATTAGTTTAAATTAACTGAACTTAAAAAATGAAAGGAAACAAATATTTGATTTTTTTTTAATTACAAGATTTAGAGCAGTGCTTGCTTAAAGAGAGCAGTACTTGGTTAATTGTATTAGGCTCTACCCTTGAAAGATGCTTGAAGAGGGATGCATGCATGGCTTAGCATTCAGAAAGAATTAAAGCTACAGAGTGAACTTTGCAGAGGTGTAAATCAAAGAAACAAAAGCATAAATCTTAAGACATCTCAAGATATACCACATCCCTAAAGAAAATGCTTCTGTCACATAAAACTCAGTTTTGTGAATACTGTTACCAGTGCTTACATTTTAGGTCCTAATCTTTTTCTGAATTTAAGGAATGCTTTTCTAAGTGGAAAAAATGTAGATGTCTTTCTGTTCCACAAGTTTTGTTGCTTACCCTAAAACTCAGTGAAACAAGGGGTGGGCATCCCCTGCTTGCAGTGGTTTTTGGGTTATACCCTGTATTTGACTTTGGAATCCTGGTCATCTGGTTTATAGTGTCACTAAAGAGAACCATTGCTTCCCAGTCACGTTACATGGCTAAAGTCAGCTTGGATGAGAGCATTTCAGAATAAAGTGTCTTGTGAGTGGAGCTACAATACTGTATTATTCACATTGTCATTCTCCAGTTGCTGTTTTTAGCCTTCCTTTTTTGGAGGAAATACTCACTTTCATAACTGTCAAGGAACTGCCTTTCCTTCCTTCTGTCCAAATCCAATGAATTCTACAGAAGTGAAGTTGTATTTTGAGGTCTTGATAAGAAATGTTCATTACAGATGTGGTGTGTGGAGATCTTCCAGCATTTATTTGAGGACTGATTGTTGTGCATGCTCAGTTACCCAGCTGCTGGAGGAGTTCCTGAAGTTGCAGTGTATTTGAATGGCTGGCTGACTACAGAGGTAAATCTGCATCTTCAGGCCCTGTAGTTCACTCAGCCAGGTGGATGTGATTTATGTTTCTCTAGGTGCTCATATGGCATCTGTCACTACAATTTTTGCACACCTCATCTAATTCAGTGAATGCACCTTTCATGCACTTTGAAGTGGTGAAGGTAAAGTCATCCATCCTATGGAGAGCTATCCTAAAAGACTGTCCATTACTGCTCTGATGTATTTGTTATTGACTTTCAATGCCATGATTGCTGAATTGTTTACCCTTTGATTTTTCCTTCTGTTGAATTCACCTCACAGAAGGTGACTGAACATGAAGTAAAAAATGTCTTGCCTATTTTCTTTTTTCATGCTTGGCAATCTCTACATACTTGTCATGCGTAGGTAAGCATAGGATGGTATCTTTTTGATATTTAGTCTGTAAGTCACTTTGAACAACTCCAATCTTTAGGATTACTTGTATCTAGTCATTAGCTGGTGGTTTTGTTTTCATTTTCTCCCCTGCGTGGCATCTGAACAAAGTTGTTAGATATCCCTCCCTTCACCCTGGTTAACTATAACCTAGAGATAAAATTAACATTTTGGTTTAAACGGAACAACGAAAAATCCTTTTTTTTCGTTTTCCTAGAATTAGTGGATGAGAGTTCTGAGAGCTCAACTGCTGATTTCTTGTGGGTTCAAGGGAGACCATGACTATTACTCAAATAAAGAATTTTATCATGTGATTTTAATGTGTGTGGAGTCACACATAGAAGACTGATTAAAGAAATTAAATAATCCAGTCAACTAACCATATGCATAAAAGCAAGTGTGCCAGTGGTTGTTTCAGTGAAAAAATGAAAACTGATATTAATGTAAGCTCTTGTTGCCTCTTAGGTGGCTAGAACATGAGATTGTATTGTAACTATTTTCAAGCATTGTTCACTTCTGATAGCAGGTTTTACATCATTTTGTGTTGTGAAATAGCTGCCACTTTCCTCACAAAAGAGGACTGACTCCTCAGCAATCAAAGTGATTTTTGTTATTTATGTGTTTGACATTATGTGCATACTATGCAGTAAAATTTAAACTGTTCATCAGCCTCATTTTATTAAATCTTAGATAAGTAGGTAACAATGCCCTTAGAACAGGCTTAACGAAACAGAGAATATGCTTATTCCTGCACAAACTTTCCAAAACCCAGAGCAAAAATTTGCAATCCTGTGTCCTGCAATTGTTCACATTAAATGCACGAATATGTAGAAGTCTCTCATCCAGTGGTGAAAAAAAAAATGGGGCAATCTCCAGAAAAAGATATAAAGCCCAGGGAATTTTCTTTGGCTCATGCTTACAGACTTTGCATACATAGGACAGAAACCTTAGGTGATGAGTTAAAAGCTGTCATCTTGATTAAGGTGTGTGGGGCTTCTGGGGAGGTTTTCTGGTTGGTTTTCAGTGTGGGGTTTTTTTTATTTGATGTTTGGGTTCATGGAGTTTTTTTGGTGTTTGGGGTTTGGGTGTTTTGGGGGGGCCTGGGTGGTTTTTTGGTGTTTGGGCTTTGGGATGGTTTTGTGTTGGTTGTTTGGGGTTTTTTGGGGGTTTTTTTTGGTTTATTTGATGTTTGGGGCTTTATGGTTTAGTGGTTTTGGTTTGGGGTTCTATGGTGTTTGGGTGTGTTTTTGGGAGGGGGTGTTGGATGTTTATTTTCCCCTATGGATGAGAGGTAAATGGTCTTTAATGTCTATATCTGCAGAAAGGGAAAATTTGCATATTTGAGTTGGTGTCACATGTAACTGATAGAAGATACCATCAAGTCTGTTTTTCTGTTATAAAGGATAAGGTGAGAGAGCTGAATACGGAATGATGAGGAGTTTCATTGTAACCTAGAGATGAAATTGGCATTCATCTGTAATATTTTTATGTTAATCTTTTGAGTTTCAATAGGAAGATACCAAACTTCATTAAAATAAGTGTGTTGGTTCATCTGCTGTTTTCAGTCAAATGAAAACATAAAATCTTCCACAGATAAACTTAACGTGAAACATGCATCTTTTGATACTCATTACTTATGACCAATGCACTCTTATCTAGAAGATACTGCTTGGGGTAGTTACTTTATATAAAGAATCAGGCTGGATAAACGGTTGTGCAAAATTCTCAATTGTCATAGAGATGCAAAAGAGGCTTACGTTTTGTAGGCACTGAACAGCAGAGAGTAAAGTTTCTAGAAACATTGTTTATGCCAAAACAGCACTATTTCGTAATGCTTATTTAACAGCATCTTGGAAAAGGAGTGAAATAAAGCAGCACTCAGGCATCAAGTCCTCTTGCAAACTGCTCTGGAGATGACAGAAAGCAGAACAGCAATGGGGTCATTCTTGCTCGCTGGGTAGGATAACGCCATAAAGCTGCCAGGCTTCCCACTCTGTTGTGGGTTTTCCTGTGGCACTGAGAGAAAGTTGAGTAGTGGGTGAGAGGTAAATGTATGGAAGTATTTATTTTATTTGGTTTTCTATAGTGGTTATTTACTTTTAGTATTTATTTTTGTATAGTTTCTAATAGTAAATCCCAGACTTATGACTAGAAGAAATTAATCTTTAAAAGCCCTGCGAAAGTACACATACAATTTTATATGAAATTGGCAGAATTTAATTATTTCCTCTTTGCACACCTGCCAAAATTGAGGGCTGTGTTTGAATAGGTGAACTTTTAAATTATTGAAGAGGACACAAGTTGTTTAGATCCAGTAATAAAATACTGTCCTATGTTTTGAGTGTTACAACTTGTATAGTTAGGTGGAAGGCTCTCATGTGCATCATGCTTGCATAATGCTCAGGCACTCCATTGTTGTGAATCATCTCAAACAGTTAATGTATCTGACTTTGGTACATTAAGTGTAAGCAATCTTGATTTTTCACTTCCAGATTGTTTCATTTCTGCTTTGGAACCAGCTGATATGGTATCAGAAGCCCTTATCCAATTTATGCAGTTCTAGGCCAGACTAGAGACTGAAATCTTTACAACTCACAAGGATATGGCAAGGGTGCAATCATTCTTAGCTAGCATGATCTCACACAATCTTAATTTTCTCATTCAATATATTCATTTAATACATAAGGGAACAATTTAGACCTGTAGAAACTGAAAAGAAATGAACTGAAATTTGCAAAATAAAATTATTGTGTAAGAAAAACCTTTTAATAAGGGTAACACATTAATTAATTAATTAAAACTTTAATTTCTTTTCTGTTTAAATGAGAATTTGTTGTAGCATTCTGTATTATCAAAGTAGAGAATAATTGTTGTTCATCAGTCAAGTGAAATTATTTCCAATTTCAGATCAAGAGATGGACTTTGTTATAGACACATCTTTGTATGTTTCTGGAAAATTTTATCTTGCTCCATTGAACATTTTGCCTATAATGAGAATGTTTAAAAACAGAGGATTGTTTGGACTGACATTTTAACAGGAGACATGCCTGTAAATCTCATAGAATCTTAATGCTAATTTTTTAAGTCCAATTTGCTTAAGTTCTTTTGAAAATTTTCTCCTGTTTGATCAAAATAAAGGTGAAGTTACTAAATTGCATTTTAGAATTTTAAATTGTCATGTGCCAGTATCAGAAATTATTACTTCAGAGGCATCAGTTTCATTACAAAGCAACAGAAGGAACTTGATGCATTTAAGTTTCTTTGTTGAAACAACTGAATTAGAAAAAAAGGGGTTTTTTTTCTTTATTTCCCTATTGATTTATTAAAATGAGAGCTACATTTTTGTTGCCTGATTTCAGGTCAGAACCACAAAGTCTAACAAAAAGAGCTTGTTGTGTTAATGATTGCATTATGTCACAGGAGTAGAAAAATATGGGCATATTTTCAAATTTAATTAGCATGATCAGCCAGATAGAAGGGGCCTTTAGTGGCTGCTAAGCTGATGTTTGGACCATTGTGCCGTAAGTCTCATTTTAGACGCCATTAGCCCCATCTTTGTTCTTTAGTCTTCTGATTTGTTTGAATCACATTAATCACAGCTGCAGTAATGTGCTATAATTCTTGCTTTAACACAATGAAAAGGCACAATGGTTTTGATAAACAATAAGCATCAAATGCTTAAGAACAAAGCAGCGGTCAGTTAAGTTATCCATTCCTCTAGCTATATAAAAGCTGTACTTACAGGAATATAAAACTTAATTATATCTAGCAATTTTGATAGTTTGCATCATAAATTACAAATATCTCTACTTGCTTGAAAATTATATGTTTGTCCAGCTTTCCTTTTTGGACCGTCTAATAGGATAAACATATCAATATTAATTGTGAGCAGTTCACAGAGGAACAAGAACACTGTTTTTTAATTTTTTAACTTACTGTTTCTATATTAAAAAGAATACCTAGGTCAAGTTGTTCATAGCCTTTTGAAGTTAAATGTGCTTTGAAGGGGTTGGACTGGATGAGCTCCCAAGGTCTAGTCCACCCTAAATTGTCAAGATTCTGTGACGTTGACTTATTTTTCTTTTTTTCTTTTATGTTTTTCAAAAGGAAGGTATCAGGTTATTGAAGGCATAGTGTCTCCTGTTAATGATGACTACAGGAAGAAAGGCTTGGTTTCAGCAAGGCACCGAATAGCAATGGCTAAACTAGCACTGGAGACATCTGACTGGATTCGAGTTGATCCATGGGAGAGTGAACAGGAGAAGTGGACAGAGACAGTAAAAGTATTAAGGTAACTACATTTTCTTTTCCTTTCTTTATGAAGTTATTGATTGATAAAAATCTGTCAGGCTACCAAGTCAACGCACAGAATTGGCTCCTGTAAAACACCCAGAGCAGAACATATCTGTTTGTGGCATCACCTGCTATGAGATAAAATATTAGATCTGTGAGCAATGAAAATTTGCATCACTTCCTGTCAGAAAGGCTGTGTGGTCAGTATTCCCCATCTGGAGTCTTTCCTTTCCTAGTGCAAGCCAGATAGGCTTTCCCTGGACTGATTCAATAATCCACAGTACTTCACTTGTGCCCTTTAAGAAGTTAGATGCATGTGGAAAGCCTCTGCCAAGAAAGGGTCTAGCAAAATTATTTTCACTGAAAGAGTTCTGCAGAAAAGTTTTTAGCTCTCACATTATTTCTCTTAAGTCTCTAAGCAGGTAATATGGATATCTTATCAGAAAGTAAGAGAATTTATAAACAAACCTGTTCTTCAGGATCATCTCTATTCCAGTTTAGCTACGTTGGCATTATTATGCCTGCAGCTTTATTTATTCACACATTCTCGCAAAGTTTTCTTATTAACTCTAATGGCAAGTTAAACCCAAGCCCGTAACTGCTGATGTTTTCTTCAAAATCACTGAGTTTGCTGTGGTTTTGTGCTGGAAGGAAAAATCAAACAATTTGTTCAGTATCTGTGAACTTGATGTAAGGACTTTGAAATGTGCCTTTTTCACATATGGTTGTTCTTGGTAATAAATGCATCATGGGGCAAGGTATGAAAGTACAAACTTCTTGTGCTAGCCACTTTTTGGAAATGTAGATGCTACAGAAGTCAACAGATATTGTGAAAGTGTAAGACTTCATGGATGTCTTTCAAGAAAGTAAATTGTGCTGTAAGAACTATTGAGGATTCTTCATTTCTATCAGCATTTTCTAGGTGTCTTTCTAACTGGGAACAGTTATTTGTGTAGCTTAAGGCTCTGAAGTGTGCCTTCCAAAACCAGCCCAGAAAGCTCTTGTGGCTCTATGTGAAAGCAATTAAAACCCAGACCTGTTGCTTTACAAAAGCATACATAAGAATACCCTACATACTTGCAAAACAACTAGTGGAGCCTTTTAATTCTTTTGCCTCTTCCCTCCAGCCAGCAGAATAGGCTGGTAGGTGAGTAGAAGACTAGGCAACACTACCCTGTCTCTGCAGAAAACTTCAGTGTCCTTTTGTCTATTCACAACTCTTTATTCCAGTGTGAGAAATCACCAAAAAGTCTGTCCTGCAGTATTGGTCTGGTATGGGATTTTTCTCCTAGACTTCGGTTTTGTAAAACTATTATCCTCTAAAGAAGCAGCTGCAAATCTTACAGATCAGGTGATCCTACTTACACAGGCTTTGATCTTGCACAGCTCCAACTGCAGTGAATACTACTTGCAACATTTGGTTTGTAAATTCTAAATCCACTTCAGTGTCCTTTAGCATAAGAAGTACAGTCAATAAAACCTGTATATATAATTTTCTGCTCAGGGAAAGTGGTATCAATGTCGTATGAACAGCCAAACTTCCTGTCTGCCTATAGAGTAAGACACTAGTTTTATAAATAAATTGACAACATGTTAAAATGAATGTATCTTAAGGAGAGAAATGAGCTTAAATCATTTTTTCTCAAATGATGACCTGTATTAGTGAGCTGAACCAGTGCCATAATCTAATGCTGAACTCTGTCCCTTGAGTGGGAAGCAGCATCCTGATGAAATAGCACCTGTAGATGTTTTGACTTTATATTTTATTTTAACTATCATATGAGAATATTAAAAAGAGATGGCTTTAGGGCTAGATCCTTACCAGATGTAAACAGGCTATGGTTTATTGTGGAGCTGTGCTTCTTCACAAGTGTTGATGCTTAATGTATAGATTCATCCCCGGTCAAAGAACCAAGAACCAATTGCTGCCTTCACTGTAAGCTCCCTCAGATATGAAACTTTAGTACCAATAGAAAAGAGATTTTGCTATTGCAAGGCAAAGGAAAAAAAACATTATTGTACCTAAATGTCTCTTCTTATCAGTATTTTGAAATGTGCACTTAGCTGTAGTAGAACATTCTGTCCTGAGACACATGAATGACCTTTTCCTACAGTACTAGTTTTACCTGAATGTGATGAAAATGTCACATTTCATCAAAATTTGTGGATTTTGTAGAGGCTTCCAAATAGTTATGACATAAAAGAATTTTAAGCAGTAAAGCTCGTATCCCACTTGTGGAAGTGCCATTAGTTGCCTGTTGCATTAAATGAGTATGAAAATTTTGGAGACTATACCAAGGCTTTTTTTGGAGAAGAAAAGGGAACATGATAGAGCTACTTCCCACTTAGTTGCTGTTCCTGAATATTCTTCCTAGACAAGAAAACAGTGTTGTGAGTAACCAAAGAACTACATTCATTCCTCTTGTAATCAAAAGATCTGATTGTGGTGCAGATATACTATGAATTTATTTAGAATTGGCAAAGATCTATCTTACCCAACTTTTGTTGAATTGTGCTTGTGATTTAATTATATAGTTATTCAAAGCTTCGTACACAGTTCAGAAAATGACAGATTGGTTTGAGCTGTTTGGTGTATCTTTAAAATAGCAGAACCGTCCCTGCCCCAGCACTTGAAACACCTGCTGAACAGACCTTTTGGCAGTTAAGATTTTGCAGTACTTGTAACATTAGTCCCGCAGTGAGCTCTTTGCCAAGAGTTCTTATTTTTGAATCACGGCCCAAGAATGTCAGTCCCTGATACAAAGTTAGTGTACTTGACTATACATAGGATCAGCCTGTTTACAACATGGCAGGATTAAAAATAGAAATGTAGGAAGGCACAGGCCAAGCTACTGCTACCTACTCTCTACTACCATATGTCACTCACCTCTGGTCTATGCAGTTTCTTTAGCCAATGGCTGAGCATCAAAAATTGCTGGCGATAGTTATGCAGCCTGTCCAGGTGCAGGTTCTTGACACTTGTGCAACTTAGTCCTGTGGCTAAAAGTATTTGCATGATTTGAAGAGCGTACATATAAATCACTAAACTATAAATACATTCCTTAGGCCAGACACTCAAAGGGTTATTTATGGCTTTATACACATACTGAATTCAGACTGTACCTTGTAACTCATAATCTTTGGTTTGATACAGTTCTATAAGACCTGAGGGTCACTTTGGCTATATATGTACTAGACAGAGATGGGACACTGGCTGCAGTTTGTGTCTGCCGCTCCTGTTTAACCGTGAGCTTGTTTCCTGAAATGATTTTGGCTCATGCCAATATGAGCAATGCCTGAGCATGACTCAGGATGGTGCAAGTCTGGGACTATGGTAAACAGCCAAGGCCATGCCGATTGGAAGGAAGGGAGTTTAGGTGTTTGGCTCTAAAATTAGCACTTGCCCTCATGATCAAAGAGGGGGCCACTACCATGAGGTAATAGAACCAGTATTGCAGTGGGGCACCAGTGATCAGGAGCGGCAAAAGAATAAAGTAATAGAAACCTGAAAAAACTGACAAAAGAATCCTCGCCTGCCTTATGGATCTGAACTCAGTAAAATTAGAAGCATAGCAGATGTCAAAAATCTTATGAGAATTGTATATTTTGAGCTTATCAAGACTGTGATTCTTTTAATTAAAATGAAAGGGAAAACCACAAGGTGGAAAACTCAGGGAACATGATGTTGTGGAGAAGAGGATGAGAAGGTCTCCTCCTGAAAACTGAGCGCACATTATATAATAGAAACATTGTGAAGAAGGAATCAAGAAATTAAATCTAGTGATTGAAGCATGATTTAATCCTGTTTCTAGCAAAAGCCTCCACGATGTTTTAAATGTAATGTTGCTACCAGAATTGCCATAATGGTAGAATTTCAAAAAGGAATTGAAAACCAGAATGCCATTACACAGATTGCTTGTGAATTCTACAAAATGTTAATTACGTTGATACTAATCTCATGGTAGAATAAATATGCTAAATTCTTAACAAATTGTATTCAAATCCAAAGTGCATAAAAGCAGACTGTGTTCTTGAATCTGAAAGTGCCAAATAATCGCTTTGTGCATCTCTGAGAGGATTACCTCACACAGAAGCCTTTATTTTAAATGCAGGCACCATTACAATGAATCACTCAGATTGCTCCAGTCCAAGAAGGAAATCGTGAAAAACAAACAGCTCATAGAAAGACCTACAGAGGATTCCCTTTCTGACCAGCACTCAGGTGGTTTCATAACTGTAAAGAAGACACTTTGTTTAGCATTAAAAACAACACAGCTTTACCAGACTAGACTAATTGATGAAAAAGTTGAACATAGTAGCTGGTAAGTTTTGAGGGTTGGAGCTGCCTGCCGAAACCAAGCCATGCTAAATGCCAGTGTGACTGTCGGTGCAGTTATTTTGTAGTAATTCCCACATGGGCATGAGACTTATTTGGAGTTGTATTAATTCTCTTTCGCAGTGTCAGAGATGCATTTTGCGGCCCTGCTGGTCTTGCAAAGCATAGTATTTATGAAAAAAAAATATCAAAAAGCACAGGGATTGCTTAGAATTGTAATGCTAGTGTTAGACAATGGACGAGGTATATGGGTACCACAGCAGCGATGCTGATGCATGGGTGTTTATTGCATTTCTGAACAGAAAAGCTTCTGTTGACATTAGAAGTATGGCAGGTTCTGGAAACACTGCCAGTTTTGGGTTTCCTGTTCTATCATATTCCCTAGCCCTACGATTTGCTAGAATGCTGCTAAATTTTTGATACATTACATTTTTCCTCTGGTATTGCAGCATTTCTTGGATATGAATAATACATTTAGGTTGTTCATGGTTATACAAAAGTTTCCAAAAGATAAGTTGTTGTATCTTTATAGATGGTAGAGGAAAGAAAGTCTCAAGGCATTTGGACGGCAGTGCAATCTTGTGTCTGATGGGGCTGATTATTGGCAAGTGACAAATCAGATTATCCCACGTTTCCATACTAAAGAAAATTAAAGTGAAAGTAATAAAGGCTATTTTGATTTTCCATTACAAAAAAATCTTTTGACTATTATTTTCTGTAGTTATTTCAAGCTCTATATTATTTTATGTAAAAATGGTCAAGAAAACAAATGTTAAAGCTAGTCTTTCTTTTCTGATAAACATTCTTAGTTTAGAATTAATCAGTCATCATCACAGGATTCCTCTATGGTTGAAAACAAAAGGCATAGCAAAAACTGGGTAAGGAGGACCAGCAAGCAGTAGGTTTCTCTGCTAGTACCTAGTGGCTGGATATTTTTATTTTTTTTTTATTCTATCTGGCAGCTCTCTGCAAAGAACAATCCATTAGTTTGAATGAAGGCTACCATCCTCTTGTTACTTCTTCTGCCTTCAGTGTTTTGACTGACTTGGCAATAGCTGGGATGTGGCTATATTAAACATGTGGCCCACCAAGAAGGAGTGGAATGGTTTCTTCCCACTTCCTTGGGTCACTAGCATGGTATGGCATGGGGCATGGGGAATGACCAAGAGCTACTCAGAACTCTAGAGCGGAATACAGTTCCTCCCATTTCTCATAAATAAATGTTGATTAGCGTGAACTTTCTAATGGCAGGGAACTGTTACCCCCCCAAAGAAACACTCCCAACAATGAAATCTGTTGAACTGGGGTTTTCTGTGAAGTTTGTAGAAAGGCTCAGTCACCTAATGAAAACTTTCACAAAGATCAGCTTGATGGCTGAACTTAGCAATGGCAAAATTCCATAACAGATTCTTTTTCGACTAAAGGTATGCCTACTAAACTATAAGATTTCTTTGCATGGTGCTGAACCTCATGATTTTTTTCCACATCAAAAGATGAGGTCACTTTAGTATACATTGCAAATGAAAAGGTTCACTGAGGACAGATGTAGACAAATGATTGCAGTTTTAATAAACTTACTGGTGCTAGTCATTCAGGATGAAGATGAAAATGACAAGACTATGGAGTTATTTTTTTTTTCAATGTCAGGCATCTGCCATCGCTCCTTAATTCACCCAATATAGCTTCATATGCAATGTTGCTTCCCCTGCTTACAAGAGATGGTTGATTGTCTTCATTTCATTTGTAATTGAATCCCCTGCACTTCAAGTCTCAGTTGCCTTACATGAACAACCTTGATGAATGCTTCTCCTTGGCATACTGCAACAGCAGTCTCCCTTAATTAGACCTTAAATCCAGCTACTTCTTTGTGTTATTAGTTATTTCTCCTTTAGTTTACCCTCTCCTTTTTCCCTGAACAACACTTCAAAGAATTGTAATTAATTTCTGTCTACCATCAGCTGAGCTACACCAATCAAAAACAAGCAAAATTTCCCTGGTCCAGACATACCATGGCCTGTAATAAAGGTTATTGTACTTATTTAAAAAATAGACCATTGCAGCAGCCATTTGGGTTTTATACCATTATCTATAGTGGAAGCTGCAGATTGTCATTTAGCAAAATGCCACTGAAAGGCCAAAGACATGTTTTTCTCATTGACACAGAAGATGTGGGGATATGCAGAGATACATCTGTAAAATTGACAGCCTTTTTGGAAAGCCTCCAATCTGTTAATTTATCGTACAGTAACCTAGAACTGCAATGCATGTACATTTGGAGAAACCCATCAACACTACAAAAACTCTAGTGTAATATTAGCTCTAATACATCTTGGGACAGAGTACTGTTTTATTGTGGAGGTTGCTGTTAAGTAAAAAGCAAGCTGTGAAAGCAAGGGACGGGAAACAGTCGAACCATGGAATTGAGGACAGGGAACTGGAAAGGAAGAGTAGAATCTGTGAGTGGAAAGACATGAAGATTGGAACTGGCATGAGGAAATAGATAGGCAGAGGACGGCTTGAAAGGGATGATGCAGGAGAGATCAGCATTAGCATGATAGAGCTTTCAGGACTGTGTGAGTCATTAAGTTCTTGGTGTTTCATTGCTCATGGACTGTCAGAAGTATCTGGGACATTCTTCCAAAGTTTGATACTCCTGTAGCCCTGGTCCACACAGGGATCACAAGGCAACTTTTGCAGGTACTTCTGCACTAGTTCAAGTTCCAGAGATGAGAGCATTGAATCTAAAGGTTCCAACTTTGCCATCGTGGGTATCAAAATAAAAATTTACTGGATAGCTTAAGGGGGAGAGGGCTGTTACAAGAATTGCACTTTCCTACCGAAGACACTATAAAGTCTAAAAAAAACCCAGAATTAATTTTTATCTATGTGGATAGTCTGTGATGATTCTGTCAGGTATGTTTCAAGATAGCCTTGTTCCATACAGTCCTGCTGCAGTAATTCTGCATTCAGAGCACAGGAGCGTGCAGTGCAGTACCCCTGGCACCTTTGTTGTAGGGTTTGGAAGGTATGTAGAGGGGGCTGTAAGAAGAGAGTAAATGCTTTGCCCTGAGGGCAGTAGGGCAGCTGCTTCCTGAGGGACAGGCAGCCCAATGCAGCTCCATGGGGACAGATGAGGGTGTCGCTGCCTGAGCTTGGTCCCACGTACCTGAGCAAAGCAAGCAGGACAGGCTGGGGTGGAGTAGCCAGGTTCAACTAAGTCTAGTCTTTGTGTGAAAATAATTTCTTCTTTATTTGCCTCTTCCCCTTTTTGGCTTGCTTGAGTGGAGGAATAATTCTCCTTTAACATTGTGCAGATAATATTTGTTATACTGTGAGTGATGATGAAGTAGGAGATAAAGTAATTGTGACCAGACACATAAAACCCAAGCTGGATTTTTCTTGCAACCTTTTAAAAGAAAACTGGAGTAAAGGTAAATGATTTTTAAAAAAGTGTCAAGTTAAAAGCAATTTTAAGTATAAACTTCCTAGAAAACCAAGCAAGTATAGAAATCTCTGATTTCCTTTTGTCTTTCCAGCTCTGCCAGAATTAAAGCTGCTCTGTGGAGCTGATTTTCTACAGACATTTAAGACACCCAATCTCTGGAAGGAAGAACACATCAAAGAAATAGTGGAAAAGTTTGGTTTGGTCTGCATTAGCCGTGCTGGCTCTGACCCTACTCAGTACATCAATGAATCAGACCTTTTAACTCAATTTCAGCACAATATCTTTCTGGTGAAAGAATGGATTCAGAATGAAATCAGTGCAACACAGATACGCTCTGCCTTGTGCCGAGGATTAAGTGTAAAGTATCTCATACCAGATTCTGTTATATCCTACATTGCACATTATAATATCTACACAGAAGAGAGCGAGAGGAAGAATGAAGGTGACTTGCTTCAGCCTCTTAAATTGCATAACACAGCAGTAAACCCACTAAATGACTGACGTCCGTAGTGTTCGAAGTGGACACACCTGGTGTTTTTTCATGTAAAGTTCTTGAGAAAGTCGTTGCTTGTAATTGAGGGGAAAGTACATCAGTCCAAAATTTCTTGAATTCATGTGGTGTTTTAAACTCATGTTTTTGTGTGTGGTAGTGCTTAAGCAAAGCAGGATGATTAGCTGCATAGCTTAGAATATATATAAAAAACAGCTTCCTTGTGAAAATAAAAGAAATAAGATCTTGACAATAAATATTAATTCCCAGTAATACTTAAGGGTCAAACATAGTACTTTCCTGAATTGTAATTCTGTAATCCTACAGACAGTTTTAGCATGAAGATGCCTTACTGCTCTGAAGCAGCAAAATGAAATGAACGGTAACATTTCTTTATATATATGTATATATATGTATATATGTATACATATATATAAAATATATGTATACATATATATAAAATTAAATACATATTACTGCTAACCTTTGACTTTTTAGGACCCTGAATAACTTCTTGTGTTTTGGCAGTTTGGACAAGAGATGGAAATTAATCTTTCTTTCCTGTAAGCGCTTAAAAATGCATGCACCATTCATGTCACTTCTAAGCCTCCAGAATCACAAATGACAGCCAGTCCTCAGCCACAGATTTAAAGTAAGTTTCTTTGCTTCTCTGATCCGGAGTCTTCTATAGGAGTAAGTAATTGCCAAAGCCCTGGAGGAGATAACATTTCCAAGAAGAACTTTGGCTGTACTATTTGAAAACACGCAGTAGAAAATAAATGAAAATAGCTAAGAGGCTGTCTCAGTGTTTGAGCCCTAGTGTTAGCCGGAAAAATCCATCTGCTTATATGTTAATTTCCTATTCTGCTGATTCATTCTATCTAAATTTTTACAGGGGACACCTTCAAAGAATATAGAAATTCTGTGTTTCTGTGTTGCTTAAATTAGCTGAAATCATGCATTCAGCAGTGATGGAGGATTTATCAATACAAAGAGTTAACCGCTGTTTCTTAATACAAGTTTCCACCTCACTGGCCTTTTTGAGCCCTCAGTTGGCCAAACAGCTTCCACTGGTAGTTCTCCAGAATTAAGGAGCTTGTGGAACAAGTTAAAGTAATGCCAGACTCAAATTGCTTCCACTGAAAGAGTCTATATGATCGCTTTCTGAAAAGGAGAAGGCATAAAGTAGCTGGAACATATTCCAGGAGTAAGGATTCGCCTCAAAAAACACACAAGATAAACGCTTGTATAGCTTTGGCTAATATCCTAAACTACAGCTATTTAGAAGGTTGGTTGGTTTGTTTGTTTGTTTTTCTCAGTGGCATGAAAAATGAAGAGTAGTGTGGTTAAAATGGATCTTCAGATAATCAGTACCCTTATAAAAGTTATATGGGAGGTGAATGTTTCGTTCTGTTTAAATCAAGTCATCCTGCTGTCATTAGAAATCTCAGAGGTTCAGCCTTGTGGAAGGTTTTAAAGGCAACACTTCGCCAGTAATCGGATTAGAAGGACTCGCATAGCTACATGGTCTAAAAAAGAGATAAAAGAAACCAGAGTTCGAACTTGCCACAAAGAAAAGCAGTGAGCTGTGTGGTGCAGAATCAACACGCTGTTCTGAGACTTTGATTGTGACAATTACCTAAAGTAGGGATGCCTGCAGATTTCAATGGTTACTGGAAAATGGTCAGCAATGACAATTTTGAGGAGTATCTGAAAGCATTGGGTAAGGTTCCCTTCATGTTTCTTTAACAAATAATCAATAAATGCAACCTGGTTTAGTCTTTACAATAATCTGTTTTTTCTTGTACAGTCATAAATCATTTTAGTGAGAAATATTTTTTTCAGGAATACACTTTAAGAATCGCATTATGCAAAATCGTTTTGTCTTAAGCAGCCTGTATTTTTTACCGTCTTGAAGTTACATTAACAGATTAAACTACATAGCTTTAAGAGGTAAGTGACAAATTTCAAACTGAAAAAAACCCAACATAATTTGAAAAAGAGTAAAATTTGTATGTGTTATAAAGAAACAATAATGTACTTAATGCAATTTTGCATGTTTGTATTAGATGTGAACTTCTAGTATTTCTGTAGAAATATTGAAGGCCTTATTAACTGCAAATACAAATGGCATTTTTTAGGACTCCACATAATCAGGAAATCAAAACATTAATTTATTTAAGTTAAAAGAATTAGGTTATGGACTTTCTCCTCATGAGATAGCTGGCCTGAAAGATCTGGACATTTATTTATCTTTGTTTGTTTTAGTTCTCCCAAGAGCTACAAGCTTCTTTTTGTGGCAGACTTTTCTGGATTAAAATAATCCTTTTTCTTTTTCAGATGTAAATGTTGCTGTAAGAAAAATAGCAAACTTGCTAAAGCCTGACAAAGAAATCCTTCAGAATGGGGATCATATGATCATTAAAACACTAAGCACTTTTAGAAACTACACCATGGAATTTGATGTAGGAAAGGAGTTTGAGGAGGATTTGGCTGGGGTGGATGATCGCAAATGCATGGTAAGAACTACAGCTGTAACAATGGACAAAAAAAAGGATATTAATAATCTGAGGCCTTTCACAGACCACATCTGTTAACCATTTTGTGTGGCTATTCCTAGAATTATTTCTGTATTTCTCAGTTTGCTGAGATTTGCATACAGTTTTAGCATGTCTTTACATTAAGGAAATGCTAATTTTAATCAGGAGCAAAAAACATTTTTATCAATGAATGAATAGCAACTGTTGGTTGGTATTACTCAGTTATACTGGGATATTTGTTAGTCAAAAGGACATTTAGGTTTAGACTTTCAGAATCTCTTCACTGAGTAATGTTTTACAGTAAAGGAAATCCACTAATTGCAGGGTCAGGCACTATTTATTCCCCTTGTGTAAGAATGGCCAAATCCGTAGAAATAGCAGCTTTTCTTTCTGGTTCTTGTCCCTGTGCTCCTTCCTTCCTAGTGTATTTATTAGACAGACACGTTAATTAGCCTACTGGAACGAATCTTTTTGCCATCAATAAGCAAACACTGAGGACTCTGTTTTATGAGCTCTTTTTGCTTGCCAGAGAGACAATATTTTATAACTTATGACTGATAAATACCAATTAACAGGGGAAAAACTTGAGAATAGCAAGTTCTTGCCTGTTAGTTTGAAAGTATGACACCTGCAATATCCTACAGTGAAGAAGCTGATGGGCAAAAGAAAATTATCTCAGGAGGGACTGTAGAGGAGAAATCACATAAAAAAGAATTAATAGGTTTCCATTCTTAGAAAGATAGTGCCATTTAAAACTGATACTATTCTGTAACACGAGGATATGAAAATTTGCCTTTGCTCTGGTGATAGCAGGAAAGGGAAAGATCGTGAAGATCAGGAAAAAAGAAGGACTAGTTAGTGAGTGCCTCAACTAATCCTTCTGTGCTCCTTGTTAAAGAGTGTAGAAGCATAATAGAGTTCAGAATACAAAACTCAGAGAAGGGAGAGCAATGTGTATTTGTGTATAGGAAGGTGCCCCAGTGTCATAATGGATTTTTGACTGCAGGAAAGCTCTTAATCGGGATAATGAGGTCCAGATCTACTGAACAGTTACGAGCCCAAAGAAAGACTTAGACTTAAGTAGCTAAATTACTATCAACGGTATCAATGTTCAAAACATCTGCTCAAGCGCTAAGAATGTCCAAAGTCCTTAATGTTTGAGTCAGTGAAGCACTGGTTTGTGTGTGTACATAACTGTCTCCATCTAAGCATTATCTCAAACACCATTAAACCCCAGCTGTAGGAGGACTAAAACATCCCCTACATGGTAGAAAGAAATAATTGTTCTCTGAGGCTGTCTAGCATGTACCTACAATGAGTGTCAGACAACCACTGTGCTGAAAAATCGGATTCAGAAGACATGGAAATGTTGCCCTTGCCTAGTCCTGCTTTTGAAATGCTGAATAGATTTAACACACAACTCTTAACTTCCCGAAAAATACCCTAAATATTTATTTACTTGTAGCAGGCAAAAATTCTCTACCCTATTTTGCTACATTGAGCGATGAGGAAGAATTCAAAATGTTGAACCAGAGAGAAGAAATTAGAGGAAGTTTATTCTAGTCACTACAACAGCTGTTTGATTTGCTGTGGAACCTAGTTCACCCTGCTTCCAAGGCTTGCTTAAACATTTTATCTCCTGGCTGTTTAGTGCAAAATGCTTCCTCAGCTTTGGAAACAGAAGGTGCCAGCATCCCCTGGCTTTTTCCAAAAGTTCTCAAGGAGTACTCACTAACTCTCACTGTCTGTATTCTTAAGAATGACTGAGGCACATAACTCTACGTAAACTTTCAGAAATCCTGTGTCCCTTCATGGCCTCCAACAACAGATACCAACTACAGCTGCACAGTTAAGGTCACCCATTACTGGTTGTCTGTTTGCTTTGTAGCAATGTATCATCCTTTATAGTTCAATTTTCTTATTAAAGATTTCTACGTGAGAACTCAGTTTTCTCAAAGGCAAAGCGGTACAAGAAGCTGTCCTTCTGAAGTCATTTCAGCACAAATCTGACAACCGTGTCAGGCAAAACTTGCTGTTGTTACGCAACAAAATAACTCCAACAGCCCAGAAAGAGTCTCATGACAGAAGGGTCATGGACGACTGCCTGAGTGGTGGTGTGAAGAAAACCACCATAAAGCAAAGGTTGAATATCGTTCTTGGTGTTTCCGTTTCTCATCTATAGCTTGTGAAACAGCATGCCATAAATGGCTTAATCATTAATAATCAACCTGTGTAATAGGAGAGATTGTGAATCGATTATTGTAATTTATATTGTGGACAGAGCAGACCACTGGGCAAGTATTATCCAAGCAGCTCAATGTATGAAAAGTACAAAGTAACACAGATAAGTCAAATTACACATTAAACATTAATCTATATAGCAGAGCAACCATCAGGAGACTAGCAAAAATAACCTTAGAAGTAATTCATTCAATAGGTATAGATAATTTTTTTTATTTTAATGAAGGCTATATCATCTAACTAGAGTTAACATATCAGTAAAAATAATATGAGCCCAGCGAACAGGTTAGATCTTGTGTATAATTCACTGAAATTGTGTTCAACTTTCAGTTGTAAAACATGTTTTCAAGTCAGGATAGAATATAACTACAATAATTCCAAGTCAATACTGTCTGTGATGAGCAAAGGCTACAAAGTTTTGCTGATACTTATTTTAGAAGTTGAAGGTTTGACAGTTTGAATTGATACTCCTGTGACAGTATAGGCCCTCTCTTTCAGTCAGGATTTTTTCATTTTTACATTTGGTCGCTTCTGGAAGCCCATCTGAAATTTCTGGAAGAGTGAGTTAATTGAGCTGGATAAATCTCAGCATTTTCACTTTGTCCTTTTTTTGACCTTTAACTGTTGCTTTCTTGTATGCAACATGTTTTTAGGTGCTTCTGTTCTCTTAAGGGATATAGATGACAGGAGTTGGTGACATCAGTTCCTTTAGATTTTGCTTTTGTTGGGAATGAAAATTGGGCTACTTCGCAATCTCGAGAAACTCAAAAGCTCTGCTAGTTTAGTTAAAGATGCAGTTTCTCTGTTCTGTAAAACCAAAGATCAGGACAGTTGACCACACAGATGTACAGACACAGGAGAGGATCACAAATCACAGTGCAAGGTGCTTCCAAGAAGACAGTTGATACTGAATGTGTTCTAAGCATTACTGCAACCCTGTTTGAAACAAGCTGCAGCACAGCCTGGTCTCTTAAAAAATGCAGACAAGACATCTGCATTCACTTGGCTCTGTAATGCTATCGTGCTTCTCCTGGAGCTTTTCCCCAGAGATCTGATCTCCTAGATAAAAGTTAAATACGAGTTTGTCTGTTTGTTTGGCAATTTCATAAAAGATGTGGTTTTGTAAGTTTAATCACACTTAATATTTAGGGTTGTTAAAAACTTGGCAGTTTGAACTACAAAGGTAAAATGAAAGTTTATCCATTCAGGAGCACCTTTTATTCTTTGCAAATGTTACAAGGTGGACATTAGATGGTATAGAAAGAAGCTTAGAACATTAATATTGTATTACATTATTTCTCACATGATGTGAAGTTTGAATTGATCCATGTGATAAAGTTTCTACTACTTTGAAGAATTTGTTCGTAGTTTTAATTGGTAATATAACAGACATACAGTGTACAAAGACAGAAATTTAAAGTTAAATGGATGAGTATGGGCTTGGATATTTCCTGAACTGTGTATTTTAGCCTGCTATCTTCATTCTCAGTGAAGTTCCAGTCTCATAATAAAATTTCCTTGATTTTAAAGATAAATTTTATAATCTGTAGTTGTGATTAATTTACTGAGAGTCTCAGGTATTGCACTAAGTATAAACCTTGTTTCATGCACATAAACCTTACTGTGGAAAAAATTTACTGTGCACAAGAGGCAAGACCTTATTGAAACAAAAATTAATTGAAAACTATCTCTGCAAGTATGTCTTATATATCACCAGATAATTTTGCCTCCCTTTTTCACCATCGGTAATAAACAGTGAAGCTGAGGAAACATCTGCAATATGATACATGTACCAGTAAACATAAGAACAGGTCAGGATCTGACATGAAGCAGAGAAGTTAGCCTTATGTACCTTCACAGTGTATTTGCTTAGTATATCAGTCAAAACTTTATAAAAAAGTTAACTGAAAAAACTTAAAGGCTGAAACAAAGGCTGAAGTGTCATGTTGCAAGTCTTTCCACCCAATGAATAAAAGCAGATTGAGAATGAAATAGCTCAGATGCAAAAACCACTTCCCTAAAACTTTTACTTTTCAAATTATTTTGCTGCTAAATTCAGAGAAAGTTTTTGCATTATAATTTTTCTCTGCTGTTAAAGCATTTGAATGAGACTGAATTGCTTTAGCTCACACTATCCAGAATGAATCTATCTTTTGAAAGAGACTAAGGGCAAGTGATCTGTTTAAAAAATCAAAGAAGATTCTATATTCTAAATAAAGAACAGCAGAATTTCTTGGGTACCTGAAAACAGCATTAGTTGCATTAGAATTGAATATTTGGCTAAGCAAGTGAAGGATGCTTCAGTAATTCAGAGCCTTGTGCTCTTTGGCATAGTGATTTTCTTCTTACATTGAAGCAGGAAAAGAAATGACCATGACTGGGGACTGATAAACAGATGAAAGAGCACAAATTTGAAACTGAGGGTGGGAAATGGTACATGTGAACCATTTAGTTAACCAAACCAGAATACAAACAGAATATAACCACTTATCAAATGGGTGGTTAGGATTCCATTATTGAAACTAATATAACTTCTAGTTAAGACTTGCTGGGCTGTCGTAGGGTGAGGGCAATTTGGGAGTTGTAGAATTCACTCATCAGATCCATCATACATCTTACCGTATGAAGTATCTTCCTGAAAATATATAAACAATGTTTAAAACAGCCACATAAGGATTGTTCATATGTACCTGACCAATCCCATCTGTCACACAGACCAGTGCTAGTTACATGTGTCGTATCCTAGTGAAAGGAGGTGTTTCAAACCCATCATGGCTCTGTTTTAAATAACAAATAGGCCTAATGTGAAACAGATTCCTCTCTAGTTTGTATTCAGGAAAAATGCAATGAAGTTTAGTTGTTCTGGACATAATTTGATTTATACTGCTGCAAGGTCAGTATAAATATATATTATGAAGTTAAATGGCTCATGAAGCTTGTGTAACTACTTAAGCAGGGTTCCTCTGTTGCACAATTGCAACTCACAGCTATTAATCTAGTTTAGAGTAGGTGTTGGAATGAACACTCTGCTGCCAAAAAAAAAAAAAAAAAAAATCCAATAGTTGAAATTTCTGTAGGGATCCCTCACAGGGTGAGAAGACTCAAAATAAATTGTGCATGTCTAGTAAGATGCAAGATCAGCAATATGTGTTTACTCAATCCCTCTGAATCAACTATTTGGTTTCTTTACCTCTTCAAATGCTGTCCTTTTCTTTTTCCATATACTATATAGCATTGTTCTAGAATGACTGCTGCTGGGAGGTGTTTTTATGTCATTGCCTGTATGCATGTACGAGTCTTCTTTCACATCTAGTGCCCTCTCTCTCTGCAGTACTGTAAAATCCCCAGCTCCTCAATGGAGTAATCTCTGACTTTTGGGGGTTTTTATCTAAAGGAGGTAGACTTTGTGTAGTTTTCTGTTGGTACTTCCAACCTTTTACAAACCGTTTTCTAGAAGTGAGGAAGAACAGTCCTCCAGGCAACCCCTCTGAGACTCCAGAGGACACAGGGCCACTCTTGGATCTGTTTCAGTTCCTCGAAAACTCTGGTTCATTCAGTCTCTGTGGCTCAGTAAAGAGAAGCTGTTTCCTTTTTTTCTGCCTTGTTTCACACTGCACGCTTTTGGCAGTACTGCTTCTTACCTGTAAGGGATTGGCCCAGCACATTTGCATGGTGATGTCAAATGAGATCTCTAGAATCTTTTGCCATATAATTTAAGATGTCATTAACTTCAAATTTTGCAGTGCTGGATTCATGTCTGAAACCTGTGACTGATCAGAAGCTTTCAGCTAATTATTTACAAAACCACTGAAAACATAGTGAAGCTTTGTAGGGGAGGTGGTTTTGGATGGGCTTGACATTTCAGCTTTTTGTGAATCCTATAAAGCTCGGAGTTATGAATGCAGAAAGTGTAATCAGAAGGAATCAACTGAAAACCTGAGAACCAGACTTACCAAATCCAATTTTGAATGACAAACCATTACTGTTAGGTACAATTGCATCTTGCTAAAATTACACAGAGGATAAACCAGTTATACATATTAATTTAAACAATAAGTGTCTTAGAATCGATTCTGATCCTTGTTACAAAGTGAATTAGATGTGCTGGTTTGTATTTTTTTTTATGGCATAGGAGATACACAAGTCTTTCTGTTTTTGTATTATTTGTATACGATTTTATTTCAGTAAGGAAAAAAAAAATTCCCACGTATTTTCACCTGCATACCCTGGAGCTTTGCCACATTTACTTTCCTACTCCCTGGAACATGTCTGCAGTCATTGCTTTCCTTCATTGCTCTTGTGAGCAAGGATTCAAAATAAGGAATTGGAACATTTCAGGTCTGATCCTATCTGACAGCAGCCTACCCTTTGATCTAAAATTTGTCAATCCAGTCCTAAGCCCCTTTTCTAGCAATGGAGATGCTGACAATCACAGGAGCAAAATACACTACAAGTCTCTCGTCTTTTGACTACAGTGAACTTCAGTAAGCTTATCAGTCAGGTACAGAATGCCCACATTATAACCAGCTTGTCTTCTCGTAACAATCTGAGCAAGCCTGTAAAGGCATGAGCACATTTCAGAGTCCTGTAGCTACAGTTACCTGTTACGAGACATCACATCTGCCAGCCCCACGAGCAGCTGAGAAAATAGTTGTGTTATACTAGCAGCTATTTCCTAGGAGTTAACTTTGGGAGTTCTGTTGCTGCATGGCTAAAAGCAGGAATGGTGAGTTGGGAGGTTCGATTTGTAAGTGCTTCTACAGGGTTGAACTGAAGTTAGTAAGGGAAGGAAAGGTTGGTATAGACTAAATCATCCAACCTGGCTACAGGACGGCTAAAGATGTGTAGCCTTTGTCCAGCAAAAGTATCTTGAGAGATATTCTGGGAATCCCACCACTTATTTTCCTGTTGGATTTGTTGATGTTTCCTCGGTAGTTTATATGTCTGTCACCAGCCTGCCCAATACAGATTTGATGAACTAAAAGGAGTTACAGGATGGAGAGATGACAGACCCTGAACATGATTGTAGTGCTCCTGTTAGCAGAGCACAGCATGCCTGCTACACACAAGGTCACAGGTGGTGACGACAGCATCGTGGAATGCCCCTTCATAGTTACATTAGATTTTGTCTGTGGTATCAACATTACTTTATTCTACCAGCACTTATTTGATAAAAAATTCCCCTGCAGGCTACTTAGTAAAGGTTTTTATATCCCTTTGATAATTAGTACAGATGAAAATGCTTTACCTTGAGAAGGTGTTATATATCTTGTTGGATATATTCCCATGTTTGACCAAAAATTCTAGGATATTTTCTTTTGTGTTATCAGTAAACACAATACAGGATGCAGCTCAACTTGAATTTTCTGATGTCATCTAACCTAAATAATTACTTTCCATTGCTTAATCCTTCTTAAATTATAATTACAGTTGCAAAATGACTGGTCATTCTCATAAGCAGAGAATTACTGGATTATGGTGGAGCATGGAGTGTGTCATGCAATTTTAGAGCATAGCAGACATTTGCTGTACTGTAATACAGAGACAACACTCTGCAGGGAAGTAGAAGAAAAACAAAACTGGTACTGCTGTGTTTCTCCTACAGATGGGAAAACTTATAGAATATTTTTTTATGAAAGGTGGTAACTGCAATTCATATTTGTAAATGCAATGTGTTGAAAATCTATGTGGCATTAACATAAAATGTTCAGGGGCTACTTTTTTTTTTTCTTAAGTTCTTTTCTTTCATTCACCTGTGAAATACATTCTGTATCTTCAACTGCAGAGTGCATGACACAAGCAACCACATTAGGAATAGCCAGCATGGGAATGAGAAACATTGTGCAGAGCCAGCATCAAATGTTTTTGCACTGAGACCTCACTGGGAAATGCAAAGTTCTCTGATAAAATAGTTCGTTTGATGAATATTTCAGTAAATTACAAAAGTCAGTATCTCTGGCTGTGGGTCAATATGACTTGCCACTAGAAGCTGGAAGTAATATCTATTGTAATTCTTCAAGACTTCACTACTGTTACTTCTAGTAGAGAAAATACAAATGCATAGTCAATAGATTTGGCTTGGTCTCACTACATGTTTAATTTAATAAATCTATCTTGTCTCATAACTGAAACAGTAACAAGAATAATTATAATTTCTTTTAGCTTTAATTTTCAGGAAGATAGTGTTGCTATGTACATGTACTTAAATCTTCGTAACAGAAAGATTAAGTCACTAATGAAAGTATTTGAATGGCCAAGTAATAAACTGGAAATATCAAAGTACACAAAAATAGTGTAAGAGTACAGAAATAATATCATAAAACACCTTCGAGAACAAAGATTATACAATCCAAAAGATGTGCAATATTGGTCATTAGAATTTTTGAGAAGAGTTAAATTTAGGCAAGATTAATTCTGTTTATCTCACTCCATTAACTTCCTCTGTGCTCCTTCAGTATTGTTAATCACATTGTTGACTAATTGCATTAATCACACTTTTTTTTGGACGTTTCATTAAAAATTATATGTATTTGACCTAAGAACTATTTGTGTTAGGTTTTAAGTATGATCAGGTAGTAAGTAAGCAAAATTTAAGCTTGCTTATGACAAACTACCTTATGTGCTACCTAGTTGAAATGAATAAATCAAGTCTTCCATTTATCCTGCAAGTAGTACAAGATGTGCAGGAAGGCAGGAGACTTCAGTTTTAGAGAAATACTATATTTTCATCTGGTTGGTTCTGTTACCATCAGAAAACTGCAGCTTTCCAGTGTCCTCAGAGTTTGTCTGCTTCTCCTCCTTTCGCTTGTGGAGGAAGACACAGAATGGGAACTGTCTGCCCGGGGATGCTGTGCTCACCAAATCCCGGCCAAGATTTTCAGTCATTCCCGATATGAGGCAGGAGCTCAGATTCTGTAATCAGGCAAACCTTAGGTAACGCTATTATCAAAGTAGTGGCAAACAAGGTTAATTATAAAAGCCTACTTTCGTAAGAAAGTTGTTTTATGTAAAAGGTAAAGCATTTCTTTATCTTGATAGTAAGTGTGAGCCAGGAGAGGAAAATAACAGCGAGTAGAGGTTCATACGGAACTGCCTTACTAGTCTAGTCAAGTGCTTGACTCCTAATTATACAATGGCAACATCTTGATCCAATCTTTAAAAATAAACCTTTGCTCTTATCTACAACAAAAGAGATTTTATTTACCAACATTTGCCCTACAGTGGTATTTTTGTAATATTCTTATTGTGTTCTGACTCAAATATTTGGAAATGTTCTAAAGCAAACATTGCTGGATCTCAGCTGTTGGGCAGACTCTGGGCAGCAGCCAGTGCACATGTAACAAGCACAGCAACTCCAGCCACAACACATACTCAGTGTGTGCCTGGAATGGAAGAACATGTTTCAATCTGAGTTAAAAGAGAAGTTTCTATCTTCTATATTAGTTGCATCTTTTATTGAATGAGACATTACAGTTTGACCTAAAGAAAGAAAATATTAAAATGCTACTGATTAATCTTACTGTCATAAAGTGGTTGTTCCTGCTAATAAATAAGAGGACATTGTGTTCTCCTGAAATATATTCCCTCCTTTATAACCTTCATAGCAAAATAGCAAAAACCACAAAAATAGAAATACAAAAAATACAAAAATAGAAACTGTACGGTTTACTCGTGTCCCTTCAGTGTTTATATTTCTCAAAGGGAAAGCAGAGGATGATAACCAAGAATATTGGCTGATAAAACAGCTTGGTTAACAGTCTGTGGTATTATACTCTCTGTGGTTATGACCAAATTGCCAAAAGCAATATCTAATCTTGACTGGAAAAACAAGAAAGCTGGAGAAAAAAAAGTATGTTGTTTTCTGAGATGAAACAATTTCAGTCACCCTTGGAGGCTGAAGAAGTGAACATTTCCTTGTGCTGCTAGAAACATTTCTCAATTGCCCCCAAGTGTACTAAGCTAGTGAATATTATCAAGACTAATAACATCCACGACTGACTTTGAACACTAGTTTAGTTTTGAACTTTGAACACTAGTAGTACTAATAAAGTTGGATCTTACTTTATCATGGTATATTGCCTTTGAATGCACATATAAACCCACAAAATTTAAGTATTTAACTGTTAGTGATTAACTAGTCTAATGATTAAACTATGCTGAGCCAATACTCAATGGATAAAAATAAATGTGGTTACGAAGCAAAGTTGCATATACAAATGCTTCATTCCATAGTATCCCTCACATCTACAAATCATCAGAAGAAATAATGTTCATTTTCTGATATATTGATTTTTTAGAATATCAGAAAGCCTTAGATATGTTAACTTTTAAATTAAACATTTTTCACTTTGACTAGTATTATTTGGTATCTTCTCCAACTGGACACCTGCAGTTTCAAAACATATATGGAAGAGGATATAAGCTCTGATGACCACATTAACTTCAGCTTTACTCAAATGTGTTATTCCTGCCTGCATTAGCATTTTGTACATTAAAATGATATGGCTTTTGAAAATGTTACCTACTATTTGGTTTAAATACTTAATTTTACAAGAGTGAACAGAAGAATTTGTGAATGCATTTTCCAAATTTGAGAGATTTTTATCAAGGACACATGAGATTGTCTTTCAGATACCACATACGGTGGGAACAGACTATATGGGATCAATAACAATGCTTTGCCTATCATTATCTATGCTGGCACTCTTTCTAGTGATCATTTTCCATGCTTGTTCAGTCTAAAGCTTCCCAGGGGTGGAGACTGCTGGCTGTACTCATTTAAAGATAGTGGCTATCATCATTATCATTTAAGAATTAATTGTTTGTGACATACACAAATTAAATAATAGGGCTGCGTGGTTCTTGAATGTTGAACTGCTTTTAGTTCCCAGAATGACACATGTAGGCTGACGACTTTTCTTAGACACTACACAGGATGGATGCATTAAGTTTTCCTTTAATGACAGATCAGAATTCATCTTCTCTCTGTATTTGACTACTCATACAGGTGGTGGCTGAAGACTTTTACAAGGTAGACAGTAATTCTATAGTTAGTTCTCACATTCACTTTGAACAAGCTGGTTTAAAAGCCTTGTGCTAATATTGGTGTTAAACTATTCTCATAGAGCACAAATTGTCACTGCTCTTCACCTTCCCTCTTTAAATATTTTACAGAGTATTGCTCGTCTTCGTCTTAGGGGTGACATGAAAGGCAAATTGTCCGTAAAGTCTAACCAGAGTAACAAGCTGTAGGTTGCACCCTTGTACATTTAAGTAGTTTTATGAATCCGGTTCTACTGAACTACTCAGGACAGCACCAATATTCAGAAAAAGTGCTATGTTGAATCCTGCAGCACCTTTACTCCCACTCTTATTCTGCCAGTCGTAGGTCAAGTAGTTCTCCAGCTATGGATACACAAAGCAGGATGCTGGCAAAGTTATCAATTTGCTGATAATTCCAGACCACTTTGCTCAATGACGGAAGGCAGATTAGGACATGGTAAAAAAAAACAGCTCAGGATTTAAAAGCCTTGTTCATCCATAGCTGCCAGTAGGTGGGTACTTTTTCAGGTAGAGCAGCTGCTGGGAAGTCCTTCTTATGGTGGAAAAAAAAAGATGAATCTCAAGTTTTCAGCTCATTTTCCAAATACAGTGCAAATACTGCACATCCCTTCTGCTGCTCTAATTTGTCAGGAGAGAGAGAGGAGTACCCTCTTACACCATGATTTCTATGATATTTTTTTCTTGCATTTGAACAGCTTTATCTCATCCTTACAGGTTTTGACAGGCAGTTAGGCAGAAACTTGCTATTTAAGATAAATTTTTTTTGTAATTATCCTAAGTGTTACAGCACTCTACAATTATTCTTTTTATGAGATCATTTATTATATTAGAGAGAAGTTTTACTCTAAGGAAACTAATCATAATATCAGAGAACACTACAGTAACACTGAACACGTCTGTTTTGTTAGACCACAGTATCTTGGGATGGAGATAAGCTTCTTTGTGTACAGAATGGAGAAAAAGAAGGTCGTGGTTGGACCCAGTGGATTGAAGGAGATGAAATGCACCTGGTAAGATCATGTAACAGGTTCTAATGCCACTCTATTAAAATGGTTAGATGTAATACAGCAGGCTGTGCGCTACGTTATCTTGGATTACTCTGACGTAATTATGTATTGGTGCAGCGTCTGACTTGTTTCTAAAGCAACAATTTCATTTGTAGCCATTATGCTTTTATGTCCTTTACAAAGACTGCCTGATTTCAAAGCAGTGCTCTTTCTGTGTTAACTGTCTGTCCAGACGTACCAGTTTGAAGTGTTTACACTGAAGAAGACATTTAACAGAATGTCCTTCATGCAGTCTGTGAAATACTCAGTATGGGAGCTGGTGAAATTATGCATCCAACAATAAGCCATAAGGGGAAAATACTTCATTGTTCTTTTAAAATAATTACAGTCCAGACTGCATTATAGCCTAGAGAACTAAAACAGCAATTAAGTTTTTGAAATGTCATGTTCTTTCAGATCATCATTTTTACCTTTCTAAGTTGACAGGACCTGAAAGAGGATGCCTATTATTTTCTCGCATAGCTCTTTATAGCATCCTTACTCTCTCATCAGTGTGGGTAAAAGGCAGTCTTCCTGCTGAGATAATAAAATTCAACCTCCATTTCTGTTCACTGTTCAGTACTATTAGCATTCAGCAGTCTAAATGGATATTCTCTAAATATTCAAATCAGTAGCAGAGTTATTAAATCTTTGCTAAAGTATCCCAAACTCCTTATTACTAAACACAATTTTCAGGAAGAACTGGAAGTCCCAGAAACCAGTTCAGGAAAGGAATGTAGATGACAGATCTTGCCATCTGGACTACATACCTGATAAAATGCAGGTAGGGAGAAAGTTACTGCATAAGTGAGCACTTTATAGCTGATCTCATGGGCTCACTGAAAGTAAGGGGGAGCAGTAAAAAGAAAACTCAAGAATTTCCTGTGTATACATATTCCCTCTATCTATATAGAAACACACTACAGTATTTCCAAACTACCTCCCAGCATCACAACAGTTGGTGCCATGACACCAAGCATCAGCCCTTTCAGATTCTCTGCTGGCAAACAGGTTGCAATTAGCCTGACAATGTCTGGCCTAGTTCAACTTACACCTTGCTAAATCATACACATCTGTGCACTCATCTGCACGTATATGAAGCAGTAGCACTACTTGCTCTTGGATTTCTCTGTATTGGCATCCTTCTTTCTGTCCCTTGTCAGCTCTGCAGCCATTATTTCTTCCCATTTCCTGTCCCCAACACCAATTTATTTAGCCCACAGTTCTGCTATCCTTACGCTGATTCATGCTCTAGCCATACAACCTAGCTATGGATGTCCAGGCCAGACCACTTTCTATACCTGGCCCCATCAAAAGTTTCATTTTAGAAGTCATTAATTCAGATTCAGTTGCTCAAACATATGTGTCTAGTGCCATTTCGAGTGCTACAAGGTAACTTGACTGATCTGAGGATGCTTTTTCAGAAGGCCGTGAAGAGTTCTGTGTTCTGTAATACCTGCCAGCTCTCACAGGCATCCATGCACTCATTGGCACTTACACAATTTATTACAATCTGTCTCCCATGTACACAACAGTCAGTTCATAATTACTTCATGCAAAGGAAGTAACCAAGTATTTTAGAGGCCAATCCCCAATATTTCAATTTTATCACTTTTTATATTTCATTAACTTCAAAAGATGTCCTCTTTATTTCTCTGAATCCTTGTTAATGTAACTCTCTCCATTAAACATAGAGTAAAAGAGTCCCATTTAGTATCTTATTTTTGACCAGCTAAGGTAAGTGCTGTATTCTTCAGAGTCCTTTGATACAATAGGCAGTTACCTCTAAAAAATTGATACTTCGATAGCTTTATGATTCTATTGAACTTTATACAACGAGCCAAGTGTTAATTTAATTCTTTCCACAGTTCTGTGGAAAGCAGTACCACGTCCTTTAGTAGTTTATTGCCTCCTTTTTTCTCCATTTCATTCTGTGGTCTGCACTTTGTGGTTCTTTTTCCTTCTTAGATTCTATTTTATGTGAGTGACTTATTTGACCATTCTCCATTTCCTTTTCAGTTTTATTGTCCTTTTCTATTGTATTGATTGCTTCCGCTCTGTAGGTCTTTGTCACTGTCAGCAGATCTCTTAGCCCTTATTGCACACTCCTTCTTCCAGGTTACCTATCTAGAAGGGAACAAAACAAGTCCTAACTGAAATCACTGTGTCAGTCTGCTTGTTTCATCCATTCATCATGAAGCACTGTCTCTTACTAGGGACTAGCAGTGTATGCCAATAAGGTTATTGGCTCAGTGTAAGGTTTTTTAAATACATCATTTTACCAAAGTCCCCCATAAGAAAATGTGCATAACTGTACAGGAAGTCTTACACAAAGTCTTATCTTGAAATAAAAATTACATCACCTATGCTAGGCCATACATAACATTTGTTTTTATGTCCCTTAAAAAGTTACACCTCTTTTTCTTCTTCTTCCACCAAAACCAGTCAAGACCTCCACACATCCCCACACATACTGTGTGCACTTCTCAGGTCTAACTTAAATAGTTTCAGCAATGGAGAAGATCAAACTGCATCTTCAGTGAGGTTAGGTAAACAATAGTAAGCCTCACAAATCACTGCCCAAACTGAAACATCATTAGACCTGCTTATGCACAGTTCACGATTATCCAATGACTCGCGAGCAGGGATTTTTGAAAAGCTCTTACGGGACACAAAGGAACAGCAGACAGCATTAGCCACCAAGTATGGTCAAGTTCGGTTGAAACTCACTGCTGTGCTATGATTTATAGACCTAGCTGTACGCAACTACCTGTGCTTTTCTAGCCATGATCATCCTGTTACTAGAGTGGGCTTTCAACTGATTTCTATGTTTGTAGGCTTGAACTACCAGCCATCAACATACAGATTCAGAACTCCTTAGTCAAACCCAGTAACTTCTTTGTGTGTCTAAAATAGAGAATGGCCATTTCAAAGACCTAAGCAGTTGCACACACTGCAAATAGAGAATAATGCATTAGGAACACATTTGGCCCTTTAAGATCTGAGATCCCAAAATAACTTCTCTCACTCCACCTTTCACCAGAAAACAAACCCAAACCAGCTGGTTTCTTTTAGTATTAAAAATAGTCTAAAATATGTACAAGCTCCCTTATCTAAGTTGATAGAAAATTGTGGATTCAAATTAAGTTGGACATACACATGAATGTATAATGCATGTGTCCTATGTAAAAGTTGTGGTTTTTAATTATTTTCTCTTCCTAGGAAATAAGAGTGTGTGGAGTCAAGTGTAAGCAGGTCTTTAAGAAGGTACAGTGAGTCTACAGCTGATACAGAAGTGAAGAACAGTAGAATTTACAGACTTACCACCGAATCTCCAAATGCAAGTAATGAACATCATCAGTGATGTGAGCAAATACAGAAATGAAGATCACATTAGAACTGTATAGTTAGAATAAAATATTTTTAACAAATCATTTTAAAAAAATAACTGCAAATAAAACTATTTTTAGAAATGCCAATTAAAGATACTAAACACTACAAATGTGTGCATACCATAATTCTTGACTATACCAAAATAGGACTGTTTGGTATAAAACAAGATATAGGAGTTTAAGACTTTGTCCTCTCATTTTTTACTTACATTGGAAATCACACTTCCATAGCCTTAGAAAGGGGGCTTCAGGTGGTCTTGTTTTCAGATGTTACATTGTAGTTGTAAGGAAGTGAATGAGAGTGTATGTGGCTTACACTTAAATCCTGATTTCACAGAAGCCAGTGACAATTTTACCATCAGCTCCAATGGAGCATTATTTCACTGAAGGTATTCTGCCAAAAATAAAAAATCTGATTTCTTAAAATAATTAAAGGTATGGATCAATAGTCTGGAAAAATGGTATTTACAGAAGTATGGCCAAGGGGCATTTTTTTTTGTAAACAGTTTAGCCAACATCTGCCTATTCATTTTTGTTCTTACTCTGGAGAAATTAATAGTGAGTTCACTACTAGAAACTATATGCTTGTACACACACCACACGAAAGATATAACGAGCATTGCTTTGTACAATATCATTTGCAGATTTTTTACAACCCATCACAGTCATGTTCTCATGCAGGCGGAGTGCATAACAAAGCATTGGCCAAGCAGTTTCCAATGCTGATTTAACCACTAGTTATAGTAATAGTAATTTGCAAACCAAATTGTAGTATTTTCAGACTATCAACACACAGGATATACAATTAGCACCACCACTTCACATTAAGTTCAAAAAGATACAAGAATACAGGGTACCTGGTTGGATCAGACCTTTAGCACATGACATGGTATTACAAATCTCTCCTATAATAACTGTTATTAGCCATTTTCAAGAACTTAATCAGTGGGGAAGTTGCTATGGCAGAGTCTATGGTGCTCTAATGTAAGAACCTGTCTTTCTCTCCTCTGCTGCAACTCCCACGCATAGCATTGCTTTTGCCTTCTTTTGGAGCCCAGCACTGAGACTGAGAGAAATGTTAGACATGTAAATGGGAACAAATACTGCCATTCTCTGCTAACCAGGGACAGTTTTAAAATATGCACTAATTTTAAGCCTGTTTAGAAAAGCTAGCAGCCTGATCTAACATGAAGAAGTGGAGGTTCAGAAACGGTCATTGTAAACTATGAAGTTAGTACAGCAGGGATGATAAACTTTCCGAACTATGGTGTTGCAACCGTAATATATATGCTGTCAGTGTAGCACAAAATGTCCTGTAATGGACATCTAATTCAATTTTGTAAAGTTTTGGTTCACACTTTACACCAGAAAGTACAGAGAAAATATTATGCCTGAAGACTAAAGCATCCCCATGTGATAAACTGGTGAAAAATACTCGCTGTCCATGTAAATTCTTGTGTTACTCTTGCAACAGCTGTGGCTCATACTACTTAAAATTACAGACATATGTAATGCAACTGTTTAAGTTCCCTTGTAATTTTTTTCTTGGCAACACGTAATACTCATGCCTAAGGAAGACTCTGAGATTAATACTTGAACCTAGTCAACCAGGTATACACAGAAGCTGTTTTTCTCTCATGGAAGCATGTTAGCCATCTAGCTCTGTTTCCATAGCTAAATGAGTGTTCCTCCTGACTGATATACAGACCAGAAGTTAATGGTGATTGTTTTCTTGTACTTGAAGTGGGACAGGTCAACACTGGTTACAGTTAAATAAGACAGAAAGCTTATAGAGGGGCAAAAAGGATCAGAAGCATGTATCTCGGGTTAAAAATATAGTTCTGCTTAAGTGAAATTGCAAATAGCTGTCTACTTAAAATGTTATTTATCACTTTACACAAGGTTGGGATATCCTAGTTCCCAAATTTCAGTGCCTCAGTCATTTGTTTTTCTTGAAAGATTATTTGACACAGAAACTGATTTCCTTCAAGTTTCTAAATTATTGATTTTGTAACCATGCACACCCTCCAGATATGTCTCAGCCCCAAGGAAGGCAAGAGAACAGTGGAAAATAAGGAATGAACTCCAACTTCTCGTTTACAACAGATCTTAATTTTTTCAGACCACCTATATTTTCCTTCCCGTATGAAAACTGAAACTACATAATAAAGAGATGGTTCACACCACTATCAACAATTAAAGCTTGAATAATTATTTTAATGTTCAGAACTGAGACCTTTTTTGAAATGTAGTTTTCCTTCAATAGAATTTGGCTGTTCATAACCCTTAATTCACCAGATGTCTTCTAATTTTTGCCTGCAGCTCCTGCAATCTTGTGTAACATTCACAAACTCTTTTTGCGAAAGGTTGTAAATGGATCAATTAACATCTGGCTAAGAAAATGCAATTGTTAAAAGCTATTATTATTGTAATCAAACAGATAGCTTTTTCCCTTTGGGTCATTTGGTACAACGGCTAATTTAGCACCGTACTAATAACTAATGTCTTAGCAACCAGAAACAATATAACCTGCTTCTGATTATGGAGAAAAGGCAAGCTCAGGAAGTACTTCCACAGTTCACATACATAACTTTGGAAATATTTAACTTTGAATACATTCTCTTCAAATCACCTCAATTGCTTGTCATTATAAGTGTAACCTCTTATCTCTACTGCAGCAAACATTTCCCTTTGAAAAGGAAATTATGTTCGTTCATTGCTTCCATGATGATGCTTTTGCTTTCCAAACAATCCATATAAAATTAGCCATGCTGTTTCCATAAACCTTTAAGAACTTGTTATCATAAAATGTAATTTAAAACTTCCTCCATAAAATAGCTGCTTACTGAATACATAACATTCAACGATTACTTGACAAACATCATCCTCCTAAACTACTTTCAAAGCTTCTTAGTAGCCAAGACCTTCACAATGAATTCATATCCAGATTTGCTTCCTACTCAGGAATCAAACTTCATATTAATTTTTTTGATCTTCCACATAATTTCAGCTATGGTTTCCCAATACCAACCTGTATTTCTACACAACTGCATTACTTCTAGATAATGGACATTTTAAATTTTGTAAGGAAAGACCACTGCTTACAGCAGCAGTGTGAATGGAAAAGCAAAAAAGTGCATTTCACCATTCCTAAAAGTTAAATCCAGTCTTGACATTATTCTCAATCCAGAAAGCTCCAGGTGACAAAAGCTGAAGAATGAATTAAGGCCAATATATTCCATAAGCATGATTGTTCTGCTTCTTCATTTCCCACAGTTTGGGGCTTTTTGTTCATTTTCTAGGTGGGTATGATCTTCTGAAGATGATTGAGGAACTCACTGCCACATTTATAGTCCTGTGGCTTTTCAGTGAAGGGCATGCACAGAAATAATATGTGCTTGCTGTCTTCATAGCATGTTGTGCATATGGAGTTTGGGCTTTATGGAAGAAGTAGAGGGATAACCATGTTTTTAGCAAGTGTGGCACAACAGAGCAAAATTCAAAGCCTGAAAGTTCAGGATGGCCAAACTTCCTGTGAAAACTGAAGCAGCAATGTGTAATACAGCTATGATCAACCTGCTTAGCACTGCTGAAGATACAGTGAATTAAACAAACATTAGGGATAAACCAAACTTATCTACCTGAGATATGTAACAGTACTATAGCTATGAACTCATCCAATTTTTCTCAGACACTCACCTGATTTTTCCAGGAAAAAAAATAATTTGGGTTTGATAATGTCAACTTCAAACTTCTGCAACATTGTTGAAATATTTTGTGCAAATCTTTTTCGTTATAAGCTCTCTATACTTAAGATATGTCTACTTCCGAAATGCGTCCATAAGTTTGGATTTGCATCTCTCTCTTATCCTACTACTTTACTCCTTCCCCATAAATGCCATCCTTTCTTCCTCCTAACTTCCTCCTATTGCTCTTGAAGTCAACAATCTCAAGGCATGGCAACACACTGCCCTCTGTTCTAGGATTTAAGGTAGCAGATGGCAGCCAACATCATTCAACAAGGTGTTTAAATCCTAATGAGGAAAAGTCCAAAGAGAATACTTGTTGAGCAACCAACAGAAGCAACTGAAATATACTGGAGGACCTAGGAAATTAACTGAGTTTACAGAAATCTTTGTTAGCATTGCAGGGGGGAACAAGCTAGCACTGAGGTGGATCTCTTGAGATTCACTTCACATTTTCAGATTACACATCTGACTCTCCTGCTTCACAGATTCATGGCTATTCATCCTTTCATCCACTATTAGTAACACCTTTATCTTGGAACACTACCTATGTGGTACTGCTATTTCTATTTTAAGGAGTTTTTTAACCTCAAAGCAAATGTTTGTTTAGGTAATTTACTCCTGTCTGGCAAAAGTGCACACACAAGTAGAATTCCTCCAGTACCGTGTGTTTTATTACCAGGGTAAAAACTTTCTCTATATCAATAGCTGATAGTAAGCATCCACACGGAACACTTAAGCGGAATAGCATTTCAGTTCTTCACCAGTCCCTTCAACGGCACTGCCTGAAGATTAGGTTTCTACACCATGGAGGCAGAATAAAATTCCATCTTTTAAGGGCCACATTCCTCTTTAAAGGAGTGGGGCAAGAAGGATGGGAAACAGTCTGTGGTTTTTGACTCTACAGTTATTTATATAACAGGAGACCATTTATCTGGTGATACAACACTATTCTAATGCTGAGCAAATTAAAATGACAATATTAGGACAAGAGCATTTAAAATTTAAATTATTTTATTTAACTGTTCAGCTATTTGATAGTTCAAGGTTGAAGCAGAAGTATGAGCAGTTGGTTATGGGTGCATAAGCATCATAAAGTAGCTAACGTTTATAATTTGTTTGTGCCTGTGCAGAAATACACAGAGCATGATTATCAGCAGTAAACTGCAAAGATGTGCCATTCTTAAAAATGCTTTTATCAACATTGTGGAATCACTTCAAGAGCTTTCCTGTAACTGTTTGGCTGGCCTTTCTTTCCCCTCCCCTTTCTGCTACACAAAGCCATAGTTCAGAGGTGCTAATGCTAAATTGTACTGGAATCTGAAGTTAACATTTAAACTGAAAGGTCCCTCTCTGTCCTGATGTTCACACTGGTTTTTTCTCAAGCACTAGTCCATGCACTCACTACAAAAAAGAGGTATTTATAATGCACTGCATTCGCTTTATAATTTGTTAGGGCTTAGAACCATAGCATATGGGGCGAGCTTACTGAAATTTAACATTCAGTCAAGTGCAACAAGATTCACAGCAGTTCATTGCTCCCCTTCTCTAATTCTAAATCAGCATGATTCAATTTATCTTTTCTTACCAAGACACTGATGCTTATTACCCATAACCATTACAATTTCCAACACTTCTCTCCAGCTGGGCATGTTAAGGGCATGCAGAAGTTAACACATTTCAGCAGTACTTCTGTGAAATGACTGTGATCTTTCACTCATCCTGTCAAGAAACATGCTGCCATTCTTTATGCTGACATTTCCAAGTTTATTTTTGGAGAGGGAAAGGGGAGAAAAGAGCCATTTTATATATGTTACAGCAACACAGCAAAGAATTTACTCAAATACAGTACCAAGCAGCTCCTTCAAGCACTCATTTTTAGGTACAATGATGTAGTTCATTGTAATGCAGTCAGTCCTCTCCACTCTATCACTGATACCAGAGTTCAGAGACAATTACTCAGGACAATCCTTAAGGGCAACATACGGTCTAAAATACCACTAGCTAGAAAGCTAGTGATCACTACTCCTCTATTCCAACACATATGTTCCATTATTTCAAATATAAACAAAGATGCTACCTCAGTTCCTAAGAGCTGCTCACAGATTACTCCAAAAGAATTCTGACATAATTACTTGTGAGTTTTAGACCTATTATAACTAAGAAACAGCAGAAAGCACAGAACAGGCTTTCACAACACTGCAGCAGTAACACATCATACCAACAACTTCTGAGATTGACTTCAACCAATCTCAGACATGGGGGCTGACTTAGGATCTAGACAAACAAGAACTGTAAGCTAATTTTCACAGTCCTAAACGATGCAGAAACAGATGACTCATTCCCTACCAAGCAAAACAGAAAATAACTAGAACATCAGATTTCCATAGCAAAATAATCTCCCAACAGTCTGGTTCCAGCTCCTTAAGGACCAAAACCCTCCAAATTTCCATTAGAAACTTCCCTTGTCTTCTTTTGTGCAATGGAACACAAGGCAAACATCTCCCAGAAACATATGCAGGATTATTTCAGATAATATTTTTTGCAACATATGTACAATCCTTTATAATGCATTTTTCTCACACAGCAAGTCTGCCTTGTAGATACCTGAAGTATCACATTACACAAAATTCTGTTTCTGTTTTCAACTCCCAGCATGATGGCATATATTTTTTACTATATTTCCAAATGTATTTTGGTGACCAAAGAAACAAATAGGCACTTAAACTGCTGAAGGTCACCCAAAACTCCTACCAGGTGCTCAACTGTTACTTAAAATACCTAATAAATACCTAATTTGCTTGAATATCATGTGGATTTTTTTAAGGAGAGCCTTTTTCCCTCATCAACCACATAAATGCTTTGAAAAGCTGGCCCAGTGTCATGCAGCACTTCCCACTCCAGCTTGTATAATTTTAGGAACTTCTAGTTGCCTTCTCAGTCACATATTCTCCTGAAGTGAATGGTTTTCAGTACAAAAACCAGATCAATTTGGACTAATCAGATTCTCTCATCAGACACTAAAGTTTCGAAGCAGGAATTCCTAAATCTTAGTGGAGACAAACATAGAGTACATCCCCATTTAAAACAAATAACATTGTTCTTATTTTAAGTTCCCCTTGCACAATGAAAATATGAGAAGCCCCATCACAATAAAATCATCAATAGCAAAATAAATACAGCTTTCAATAACAGAGCTGACCAAAGATTCACTACACTTTATGTCTGAAGCATAAAACCTCAAGACACGTGCCTAAATACAGGATGGCAGACTTCTTATTTTGCCTGGTAATTCCTCCTCCTAAAAATGTCCATATAAGTCAAGAGAAAAAATAAAGGTAATAGGTATCCACAGAAAAGGGCACTTATCATAAGAGGTATTTCTCTGTGAAGTTACACTCTTCCTGGACTTGCTACAACTTTTTTTGGAGTGCATTATGTGCTGTTGTGCAACATGTGCATTCCATAGCATGAAAAAAAGCATTAAGGAAATAGCTTGGGCAAAGCAAAAAAGATTTTTCCTTTCTTCATATTCCTTTCCTTTCTCATGCTAGTGCTTCTTATTTTCAGAAGATTCAGCCTTGTAAAGCTATACCATGGGGTGTTTTCAGTGCTTATTTGCTGATAATTTGCTCTCTTTACAATGAAAGTATTTGCTGAAATAACACTTTTTTCATTCTTTTTTTTTTTTCCTTGAAAGGATAGCAGAAGTACCTGTAATTGCACCAAGGATTTAAAAAATGCATTATTTCCATGTTTAAGATAAATGCAAATATTTTTACTTGTTGTAATTAAATATCTAAATCCAATCTACTGTCTGCATTGTAAATGTGCCTGAACGGGATTCTGCAAGGTACTGAGATCTCTACCTTGATACGGAAACTATTAAAACACAATGCTATCTACTGACAGAAAGCAGAAAAATGATGTAGATGTTCTGTTTGGATAAAAGGCAGATTACTCAGCAGCCTCCATGGTCAGACACTAATGAAACATATTAATGGGGGGAAGAGGAACAGTTTTGGGCTGCTTTTGATAAAGCTGAACTTTCAAAGCATCCCATTAGAGACTCAGTCCAAGGAGTGTTCATTTAATAGGCACTATATAAAAGGCTATGATAATTACACTATGTCTTCTTTGAAACTTAAGATATCTCTGATTGCCACGCAGTAATATAACCTTTAGTCGCAAGTGCAGGATACATCACTGAACAGAGATAGCAGATCAGCCTTCATGGGCAATGAGCATGTTCCAATGACTGACAGGCAGAAAGTAGTTTCACAATGGTCCATTAGCAGGACACATGTACCTGCCAACTGTGTTGTACTTTGCCACTGTCACTGTTCAACATGCTGCCATTTGAATCCTTAGGACTGCTGCCTGAAGATGTAGCTGTATTAGTCACAAGGAGGAAAAGGGATTATTCCTTCCCCTCTCATGCTGAATATAGTTATAACAGACATTTTTCTATCTTTAAACGTCCGTTGCAATCTCTTGATAACGGAGCTAATTCAGGTAGCAGTCTTTTTCCCAAAGAGTTCATCTCTCAACTGGGAAGCAATGGAGACAATACCTTGATAAGCAATACACTTTATTTTCCCTGACAGGGTTGTCTTTTACTAGCAACAAAGGCAAAGCTAAACTTCATTCTAACAGATATATAGCTTACTACAAGGAACTCTGTTTATGTTTGGCAAGTTAGAAAAAATTACCTAGATATCTATATTTTTACAAGTAACACATTTCATTTCAGCACAGGACTTTGTTTTCCCAGAGAGACTCTGGATAAGGAGTCCAGTGGTATTGAGGAAATATGATATTTCCCAGCTCAAGCTCTTTTTTTCATGGTTGCTATCACAGCGGCCAAAGTTACACTTCACTTGCAGTGCTGTCAGACACCTGATGGTCTGTGTTCGTTGATAAAAAGGAGATACTTGTTTCCATGCTGGTGTTTCTCTCTGCTCAAACCTCGTATCATCTGGAAATTCCCATACAAACAAGGTGAAGCCAAACAGCTATTAACTACAACTTCAAATGCAGGCTGAAAGGGGCAAGTGGAAAAATCTGTAGAGACCAGACTGGCTACTTTCATTCCGCACTAAGTATCAAATAGTTTTAGCAAGACAGAGGTAAACATGGTTGTTCTGTCTTCTTCATTCAGCTTCCTTAAGTTCTTTTCGGCAACATTCTAGGCAAGCTGTTATACTAATTATGTAATGGATTACAGATAAAAATATACTTTTACATCCATCAATACTTTCCTTCCTTCCTTCCTTCCTTCCTTCCTTCCTTCCTTCCTTCCTTCCTTCCTTCCTTCCCTTCCTTCCTTCCTTCCTTCCTTCCTTCCTGATTAACCCAGTTAGTATATGGAAAAAAACACTGGTATAGTTCTCCCTATTTCTGGGAAGCTTTTAATGGAAATTAGGAAAAGTAACTTTCAAATATTGTCTTAAGAGTGACGCTCCTAATCAACTAGTTAGGTTAACTTGATTTTCACATATAACCTATGGAAACCTATAATCATTATCATGACTCTGAATTTCTGGGGAATCCTTTTTTAATCTGACATTATATTTAGTCCTCAGTTTTTCAATTTGGATATCACCCTGTTCAATTATTATTATTTTTTTTCAATCTTCTCATGAAAAACAGTCTGCCATTCTATTATATCTATATACGTGTATCTATATCTACATCTATACATTTTCTTCTAAAATACGTATCAATTCCCTATTTCAATTGAGACATCCAGTGGCATCATCAATAAATCAGATATAAATGATCCTTCCCCCTACTTCACATGAATGTGCTTCCAGTTCCTGAAGCCCCTGGTATCACTGCTATTAAGAACCTATCCTGGCAGAGGTCTGGGGGAAATCTTAATTTCAGCTATGTGCCCTGAGTTGTACTGCTTAGCCCACCACCAGTGATTCTTAAATTGACTGATTATATACATGCTGAAAGAGCCATCTTGCAGTGTCAGCTATGTTGCATTTGCATTTTAGTAACACGGATTATACCAATTCATTTAACTGTATCAGACAATATTTGAATTTTTTGAATTATATTTTTTAAAGATTACCATAATTACCTTAAATGCTATTTCTATGAAATAACTGCAAACTTAAAGCCAGAAATCCATCACAAGGACAGCCACTGCTACTACAACAAATTATTTTCTAATAAGTTCCAGGAAGTACTGGAGAATTAAACACTACTTTAGTTTCTCAAATAGGATATGGTAGAATGAAGCCGGAGACTTTCGCACAGCAGGAGTGCTGTTGTGGAGCTGGAAATGCAGGCAGAAAAGAATAACTGTACAGCACTGTAAGAGAAATAAATTATGAGATTTACAACACAGAGCATCCCTTAATCAATAGGAAATAGAGATTTATGCCTGTGTTCTGAGAGATCTGCAACAATGCAGGATGATAGCATTCTGTTACCTAGAAGATTTCGTTTCTGGGTTACTGAGCTAGTAATTTTTTCTAGCTGAAGCAGTAAAATGGATTTCTGGCAAAAAGAAAGCATTCAGGAAATAGATACAGTTACCTACCCAGGAATTTTCCTAGGACTAGGATAACAGTTCTGTAACTGCTCTGCACTGGTAGCAATATAGTGAAAGAAAACAAACAGGCAGAATATTATTGTGTTTTTTTCTCAATATATCTGGAATTAATCTACAGTCCTTCTGGGACAGTGGCTTTATGTCCTTAAGGGTATCACAAGAATGGTTTTAATCTTTTTCTAAATGGCTACAGTGAATTCAAAATTGTGCAGTAATTGCAACAGCTGATACAACTTTTTCTGTTCATCTGGATTCTAGAACTTTCAGAAAAATCTTTCCATCATGAAATTATACCACTTTTGAGGTGTGTGAAAACTTGAGGTCTAAGATATTTGAAAGCATCCCTACAAAGTGTTCTCCAGATGAGGTAGAAGGACTATTTCTGTTTGACAAAATTCATTCTTTAAAATGCTATTCTAATGGATGAGACCCTACATTAAAATGACATTTCAGCTTTTATGGTCAGGCATGAAGAAGCTAAAGCAGATGCACATTTTCTCAGTTTGGCTTGTCATAGAAGCATAAAAAAACCCAACCCATACCGCTTTCTATAGATTCTTTTAATTCAAAAACCATCAATCAGTATTCCAGCTCAATGTCTGAGTAATGCAGCCTTTATCTGATGAAGATAAGAAGTGGCAGTTGCAATTACAAAACTTCGCCACAGAATAAATACAATTAAGTTATAGATTACAGTTACAGATGTTAATGCACAGCTCATGCAGGCAATTGAGATCCTAAAAAAACCTCTGAAGGGAAAACCTAGGCAGCCTTAATGGCAATGACAAAGCACTTAAACGGAGCTCGGGTTTTCATGTTACATTAAAGTTAGTCGAGGAGGAAGCATGCTTTAGTGGATAATATAAAGGATTATACTCGCTAACTTGCTCTGACTAGTGGCTTATTCCTGCCCTTGGCCAAACCATGTCATGCCCTAGATTTTTCTGATTTTAGAAAAGCTAATGAATTTTACCTGCTTCCTTGAAGCCTGTGCATAAAGAGCATTCAATAAGTGCTCAGGAGAATTAAGGAATTAATAAATTCACTATTCCTCTTTTATTTTGAAAATCAAGATCAGCTTTATCCACTGGCTATTATTTCTCTACTGCATACATTTTCATAACAAAAACCACTTTAATAAAAGTGAGTTCACAAGCCAGTAGGATCCACTAGATGACTTTTATTATTATCAAACTCAGTAACGTGATCACTAGTGACATTATGAAGTCTCTAAGAGTTAAGCTAAAGTCCTTGGTTAGAGAGGAGGAAGGCTTCTAATTAATAAAGTGTGAAACACCTGCATCCAACTCCATCAGCAAAAGCAGATGGAGTAAAAGAGATAAAAATGACTGAACACAGTCATTGATCAAAAAAGTAAATATATATCCAATGTCAGAAAGCAGGTTATTTTATTTCTAAAAGATTGATTTAAAACATTTTTGTGCATCTTTTTGTAAATTGAAGGTAAACATTAAATGTACCAAACTGGCATAACTGCAGGCTATGGGTTCATCCTCACGCTACTACAGCATTTGGAACCGGTCCCTGAAGCTCTGTCAGCAAGATGTCAGACATGGTCCTTTACTGAGATGTGAATGAAGGAACTCTCCCTTCTCTAAGGTGTCAACAAAAAGCTTGTCCCTGCAGAATACTGTTTTGGCATAATCAGCTAAGAACTGACATTAAATAGTAAGTGTTAGCCAACAACCATATGTACAGCTGGTCAAAACTTCCATTCCTTCTCTATAGGGTCCAGAAGTGAACATTTAAGTTAGCTTCAGAGTCAGAAGCCAAAACTCTAATTAACTCCCAAGACACTAAGGGAGGCTTAAAGATACTTAGTTGTATCTGACCTGGCAAGAAAGCTTATAAGCTGGGGATATCCAAGGTTGTTTAGTGCCATTTGATACTGGGGGAGGGCAACCAATAACCACTGGGTAATCAAACACTGTTTACTGACCCCATTTTGCAAATAACACCTTTTGATTCTGTCCTCTCCTGCTGTACACGTCTCTCCTACTGCTCCTGCCACTTCTTAGTGAATTCTCTGCCCAGTAGCTGACAACTATCTTCACCCAGCTGAGTCCCCAAGGCCTCCAAGCCATCTTACATACTGACAAGAACCGGATTGCCTCCCTCCAACTTACTTGTAGTTGTCATAATGTGACTACTTGTGTTTGTGGTGAACAGAGCCCCGAGCCTAGTGAGGTAGCACCTCTGACAGTTTTTGCAGTAGCGGCCATCACTGAACACATTTCAAGTGATTAATTTTCTTAAAAACAAAAATAAACCTAGTGAGTGCACATGTGCTAACAAGTTAAAAATAATAATAGGTGTCTGTGACCATGCTGCTTCTGTCTGAATCCCTCAGGGAAATTCAGTTGCTAAGAACAACTTACGCAGCTTGCCATATTTCTATGTGTTAAACAACAACCAAGTAACTATAGGCGAAAGTCCCAGCTGTCAAGCATGAGGAGTGTAGGGGCTGATCGGGGGAGTACAAGGCATTTTTCTCCTGTGTTATATATGCATATTAGGTAATTTTAAAGGAAAATGGCAGTGAGGCAAGGACAGAGTGCTACCGTCTCTTCAAAATAGCATGCCCAATAGTTTACAGAAAAATTTGTTTGACCAGTAGCTCTGTTTTTTATATAGTGCTCCGAACAGTGCTTTCTAGCATAATCTTTCCCAAGGAAAGTGCACTACCAGCTCTTTCAAATAGGAAGAAAGCTGAACTTTTTTCAGCTACCGATAGATTTCTCTTCTGGGCAGACCTCAGAAACCATGAGAGGAGCTGGAGGCAGGTGTTAGAAGTCGCATCCATGACTGCCGGCTCATTCCACAGAAACAGCATCTGGGCCTCACCCTTCAATCTTGTCAGTCTAGGCTCTTTGTATGAGATGTTTTGTTTCAAACTGCCGCTAATCAATATTGATTTGTATGACAGAGGCAAGAAACATCATCTTTGTTTCTTCATACACAAATAAAGTCTGGAAAAGTTGCTTAGGCTTTTAACAAAAGTATTTTGATTTTTCATGACTTTGCTTTATTTCCAAGGTCTTACTACACAGCCGTAAAACTTATCCCTGGGTTGAAACCTGACATACAAGCTATAATATGAGCTCAGAGCTTTGTTTTTTAACAGACGTATTGGAACACCTGAAGAAGACACCTCCCTCCTCCTCTTCACAGAGATCAATACATGCTATACATGGCATCCCTACCGATTTTACTGGTAGTCTTGCTAGGAAAGGATGCTGAGAACAAAATAAGCATGACAATTAGGAGAGAGCATCTTTCCTTCATTTTCCCAAACTTATACTTGTGGTATAGGAAGGAAATGTTGTTTGACATTTTTAGAGAGTTTGTCTCTATGTATGTAGTATATAAGCAATAAACACAGAGCAAATAGAATAATTTCTAAGATTTGAAGTGGATAGTAAGTCAAAATTTTAAAGCTGCAATGTGACAAGAAGCAGGTCAGTATAACTAGCATGGCAGAGACCCAAGAGAATGCTGACTTACAATTATCCAGGTAGAGCTTTAAAAAAAATTGTGATAGCAGCACCTGTACTGTCTCTTGGCTCCATATGATTTATGCAGGCATTCAAATCTGGTAGAGATTTTACTGCCTATTAAGATCTTGATTAATAAACTAAAAATTCTCTTTGAGAACCTTAACGCAATGCTCTTTAGCTCATGAAGCATCACGTAACTTTGTCAAGTCAATATTTCATGTTTTATTAATTCCCTACTTAGCTAGTTCTTTGATTGGTTAAATTTAATGTCTGTAAACCTCCTAGTTGCATATTTACTTGAAAAGGCTCAAAAGAGCTATTTCAGGCTGCTGGATAAACACAGGCTTAGAGAATTCCTAATGTGGAGTTTACAAAAGACACACACTGAAACAGAACAAAAAATAAGGGATGGGCATAAAAAAAAATCATTGTGAAAACCTGTACAATTGTATGCGTATGCTGTTAATTAATTATGGCCTTATATATAAAGGATGTTCTCGTGTTGTAATTAATTTTCTCTGAATGTTCCTAACATATCTACAGCAATAGAACTCTCTATTTCTTTATAAGTTCTTAATGCATGGTAATTGCTGATCATCACATGATACAGTTTCAGTCACTTCCGCACCTTACCACAATGACTGTCAGAGGAAACAAACTACTTCAGAACTAAAATCAATGACTGTATAAAATCTCCCTGCACAAGCTTCTAGCATATGCTCTGATTTTAGAAGGTGATTGTATTATAGACATTCAGTCTGATTCATTACTCATAATCCACCACTAGGCATTTGGAGCTATAAGCTAAAACACTAAGTACTTGCCTATAAATTGGACATCATCCCTTTAGTACACTGAAGAAGAGAATAACTTCCAGTTGGAAAAACCTGTGTGATAATGCACTTAAAGATTACGCATCTGCACAAAGAACTGATATTGCTGACACAGCTGATTTTGAGTGGTTGTGAGTGGTTGACTTCAGGTTATAACCTTTGTTTAGAATCTTTTAGTATATATATAATGTGTAAATAATAATAATAATGTGTTTGTTAATGTTGATGCATTGTGGAGGCTAAGAAATAAAGTACACAAAGACACGTAAAATCAAACCTATTGCGTAAGTATTACATAATATCACTACAGAACAGTGTTTCAAACACAAAGATTTTCAAGTTTCACTTTCGACATAACATCATTCATAATGTTTCATGTAAAAATTCTTATAGTGGAAGCCAGCACATGAGCAGATGTGTTCAGCCCAATAAATTGTGCTTGGAATGAGGTATATGATTTAGAAAACCACCCTCAGCCTATTTAAAGATTCCAGTGACTACCAGTTTCCCTGGGTAAGCTGGTCTATAGGCAAAATATACTCCAGTTTAGAATGCAAATAATCTTCCTATCGCATTCACATAGGAATCCACCTAACTTCTACTTTTAGTCAGTGAAGTTCCCTGAGCCTTTTTATGATGTCTGATTGAAAACCCCCTTAATATCTCCTGGAGGTATAGATCAAGATGCTTGTTCTGCTTCTCTTTAATGATCTCCTTAAGTATCATGCAAAGACATTTTAAGAACTCAGCTCCCAGAAACTCTGAACTTTTTTTAGTTTTTTTTTTTCTTTTTTAATACCTGTATAATTTATCATAATTTGTGGAAATTTAGATTAAATTTTAACAAAGTGAAAGCATACAGAAGACATCATAAGATCACTGTCTCTTCAATTTACTTATTTCTGAATTGGAGTTCTAGACCTTACTACCTTCCTAGTAAAAGTTTTAATACTATCCNAAAAAAAAAAAAAAAAAAAAAAAAAAAAAAAAAAAAAAAAAAAAAAGAAGAAGAAAATAAGAGAGAGATAAGGAAAAGCAGGGAGTTTTGGACTCCAGTTATTCTATCTGTAGAGCCATCCATACGTTAGCTTGACTACTTAAAGCCAAAGAATTTAAAACTTTAACTTATACTAATTTGCTTTCAATGCTTATGTTAACCGACAATAAAGTTCTACTGCACATTCAAATTCTCCATTCAGACACATCCTGAATGTGCTTATTTGCACAACTGAAATCTTGTGCTTTTCCCCACAACAATGCAATGCTCCTGGATGAAAAATACCTTTCTAATATAAACTGCTCTGTTGCAGAGTAATTTAAAAATCATTTTTAGGGTATGAATTATACTAATTATGATTGATTTCAATTTACTTTACATTTGCTAAACTTGCTGTTAAATTAAAAGAAAAATATGGAAGTTCAGTTGGTATAAGTGCAGCTATTAGTATACAGATATTTTGAAAATCAAAGGAAAATGAAAATATTTTCAACAGAAATATTCCCTTTTCTGCCCTGCCTTGTATTTGCTACACGCTCAAGACTTACATCCACTTTAAATGGGAGTTCTGGGTATATCAGCTCTGTAAGACCAGTTCTTCATAGGGAAATATGACACATAGAAAGGAACTGAAAAAGAGAATTCACCTTGGAAACTTCAACTGGATTGTGAAATTTGCCACTGTATTCAATATATTTCAAAGGTATCCCATAATAGCCAGTAGCTCTTTACAAAGGTCACTGTAAAATCATAACCTGTATTACTACATATTTCAGGAAATGTTCCTTGACTGCCAGCTGTTCAGCTGAACTTTGTTAATGAAGGCAAGGTTTTCTAGGGTTATCATTCTGACCCTTAAACTGTATTACCTAGAAAACCATAAACCTTATAAAAAAAAAGATACGAAAAGGTTTATAAAACATTCCCTTAGCAGATCCTGTTTCTAGCCTCACCTTTCTATCTGAAGTTGGTTTTCAGCTCCTGCCACCATGCCTGCTAATTACTCTGGGACGTGGGAAATGGAAAGCAATGAAAACTTTGAAGCCCTCATGGTTGCTTTAGGTAAATGAAAAAATATTATCTATATAGAGATAAAGGGAAAACATTTCAAAGTAAAATCCTTTAAAAATTAATTAGACTATTTCTGTAATGTGTGTTGTGGCATAAGGGTTTCTGCTAATCACATTAAAAATCAAGTAATTGTAATGTACTTAGAATTAGAATGATCTAAGTAGATATGCAAGAGAAGATCTGTAGCCAAAGATAATAGTGTTTATTTAGATAAATGAAAAAACAGATACAGATGGATTAAAAAAAAATAGAATGTCAGATACAGCAGCTCTTTTTTTATTCCTGGTATATACTTGCTGTAACAGTCACACCACAACTTGGTTGGCTATGTTAAAGAGCAATAGAATATTTATATCACTAAAGCAACAATAGTGTTTAGTACTTAATTAGTGCTTTGAACTAGTAGAAATTATATGTACCAATTGCATGGCAAAGGCAATAAAAGCCTTTAAAAGCCTTAAAAGATAAATGGGCAGATACTTCAGACAATTTTTGTTGGAGTCATCCTTACACATCAAGGAGACTTAGGTCACAGGAGTTCTTAAACATGTGTTTACGTGGTTAACTAAGCTTCATTTCACTTGGCTACGGCCATCATTGATGACAACTATATATATATACCTGCAAAAAGAGATGTTCTGCTCCTTAGGCAACTTTCTTTTACTACTTTGTTAGCCTCTTTATCATTAGAGGCCTGATAGCTACAGTTTGTGTATCCAATGTATTGGATATTAAGCATACTGTTTGTAGATGCTAGAATGCCAGAACACTGTTAAGTGAATGCAAGAAACATCCTTGTCAGATCACATCAAGATCAAGTTTATGTTGCTTGTATTTATTTTTCCCCACACTGACAGACTCAATTTTTGTAATGACTGGATATAATTTTATGAGAAAAACGTCTTCTTTCACTGCACCTATTACTTTCAATATAAATTGCCTTTCAAGGATTTTCGTTCTCGTAAAGGCATAAACCTTTTGCTCTAGGTCATTATAATTATGCAAGTAGTGTGCAGGAAATCCTTCCTCTACTTAGGTTAGCAGAGATGTAGATCTTTAATTTGCTGAAAAGAAGAAATAATAGAAGACATCAGCATTTCTCAATAATTTCTTCAGTACACCCTGAGCTGGCATTGGAAGAACAGTTATCACCTTTCCACCACTGCAATGATATAGCTGCACACCAAAACCACAAAAAATATGTGAGTTAGATTTATACATGCGTGAGAAGTGTAAACTTTAAGATCGGGAATCTTCTCCCAACTCTACTACATCACAGATGAAGGGCATAAATGACCATTGTTTCCTCACCCCACAAGATGTCTATGAAACTTATACAAGAAAAGTACTCATTAGAGTTGGGTAATTTAACCTAGATTGGAGAAGTCTGTCTGGCTCTGAATCATAAATTATCATGGGGCAAAAATCAAACCTGTATTGGATTTTTATGCTTACAATTGATAGCCCTCAGGGGCTGAACTGGACCTATGCACTGCTCATTCCCAGACATATCAGTGCTTTCTATCTAGTGATCATTCATTTCTATATTCTGTTCAGCATTTGCTCTTCTCTGCCTTTCCACTGTAGCTGACACCTCTGTAAGAATGATGCTGATGTACGGGAGTTTTTTCAGGTCAAACTGCCTTGTACTTTTCATCAGCAATCAAGATCAGACTTGTGGCTTCTTGCGCTTTGTTCAAAAGGTGTTGAGTCAAGTTGATGAAGATCTAAAGAACATGTTTGCTCAGATTCCAAAATATTTGCTTGTAAAGATGTCGATTATGAAAACAATTCAGTGGTTCAAAATCAGTGACTATACTGTATAGCCACCTTCCACAAGCTAAGAAAATTTATTTGTTAGGAAGAAGGGTCTAATACATGGAAGGTAATCAAGTAATTGAGTGTAACAATTTTCAGTAATTCTCAATGTCTACACCAGTGACTGACTTCAGCATAACTACCATAAAATCCTTAACTGAGATGAAAAATTTGAAGCTTTAACTGATTTTCTACTAGTTTTACTCTCATCAAATAATCTTTAACTTATTTATCTGTTCAGACTGAAAGAGAAGAAATACAAATATATACATAAAAATAAACTCTCTTCATTATTCAACAACAACTGAAAACAGTTATAACTTCCTCAAAGCCTCAGCTCTTTTAAGAGAGAAAGGCAAGTTTCACTATTCATAGTTTTAAGCCTTCGCATTTATGGAGAAAAGCTTCATCACTTTAGGGAAGTCTGTAAATACCATACACATACACCTCCGAGGCAGAAAAAAAAAATAATTTACAAAAAATAAGAATGGTTAAGCTAATATGAATTTCAGGAGACAGATGCACACTAACTGAAGTGATTTGAATGCTGGGATTTGACGGTTATACATAAAGAATAATTACTACTTCATATGCCACTGAAATGTAATTTCAGCAATAAATATGCCAGCTGCAATGAGCCATGAGACCTGTTGTCCAGATGATACTTAAGTCAACCCCTAGTTGTCACAAATTGACTATTCCAGGCTACCTTCATCTACCTCAGGCTTCTCCCACAGCCTGTCTCAGCTTTTGGTCTTGCCCACAATTCTTGCAGCTGGCCCATTTCTCTCTGTTTGGGCTCTGCTTCAGCCCCGTCTCCTCTCTTTGCTCTGAGACCTGACCTACTTTCGTGAGGTGTTACTCAAACCACCAGACAGGATGGTCATCCTGCTCTACTTTGCCTTGCTTCACAGTGATAAATTTCATCTTACTTGCTAACTCTCTTTTGATAATTATCTTGATAAAGATCACTTTTTATGTTTATTCCTTCCATATTTTTTAGGATGCAAATTAACACTTGTGGTGTGCATATTTCCTTCGCAAAAGGATTTGTGTTTATGGTGATATCTTTGCAGTTGGTTGCAGTGACCAGTTCATTATTGTTCCTTTCTTCCCTTCCAGGGTGTCATCAGATGAGATTATCCTATTGTTTATTTCAGTTGAGCTGTAATATTTCACTTGTGTATGTCTCAAAATTCAGGAAAAACATCAGGGAAAAGGATACCAGCTTCTAATAACATGCATTTATTTGAATTTTAATTTACCCACTGTGATTTTCACTCAAATTCAAGATGAATTTAGTGTCTAAATGTCATAATACAAATATTAATTGTACCAGCTTTAAACTAAACTTCAATTGTCATCATCCTTATATTCTGATCCTTTTATAATAAGTAATCCATTTTCAATTTTATAATTCTTTTTGTACTATAAATGCTCGTGTGAGCTCATCTACAGCAGTTCCTCATTGCATCTCCCTGGCATCATTAGAACCATTTCAGTCAGTGGAGAGATACTTGTGGAACTTTCTGATAAGATTTTCGAACTACTTTCCCAATAAGAATGCCAGCAACTGGCTGGGAGAAAGGAACTGTTTGCACAAGTTGTCTGGATATGGCCCTTCGTAAGTACATCAAGACTTTTTGTAGATATGTGCATATATATATATATACACTCTAAGTTATACTAATTAACAACTTCCAATGACTTAGCAAAAAAACTGAACACTGATACCAATGCAAAGATGCATATGGCTATCAGTGACTCTCAGAAGGGAAAAAAATTACATTGAAACGGTGAAAATATATTGTTCCATTTTGTTTCTCACAATTCCACATGTAGTTGATATTTTAAGTATTAAAGTGCTCATGTTCAAAGCACACGGTTTTGTTGTTGTTGTTTTTTATTCATCCATCCTTCTAATTAATGCATATATATTTCTATGCTTTAATTAAAGAATAGTTTTGCCCTTCAAGCCAGAAACTTTGATTTTATCATAAACATGTTACAAAGTATTTTAATTTACTATAATAGAACACTATATCATTTTTATTGCTTGTGTTGTTCAAAATGCAGTTATGAAAACCATGCTTTAATAAAACCTCCCCTGATTTTTCTCCAGGAGATACAAAGCTAATATATTAGTCAGAAACAGCATTTCTTTAGAAGTCTAGACATTTTTTTTTCCTCAGAGAGAACTGAATTTTATGTTACCTGGCTATAAATCAGACTCAGAGATACCTTTAATCCACCACAGCAGATAAAATATACCCAAGAAGTCTTGAACATAAATACTGAACAAGAGCATTATTCGCCATGTTAAAAAAATCACCATTTTTTTCAAGCCAATCCTCTAACTCAACTCGATTAGTACTTCACAAGTAGTATAATGAATCTACCAAAAAAAAAGGGCTCCATTAGTATGTGGCACTGCTGAGCTGACAATGATTTACTCACATGTGAAACCAGTAAAGGGTGGCTAACAAACCCAAACCGTGTTTCAATCTCCTGCAGAAGCATGTGAGATTATTTCATTTGCATATAGCACTATAACAAGATTCACTGCCAGCTGGTCAGAAATATTTATTGCAGATGGTAATGCAGCTGGCATTAGGTGGATTGTCTAGGGCAAATTGTCATCATGGCAATATATATCCTCCTTTTGATAACTTTCAATGCATTCAGTTGCAAGCAGTTGTTTACATTACAATGTTAGTCTTCATGAACAAAATAAGGATGTTAAGAAGGTCATTACTGCATAAAATGTTGACAGAATATTAAACAGGAACTGTCAAATGCTGTAGTTTGATACTTTTTTGACTTTGAATTTATCTCCCTTTAACAGCTAAGCTACAATCCATTTCTGTGTCTAACAAAAACAGATAGGTCAGGCTGTTTTTTTTTTTAATTATTCATTAGTATAATTTCCATTATTTTAAAATTAAATAATTAACCTATTGCATACTCCCGCAGACTATAGGTTCATCATAAAATGAACGTGGCAAAATCCCTAACACACTTATTTTCTGAAAACTAATATTATTCTGAGACCCTTATCTTGGGGCTGGCCAATATTTGCAACCTCGCAGGATGAAGAGCTACACGATTTACAGTACTTGCTTAGGAAAGGGAATGGCTCCCAGGCTTAAGTTGATAATTGCGCTCTTGGCATCCCGCAGCTTCATGTGTGAGTGAGGCCAAAAAGACCATGTCAGTCTTAATAGCCCCTGTTGTTTCACATTCTCTCTGAAAAAAAGATTTGGGTGATTTAACGCGCCCACATCTATGCACCGCTGGCTGTACATTGTAGCTCTGCTCACAGCATTCCCACAGATATCCTGTTAATGAATAACTTTGTAATCAGTGGAAGATCCTCAAGTTGAAGGTCTACTTGCAAACACAAGGTAATTTTTATTTGAAATTATATTTTTCTCTGCAAAATGTCGCAGGAAAAACATCACTTGTGGAACTATGTTGCACATAAAATACTTGGGCTTTTTTATTATGTATAAAAACAATTGCTGTGGTTTATGGTTTTTGGTAACAAATATTAGAATTTTCATTGTGATGCTCTCTTTTCTGTTTTTTGGCAGATATTGATTTTGCGACTCGTAAGATTGCAAAACACTTGAAACAAACAAAGGAGATTATTCAAGACGGAGATAATTTTAAAACAAAAACACTCAGTACTTTCAGAAACTATGAACTTAATTTCACTGTGGGAGTGGAGTTTGAAGAACACACCAAAGGACTGGATAACCGAGTGGTAAAGGTAAAAACTTGGTACCTGATATCTGTTTACACTACAGCACCAGGAGTGAGCAGTTCCAAAAATCAGCTGAGTACATTAAAAAAAAAAAAAAGTTACAAACATTAGAGGATTTTTATAAAGCAGAAATAATTTGCATCTTGAGACAGTTTTCTTTCCTGATACAAGCTTTTATCATAAATGCAAATCAGGATGATTACACATATACGCAAGGAAAATAATTAATTACATGTTTTTCTAGTAGGGGATTGTTCCAGCTTTTCTATGATACACCTTTATGTATTTAGAAAGTAGCAAAACTGTACTTTTACCTATGTAGCCCGCTCAACCTCCGTTGGACAGTTCAACAGTTGGACACTGAGATAAACCTGCACTCAGCTACTAATCTTAAGGGACCTTTGGGAAGGGACGATAAAAAATTGTGAGCCAAAGGTACCACTGATAGGCCCACTGGCAGGGGCAGACAGGCAAGGAGGCCCAGCAGTGCATGCTTGAGTATCTTTAGGATTACAGGAGTAACCTGAGCTCAAAATTCCACTGCGAAACTGTGGGCATATGTTCTGCCACCTTTCGGTGAGATATGTGGAGAACCAACGTTTAGATCAAGGACCATGTTGTGTGTCAGCCCATGCCCTACCTCCTGCCACAGACAGAGTCAACCAATACATTTTTCCTGTGAGGCTTTCAAACAAGGCTGTATCAGGGAAGTCAGCGAGGAAAAGGATGCAGACGAACACTAATTAAATTCACTTACTGAATTCAGTTTCAAGTTTCTGTGTCAACACTGCTTCTGTTTTACTCTCCTCTCATGTCTAAAATACTTAAGCAAGATTTTCAAAGGTAGAAAGGCCAGTAGATCTCAAATTTCTGTAGTCTGTCCCCTTTAGAGTCTTGCTAATATTGCATCACTTGCCCCTCTTTGTCATCATTCCCTGAATCTACCCGTATTGACTATTCTGCCAATTACCAGGGTTTTATTCTTCCACTCATCTCTGAATTCTCTTGCTCTTCTCCAAACATACGCTATCCTGTCCATCAGTATCTTCCCAATAAACAGTTTTCAGAACTTGCTGCCAAACTCTGCAAAGCTGCAATCAAAGCTCGTTATCAACAAGACCTGTTTTGTTTTGGCAATTTCCACAGGAAATTGGCAGCATAACGGACATATTTACATTTGAACTCACATCATCCTTCACAAATTTAACAGAAGACCTTGTTTATTCACTATAGATCACTTCTCATTCTCAAACTAACTTTGTGAAATGTAATTCCTATGACTTCTTCCAAATTATTTCTCATTCACAGCACTGCAAGCCATCAAATAATAAGACCGAGTATCATGAATACCCTTATCTCTAATTTTTCTTCCCATCACTTTCTCCAGTGAGCACTGAGTTGCACATATTCCTGTGACAGAGTTCATGCTTTAAAACATTACTCCCACACCCCTTTGGATCAGTGGAAAGCATTACTAAGGATCTAAGGACTCAGTAGTTGCCTAATAAATCCATAGACTAATGCTCCTCTAGTGCTCTTCACCACTCTCAAAGCCATTGCCTTTCTGTGCAAAATCCTTTCACTTGCAGACTCTCCTCTTCATTATCGGGAGGGAGGGAGGGAGGAAGGAAGGAAGGAAGGAAGGAAGGAAGGAAGGAAGAAGGAAGGAAACAGAGCTTGTACAATTACAACCCTACCTGACATAATAATTTTTGTCTAATATGATTTTCTAAACAAATTATATTATTTGTTTCTGACAAGAGGAGAAGGAAAAAGGAAGCATATCTTGCCATTATTCTCTAGACTGCTCTAAGAGTTTTCTGGTCATTTTATTAACAAAATAATGCCTCAAACACATTGAAGTCATTGAAGTTAATTGAAGGTGCTAAAAGTGCTAGGTAACATTTAAATGTAAAGAGGGCATGGATAATTTAAAAAGCATGTAGCTTAAAAATTCCGTAAATAAGAAAGAAGTTGACTGAAATAGAATTAGTTTTGTCTCATTATTAATAGAAATCTCCCTCATAAGAGAAATAAATCATCCACGGCTGAACTAGAAAATGAATTAAACTCCCAATACTCTTGGAGCTTTTTAATAACTGAACTTACACTGACTCTAAGCGGTCTCTGATGAGGATTTGCCTATGATACATGGTTAAATGTCTCCCTAAAGTACAATGGTTCAATTCTAGAACAATTCAAACAAAGCTGCTTTGAATGTACTCTAGCGTATCTGACTAGAGAATTTAGCTTGTACAGAGAACTTTTTATTACAGATATGGTGGTCCTGCTCCTGGACAAAAATCAGCATACCTGATACTCTGTTTATTAGTGATAGACTCTGAATCACACCAAATCATGTTTGAAGGTGGAAGGGACCTCTTAAGATCACCTAGTGCAACCCCTCTGCTCAAGCAGGGTCAGCCAGACCACATTGTCTAGCTTATGATCATGTATCTCTTCAAAGATCTTTCATGAAAGTGCTTGAAAATAAATCAATAAATTTATTGTATAATATTAACATACACTTCATCTTGCTATTTTATGCAGAGCTAGGAAAGGTGTCAGCATGGCACAAGTTAGTTTAAGCCCCCAGGTCTTCACTCATGAAACCTTATAAACAAGCAAGAAAGGAAAAATACAATTTGCATGACTTGCACAAGTACCTGTTAAATCTCACAGCAATTTGCTAGTTAGTATGAACACTTTATATTTGTGTACGTGAAGAAATACATGGAAATGACAACAAAGCACTGTAAAAGCTTCACATCAAAATGTTTTCATCTTGAATAGGTTTGGGTTGTTTTAGGAGGAAGATGGGAATGGTAGGAAGCAACTGCAATCATATCGTCTCATTGTTTGATTGAGATTATTTTCATGTATTCATAAACTTCTTGTTAACATACCAGAGTTAATTATGTGATTTCTGCAGACACTAGTGACCTGGGATGGTGACAAACTGGTATGTGTTCAGCAAGGTGAAAAGAAAAACAGGGGCTGGAAGCACTGGATTGAAGGAGACATACTGCATCTGGTAAGGGCTGCTGTACAGACACACAGCACATCATGGAGACTGCAACAAAGTATGGGTTTCCATTTCAAAGGGCCTGTTACTTGTTCTAGTTAGAATGGTCTTTATTTAGACAGCTCTGATCGCTGAACTGTAGGGAAATGCCCTAATGCCCCCTCTGCTACAACTCGGGAATGTTCAGTTTCTTTCCACCTATTCACAATTAAGTCACAACCCTGCCTTGTTTTTTTTCCTCTAGTCCGCTGCCCTGCAGCTATTAACCCTTCTTGTTACATTGCACCACTAACATCATCTAGTTCTTACATAATTACTGGTAGAAAGAAAATCAAAACAAAACAAAACAAAAACAACAACAAAAAAACCCACACAGTATGGGACAGACTACAAGAAAAATACTAATTTTTATTCCAAAAGAAGCACTATGAAGTTCTAATACATATCAGAAACCTCTGGATACTCAAGAGGATCCTTCAAACAACCTACACTGCAATTATTTTGTGCTCGTATAGTAAAAATTCAAAACATTCATACATCTGAGTTAGTAAGCTGGAGCCCAAAGACAAATGACCTGAGGCCAAGAGATGCCAGAAGTGCATCCTGTGCAGGAAACAAGCAGTCAGTGAAGTCCAGAAAGATTTAAAAATGATAGATACACAGAGATAATGATTCCAGAATTTCTTGGGAGAGTAATCAGGAAACGAGCATTATAATGTTGGATGGTGCAACAGATGGGTGCAGAAAGATTATGGAGGAGAGCTCATTGTTCTGTCTCATGATTTGCATCTAGATATCTACTCCTTCATGAGCTTACCCTACTGATTGCTTCAAGTTCGTGTGCTTGAAAGGTCAAAGCAATGAATTAAAAACCACTATTTGCCACAAACTAAAAGCCAACCGTCTAGTATGCTTTTTAAACTCCACTTTAACATATATTCCAAAAGTGATCCAACAAAGGTTCTGCATGCTGACACCAGGGTTCAGCCTAAGACTGGTGGAAAGAGAGAGACCAAGTAGATTCATACAACAGTCTTCAGAAACTCTACTGCAGGTTTGGCCAATTGTTGGCCAAAAAGCCAGCTTCAGCTCACTTCCTAGTCCTGTTTGGCACAGGAATGCTGGCTAATCAGAAGACTAACTAAACGGACGGTCAGTTGCAACACTGGGCAAAAATGGTGTATTGTTCTGGCCCCTCAAAAAAGGCTGGGCACATCTCTGAAGCAAATGTCCTCACCTTTTTAAAGCCTCCTCCATTTTTTTTTCACTTCCTTGTTTCATCACTTCACATGAATGATGAGGTAATGTGAATCATAAACTATTACAGTACATTGTTTTAATAAGAAAGCATGAAAAAGCCTTGCATTAAAGAACAATTTTTTATGCGTTTTTCATGTTTATTCTTCTTAGAGCTCAATTCAAGTATCAAAATCTAATTAATGCAACGTGTAGTGCATGCCTGCTGATTGGGTACATATAATATTCTTTCTGCTCTCTATTTCATAAGCAGATCTTTTCCATGCAGTGGCTCGGTTGTAGTAATTTCTGGTGGGATCTGCTATGTATGCAAAATACAACTTCTATATACTTACTAATTGTTTTAATACTGTAGGAACTGACATGTGAAGACCAGGTGTGCCATCAGACATTTAGGAAGAAAAAATAAAATTGACCAGAAAGCCACTCAGATCTTCATCACACTATTATGCTGTTATATTTTGTCTAAAAAGAAGAACCAAGCCAGATTTGCAATAATTCTTTGACACTGCTATGTGAATGTATTTCGTGCCTGTTTATGGAAACAAACAAGTTTTATGGAAATAACGTCAAACAGTTGCAAACATCGTAAATTCCTTTGTCTTCAGTCTGGAGTTAAATAAAAGTAATTGTATTTCAAAAAATGCTTTCCTACATCTTTGTATTCATTTCCAGAGGAATGTACTTTAGCAACAGTTGAAAATTAACAGCCACAATTATCTCAACCACAGTATATCTCTCCACAGTGCTGTAATATCCTAATATATTTGGATGACTGAGTAAAACTGGACATTCATTGGACTGTTTCTATTTAATTTAGTCCTGCATCACTAAGTCCACACTTTCAGGTAACAGAATGGCTCACTGAACATGAAAAGCAGCCTTTAACGTCTACGTTATTCATTTGAATTTGGCCCAGGTCTATAGCTGCTAGTAGTTATCACCTGATAAATGTTTCATGGCCAATGTGAAATGCTGTAGCTCCTTAATACTGTCCTAAAGTGGATCAGTGGCAATGCTGCTAACTTCCAGTTAGAACTGGCATCCTACTAACAATCCCAGCAGAGAAGTTTGCTGTTGGAAGCAAACTTTACATTCAAGAGTTGCTCCACGATGCAAAAACTAAGGCATACTTATGGGTATAAGAGGAAAACTGCAGAGTGTACACAGACTGTATGTACCCTGTGCATAGAGTACCCAGCATGATGCAGTCTTCAATTTGTACCTACCTTTCAGAGATTTTAAAAAGAAAAGTCATTTCCATACAACTCTCCTCAGTTTTATTTAGGATTTTTCGAAAGAATTCATGTTCTTTGCTAAAGGCAAGTTTAAGTTAACCATGAATGGTTAACTTCAGTAGATGGAAACTGAAATTATTCAACAAAATCTGTGCACACATTCACAGAACTGAAGAAGGGCTTGTATGCCCAAAAGCTCACCTATTTTTTCCCAACTATATGAATTATTCTAATAAAATTTACTGTCTTTCCTACAACCTTGCCTTGGTATACATAAACTTTCACAGAAACTGTCACCATTTCAATTCCCTCTTGTCCATATGTCCCCATCTTCTGTTTAGTATGGGAGAAATGGAAATTCATTAAACAGATCAGTGGTAAGGAAATAGGAGAAAAGATGTGGAAAAAAACTTTGCAGAAATGGAGGAACATATGCTTTCTCCCCATCCCCACCTGCTGCTGAGCCTACTCACTGTCAATAGCTCAGAATAGGAGTGAGACAGTCTCCCAGCTGAAAACAAGATTACGTCTGCAAAAACTCAAATCTGATTAATATGTCACTAACACTTACATGGCCATGGGCAAATAAGTGCATATGTAGGGGTATTTGTATGAATCGGACTTTGCTTCTCCTGATAAAATGTGACCTGGTATCAAACTTCCTATGCACTTCACCTGAGCAAAGCTCTAATGTCAATTCACATAGCTTCACACCAAATCATAAAACAAAGAAAAAGCTTTCATCTATCACAAAGAACTGTCATTAATTCACAAATTATGAGTTTGAAGTCAGAAAGCAAGCATTCTTCAACTGATTTCTTGTCATTCTTACTAGCTTTATCTAATGGATACTGTTGAGAAGTAAATTAAGTAGGCAATTGGGCACTCAAGTAGACTTTGATTAGGAGAAAACTGGATCTGACCCTGTTTTTTGAAAATTTTAGAAATGAAAATTCGAGACGGGGAGTGAGAAAATGTGCAAGGTTTTTTACATGCCAAAACAACATTTTCTTCCTGCACCTACTGATATGCAAGAACTTGCAGCATCTTTTACAACTGTATGCACAGCATTGGAGACAGAGGAGATATTAATTATGTTGCATTATAATTACTTTCAAAGGTATACTTGTTCGTATCGTATCTGTGATGTTAGGTTGGTCTCTAAGCTGTACAAAGTCCCTTGTCTCCTTGTCAGCAGATTAAATACTTGCACTGGAGGAATGGACCTAACTGGTAAATCAGAGAATGTTCATTCACATTTTTTCAGCCCTTTGGCATGCAGTGCTGTCTCAGCTGTTTTGAAGGATTACCATTTGCATTAATTCTTTCCCTCATAGAGAATAATACTCAAATGCAGCTAACAGGAAGGGAAATTAACAGAAACATTCTTATCCAGAAGACAGAAAAGCCTGTACAAAAGCACTTCCTAGTGCGTGCAGTACTGGGCAAAGGTTCAGTACCATTACCTGTCACTGGACTTTTCAAATGACAATGACAAAGGTATATGTAAGAAATGGTTATGCTAGGATTTCTAAAAATCCTCTGCATTGAGCCAATTTTTCTCCCTAAAAGTCAGCTAGCATTTTCTTATTAACTGTTAAAAGAAGAAAGCAACACTGCTGGCAAATGCTGTAGAAGAATGATGTAAATGCTCCTACCACTAATGTTCTTGGCTAGTTCCTAAGATGCTATCTTTCTGCCCAGCTCTGAAGGGTGACCTAGGTACTATGTGCACAGAATTACTTTCAAAATTTCCATGAATATCCTGTGCATTCTGCTGATCTGCTGCTTGTGAAAGATGTCTACTCTGCTGCCATCTGGCAAAAAGTCTGAGGTTTCTAAATCAGCATATACTTAAAGATCTGATGAGGACAAAAAAAAAAAATCATATACACACAAAAGTTGTTTGATTACATTTGTTTGTGTTCCTTTTAAACAAGGGTGTGTATTTTCCCTTAATGGAGAGAGATTAATATAAAGTATTTATTTGGAAGATCTTTTTCTGAACAGAATACATGCTTTCAGGTTTAATTCGTGGTTGATTTGGAGGGCAGAGGTTGCAGATATTTTAAATTCAGCTTGGTGATTACACTTGTTATGCAGATGGTGAAGATTAGAAGAAATCATTTCGTGAAAATGAGATTTAAAATAAAATTAACCAGACAAGCTTTTCAATAGCTAAAAAAAAAAAAAGTCAGTTATTCTCTAAATATCACACTTGCTTTAATTATATCTCACACTGCAGTGCTTCAGTCGTCATTAAATAGAAATGGGAATGCAATAGATGAGAGGATACATTCCAGAATTTTTAGAGGTGGAGGAATCCATTAAAAGATTAGGAGCTTTGCCTTACATGACAGCAAACAGAGACCTCACTTGCCATAAGAACACAAACATGAAAGGCTGCTGCTAAAGGAACGAGGGCACAGTGACGTCTGTGGCGGGAAAAGAAAAACAGGACAAGAAGTAACAGACTTAAATTGCAACACAGAAACTTCAGGTGGACATTAGGCAACACCTCTGTGCTCAAAAGATAATGAAGGGCTGGAAGAGGCTGGCAGATGAGCTTGTGCTGTCTCTATGGTCCAACCATAGTAACCACTTTCACCAACAAATCAAGCCAAGTCTTTCATTGTACCTGTAGCAATAGTTGGCAAAAAGACTGTCAGAAAGATCTCAAGGATATGATATTCTTACTGTTTTTATGAAAAAAAAAAAACAAAAACAACAGCCAAACAGAGTACCTGCAGTAGCAGAAAGGCTACAGCATAAACTCATGTTTACCAAGACCCAGAAACAAGCCTGAAGAACCACTGGAAATTCTCTTCACCTATTTTCATGTTGCTATACTTTGGATTCCTGCTGGTTTTAGTTTAGGTAACAGTCTATCATAGAAAGGCTTTCTGAAAATCTGATAAACCCTTCACAAAAGATTTTCCTGTAAATTTAGTTATGACTTCAGAATTAAACCATGGCATGAAAGTTAAATAGAATACCTCCCTGTGGAAACTGCAGAGGGCATTCCTTTGAACTGCTTCTAAAATGTAGCACACTCTCCTGCCTTCCGTCACTACACTCACAGTCAAGCATTTTCCTATAGTTTTAAAATTGTTTTTGTTTGTTTGTTTGTTTTCTGTCACCTTGATTTCATTCACAAGCGTACTCTCCAAGATCTAACAGTTCTACAATTTTATATGAAAATTAATGGCCAGATAGAAAGCCTTCGGTAAAAGACAGGCTACAGGGTGAACTCATGTTTATCATGCCCCAGAAAAATCATTTGGGATGAAAACCCAATAAATGCCTGTAACCATGGAAAATCTTTGGCTGGAGTTTGTATCTTGTTGCCAATGAATTCAGTCATGAGATAAAATCCATAGGGAACCAAGCTTCAGTAGCTCTGCTGCTCACGGTAGTACTTGTTTTATTGACTACCTTATAATATTTAATATTTTTGCTACTTACTCAATTATCTGATTTGTCTTTTTCTCGCTATCTATCTCTAGTATCTGATCACTTGTTTTCTTTTGAAATCTGCTCATCTCTTCCTAAACATGCATAGGGAAAAAGAATTTTAATAACTGAAGAATAAGTATATGTTTTTCCCAGAGGAGGAGCCCTAAAGCCAAAGATTGCTTAAATTTTCTGGTGTCCAGACTAAAGCAATGCTCTTCTAAATTGACATCCAATGCAGTAGTCATAAAAGCCAACTGAATACTTTAGTATATCTTTTCAACACCTTGATTCATTGATTGAAAAATACCATGTTCTGTGGTCATACCTTCTAGCTTGATCAGAGTAAGGCTATTGAGCCTTTGTCACAAAAATGAGTAAAGTCTTAGTAAAATTCAGTTGGCATGACAAGTAAGCCAACAGTGTATTCTTGAAATACATAATTTTATCTTTTTTTTTTTAAACCCGTTTAATCAATTTTCAACTTTAGAAATAATTATAAGGGCCTCCAACTGTAGATGGGAGCTGGGTTTGAAAGTAGTTCTACTTAAGTCAGAGTACTGCTATGGTGTCATTTATTCCTTTCAGCCAGATCAGATCCTGAGTCAGGTCATACATATCTACTGATAACACAGACTACAGATGCTGAAGCTGCAGAATTTAATGCATTCAAAGTAGCAGTGTCAGAAAAATGTGTATTACTAGTCACTGTTATTGATATCTGCTTCAAAGATTCAACAACAAAATAATGCAATAAACTTCCTGAATGTGTAGTAACAAGGTTTTTAAGTTTAACATTTTTCATTTAGATGTTCAAAACATGCAACTAAAAATAAAAGCATGTGACATATGGCAATTTTTTCTGTTATCTCAAAAAATATTTGAGAATTTACATTTATGTATATAGATATATATCACATTGTATTTTTAAAAATAAATCACTAACAACCTATCAAATTAGACTCTCATTTTCTAAACATTTTTAAGAAGCCCATACCAGTAAAACAGCCAGGAATAACACCTGGAAGATGAGCTTTACTGGTTAGAGAATTAGGCAGCATTGAATGGCTCCCTTTGTGAAATAACAGCCTTGGTTCTCTAAAAACACAGATTGCGCTTTGCTACTAATGGGCGCCTTGAGTGGCATTACAGCAAATTGCTTTCCTTGATGGCATAAACTGAATACACAGAAAACACGAACACTTAGTTAAAATGTTAGCACATCAAATGTCACTAAAGGAAAATAACTGTTTTCCAGAGAAGGGCTTTGTATGATCATAATTGAACTATTTCTGTTTTAGTGAACTTATGCCATTTAAAACAGGCAGCAGTAGCAGATTTTTCTACTGCTGTGCTGTTTGCAGAGTCATTCTGCAGCAGAGCAAAATGAACATTGACTGTGATGGCAGGAATAAATTAACTGTTGGCCATTGGGCTGCAGGATCCAGTGTGGTCCTCAATGGAAGTCTAGACAGCTCCAGCCCTTGCTCCCATTTGAACTTTTAGATACAGCATCTGCCCACAGCAACAGGCTTATCGGACTGTTCATGTTACAACTCTTCCTACCTGACTCACCTTGCTTAGCTTGTATTGTACCTCACTATGAGAATCTACAGGAGCGATGCAGTACTGCAAGAGGGTCATACTTATCAGGAGATGATCTCATACCAACTTGCTGAACTCATTCCATGAAATAAGTTGACTGAAAGGAATTGCTGAGCATATATTAATACATTAGTTTAAACCTCTGTAATGTTCCATTGACACAGCATGAAGTGCAAGGCAATGGAGATTCTGGCCCTTGAGCTCAGACTTGGGTTTACAGGTTTTTATAACGTGTCTTTTCAGAAGGATAAATCTCTATATTCCGTTGATACAATTTATGTTTGTATTTTGTTTCAAAGAAGAAAGTCAATCCTTCCCAAAGTCATAAATAAAGAAAAAAAAATCTGTTTGGCTTACTGTAGATCTCAATATAAACAAACTATAAGCAAAGCTGTGCATGAAAACACTATAATAACTTATCAGGTGTGTGTTTTTATTTATAAAGTATATGACGGAACTCTGTAGCTGTCCTAGTGCAAGTAATTTAAATAAAACGAGACCTAGAACATATTAGGAATCTTCCAATGAAAAGTAGAACATATTTTGGCACCCTGGAATACACTTTTAAAAGGCATAAATAATCCACCTCTCACTAGAAATTTATTTCCTAATGGAAGTAGACACATTTATATTTTTTCATAGAGTAAATCAGTATCTCTCTCTTGGATATAACAGCAGTGCAACAACTTATCTAAAAATATGGGTCTGCAAAATATTTTAAATGTACGTAGTCCTTTGCCTAGATTACCAACAATAGTAACAATTGAGACTACTAGATATATACACTCTGAATATAATTCTGCAGTAACATATGTATAAAGCTTCACACAGAACAGTCAGTTTCACTTTAAGCAGTTTACAGTTCAGCTCACTTTCTCAAATATTAGATCAGTGCTAGAGCACTTGGGCTGCATATTGTAGTTGTTTTATGGATTTCACTTGGACTGAAGAATAAAATACGGAAACATTTCAGTCATCTGGTCTCAGATTGTTGAAAGATTATAACTTACCCTTCTTTCCTGACCACTCCACTAGATTTTGGTAAAGAAAACCACTACTACTCCCATCCTTTCCTGTCAGCTGCATCAGCAGTAATTAGTCTCCACTGACTGAAGAGCATAAAGGTAGCCTGGTGCTTTTATCACCATTTCCCCCCGCATTATAATGATTATGTATCAAAAAAGATGCCAGAGAACATCTTTAGGTAGGAGAGGATTCAATACGAGAACTTCTATACCTAGTTCAATGCCAGGTCTTATTATCGACCGGTATTAGAAGGGGGGGGGGGGAAATCTTGGTTTATGTAGCTTTCCTTAATTTGTAAAATTGTAACCATGTCCCTATACAGTGAAATGAGCTACAAAGTACAGCACACCTGCCCCGTCGAACACATGATGTAGGTAAGCTTTCTTAAATACTTAATACTAATACACTCCATGGCCCTTTACAAAGTTACCTGAAGCCACAGAAGAATTTGCAGCATCTTCTCTGAAGACAAATGTTTTAATGTTGTTATTTTTATAAGAGAATTTATATAATGACACTTTTAATAAAAATTAGTAATACAAGAAGCATATTTTTTCTATGCTATCATCTTCAGCATAGAAAAATTTCCTCAAAAATCTGGTCTGCACTGTGAAGCCTTATTGCCAGGAACCTTCTTTTGTCACTAGAAGTATAAATACAAATCTAATGTAAGCTAGTAAAGCCCAGTTTTTGTCTTGTCCAAATTGAATCTACTTTCCCAAACAACAGAATTCTGTCGGCCAACAGAGAGTCACCAAAAATGCTGCTGACAATATAACACTGGCTGCAAGTGTTATTTTAAAAAAGGTCCCAGCTTCTGATTGCAGTCAGAGCCAGTCTTCTGTGTCCCACCTCTGAGAAGCCCCTCAAACAACTCCATCACTAATTTCTATTACATTTACCATGACAATATTCATCATCTGTCATTAAACAGTTCACATAAAAAGCCAGATAGCATTTTTGTTAAAGCCTGGTTTTAAATAATTCAAAAGTTTCAAACAGTGAACAGCATATCTTCCAGTTACAAACCCATCTAATGAGGCTGGATTTTGTTGGCACAACAGCCAAGTATGCGTAGGAACACAGCAATGTCCTATCGTACACAATATGTTCTAGTAAGTTTTTTGTAAAGGATGGCTTAGTGCAGCCCTTTGACACACGCGAAAAAATATCACAAAGAAAATTGTTCCTGTTGTTCAGCGTGATGCCAGGAACTGCTTATGTCCAACTGTCCACCTCCAAATGCCTACACTTAAGTACTGCTCAACCAAAAACGAGGAAATTCACCATCTTTCATTGAAAAGGAGGCTGTTGTGATTTTGCTTAGATTAATGGTGAGAAACTGTCAGGTAGAAACATGCATACAGTTTACTGTGAAGCAGCTGACTCATGTTAATCTGTAATACTATGGTAACCTGCTTTTTACCATAGACCACAGACCTGAAGTTACTAGTGCAGAGACTAAAGAGTGAGAAATAGGAACTACAATGTTTGCCTTGATCTTTGGTTAAACAGAAGATTTCAGCCTCTCTCTAGCCTGGTCCACACAGAAATTATTTATGGACATAAACGTGTCAGCATCAGGATCAGTGATAATTTTTACAAATATGTGAGTACATACTATAAAATGGGTACAGTTATGCCAGAATTAAAATGCTTTACTGAAGTATAGTTTGTTCCCTCCCTCCATCCTCCTGGTAAGGAAAAAAATGCATCAAATGACACACATTTATACAAGCATTTATCCACATCTGCTAGATGTCTGTTAATAGGTGGTGTGAAGGATGCCATCCTGACCTGCTTCTACTTTTAAGCTACAGATGTGAAGCAGAGGGATGTGGGGGAAAAATGTATGAAGAAAACACTTTTTAAAAGGTGTTTTGTCCAAGAGAAATAAGTTATCAGTATAATAGAAAAAGAAAATATTACAACAACAACAAAAAGATATGAACAGAATGAAGGCGTCATCTAGTGGCGAAGCTTTAAAACACACAGGTAAGAGAGGCATCCCATGGTTTTATTATTTGATACTGAGTTTCGTGTCCTCTTCACAGACTCAAAACAAAAAATACTGTCACTATTGTAATTGACATATGTGTAGTCTAAACCATATCACAACTTTACAGGGGCTTTTATTCTGAAGGGATTAAATTCCAACTACATGCTAGCCATATATTATTTGAATTTGGACAGCCATATAAAAACATTGCATATCCATTTTTTGATAGAAGAATTCAATGTAATTCTTAATAAACACTGTAAAACCATGTATAGGTGATATTATTACTAACTGGAAGGAGGGAGGAAGTTAACTATGTAATAGAGAATGGTACCGTTTTCGAGAATAGCAGCATAAAAGGAGTTGAACCAGAAACCTCTAAGATTAAAAGTCTAAACTTTTTAGCTTGAACTAAGACTCTGTATTGATCATTACTCATCAACAGATTATATACTTGAACTTCAAGAGTGAATTTGTCCAGAAGATCTGAATGCTGCAAATCCCATGTCAGGTTCCATCTATGTAATATATTAACAAAGGACTGAAAAAGAGACATTCAAAGGTAAAAGCATTAATTGCTATAGATGGAGTTAAAAATTTCAAACATCAGAGAGGGATGGTCGTGATAACTTGCAGTCTTCAGACTAGATAAAGCAGATACATAGCACATGCTGTTACTATTGAATTACATATATGACTGTATGTCTGAAAAATTTAATGGTTCGGGTTCTACTAGAAATGGGAAAACAAAAGAAACAGAGCTTGTACAGGACTTGTATATATAAATACATTGTTACATTTGCCTCTGGCAATAACTGATTTATGTGTGATTATTATAGAAGAACAAGGATAAAATCAAATACAGCTTTCATCGCTGACTGCTCTCTTCCATAAATGTCCTGGTTTCATCTGGGATAGAGTTAATTTTCTTCTTAGTAGCTGGCATAGTGCTGTTTCGGATTTAGGACAAGAACAATGTTGATAATACAATGTTGTTCTAGTTTTGCTGAGCAGTGATTACAATAAGTCAAGGACTTTCCAGCTTCTCATACTGCCCTGCCAGAGGGGAGGCTGGGGCTGCACAAGAACCTGCGAGGGGACGCAGCCAGGGCAGCTGACCCCAACTGGCCAAAAGGATATTCCAGACCATACGACATCATGCTGAACAAAAAGCAGGGGGCATTTGGCCAGTGAGTGGCAGCCACTACGCAGGGACAGGCTGGGAATCGATCTCTGGGTGATGAGCAATTGCATTGTGCATCACTTGTTTTTTATGTTGTTCTATCATTATTATTATTTTCCCTTCCTTTTCTCTCCTATTAAATTGTATATATCTCAACCCACAAGTTTTACCTTTTTTCTGATTCTCATCCTGATCCCACTGGGGATGGAGTGAGGGAATAGCTTCCTGCTAAGTTAAACCACAACAATAAATAACTTGTCACTGTGTCATTGTGAAGAAAAAGCGTCAAATACAAAGATATACCTTCAGTGCTACACACATGCCATACAGTTCTGTGGCTGCTAATTGTTTGAACTGCAATGCAAACTGAGAAAGCATGCAACTGTGCAGCTCAAATCATACAGATACAGTGGTCTTAATATTTCCTAAAAAACCAAAACCAAAAACAAACAAAAAACCGCTACATATTAGTGCTACTGAAAACAAATTTAAAAAATAAATAAATAAAACAGAAAAACAAAAAAAAGCCCAACCCATTGACAGAGCAACTTCACATTTTTTTTCCATTTGACAGGCACATCTTGAAAGAATGGTTCTGGATTACAGCCACATTTGGGGTTTCTAAAAGGTTCTTCTGACACCCTGCACAAATTAGCCTGACCTGAAAGCAAAACTTAATAGCCATGTTTTGGTTTTATGTGCCTAGCACACTGCAAGCCTGACCTGCATTTGACTGCTATCAAACTGTAAACCAAAAAACTGCTCATAGCAGAGCACTAGGTCATGTGGGCTGAGTGCCTAAGCAATAGGATCTTAGTAACAGGAATGACAGCAACTCTTTAACCTCCATTTCCTCCCATTCATTTGTTGAGAAAATACTCAACTGAAAGATCCCATCTGATATCGTTGCAATCTCATAAAAGTAGTTTTAACATCATTAACTGCTCCTCTGAAACAGATGCTAATGTAGAATATTTAGACACTAATACTGTGCAGTTCATTTTAAGTGAATAAATGTGCTTTGACAGTTTGCTTCTGTATTGTTATGTACATTGCATATGCAGACATTACACATATACACATGTACATTGTGTATATATACACATTACAGGGGCTGAAACCTCACCTCTGCATCCAGAAAACACGAAACTGCCTGATCAAGAGAAAACAACCAACTTTGTTCATTTACAAACTATAGTCAATTATTAAAGTCTGGCCACCAACCTTTCACACTGACTAAGTGCCCATAGTGCTGTTCTTAAATTTCCTTTTATTACCACTTTATATCTGAATAAAAAATAAGTCTACATCAATCTTGTCTAATAGTAATAGAAAACAAATGCAGTATTTTCAATTTTCCAGAGTGCTGGTGGGTACACATACGCAGGCACATCGCAAGAAGAGCCAGAGGTCATGAATGCAATTGCAAAGAGCAAGTTTTATTTTGGTTACCTTTCTACTGGGGGATCTCCGAAGTAGCACCTAGGCTCCCATGCAGAGGTAACACAGCGGGGACGCAGGCGCTGCAGCGATTCAGCCCTGCTTGAAGATCACTGGGCCTGCTGAGCTCGCCTGTATTTCAAGGCTAGCGGCAGGCACAGCCTCCCGCTCCTTCTCACGACAAAGCAGGAATCTCAGACATAGTGATAAGGTGCCTGGAGTTTCTCACAGGCCTATGTTATCTAACACAGAGGTTCTACTCATCAAGCACACAAGGTCAGTAAAACAATTAGTGTGATGTATATGCTTTTTCTACAGACAGGTGCAAGTCACTTTGAGCGTATTTACATTTAACTAAACTCCTCACCAATCTTGCACAACATTCCCATACAGCTGGCAACAGATCATTCTGATGATTGGTAATACTGTTCAATAAATAATTTTTGCAAGCTTACGGAAAACCCTATGCTGAATCATTTCCCAAGCACATTCCAACTCTGTGGTCAGCAGCGATAAGGTAATAATATATAACAGCAACTGGAAGCGAAAATAAATGAATATTTTTGTTCTGAAACAATGAATACCTCTATAGAAATTTTTAAGTAGCTATTGAACTGATAGTCCTCAGATAAGAAGAAATAATTATATACATTCTCTAGTTCATGTTATCTCAAGACTATATTCAGGGCAAACTAAACTGCTTGCTGAATCAGATCTTAGAAACAGTTTGACAGATGATAGGTTTAAAGAAGAGCAGAGAAAATGGAATAAGTTTATCTGAAGCCTCAAAACTCAATAAAAGAACACTAATACCAACATTCGGCTACAGTGGAAGACATTGTAAATCTGATAAAAAGAGAAATCACATGCTCTAAACTTGGAATACCTGGGATGATATACTGCTGCATTCCAAACCACTTCTGTGGTTTCAAGGCCTGCCCTTTTGACACCAATCTTAATGGAAGTGGAATCATGCCAAAATTGTGACTACAGCCTCCAGAAAATAAAATGCGAAGCAGCAAGTGTTAATAAATCACAAGCAGTAGCAAGCCCCTCAAGATCATTCTTCCTAAGTGATTACATGAATGACATAAAGATAGCACTTATCTAATGAATCAAATGCACTTAAAGAAGCTGTAGCACAAGAGGGTAAGAACTGGAGTCTTTATATTATGTAAAACACTTTCTTCACTCTCACCAATAACCTTTTATTTTGTCAGAGTTCCCTGTTAATGGACATCTCCCTCCTCATTATTAGCATGCAGGTAACTTACTGTGCTACAATAATTAGTACTTTATATTATTTTTTTCTTGCTTAAATTAAGTCCATATCAGGTGCTGCTAAAAATATTGATTAGTATCGTGTTGCTGATTTTAAGAAAGCTGGTATTTTGTGCTCCCTTAATACCTTTTAAAAAATAACTAAACCTTTCTACTGAAACTTGGAAATACAAGCTGACACAGGTCCTTTGTTCAGTTGAAGACATCCAATATAAAAAGTTCTAAACCCACATGGCTGAAGTTTTGCAGAATCGTAAGCTGGAAAGGCAGGCCTGTAATTAAAGTGTCAAGCGATATTATTTTAAGCGACTTCAAATATAAAACTTCCAATCCCTTCTTTACATACTGCAGTATTTATTTTCTCTGTATGCACAACACAGATGATTGCACTTGAAGAAACAACCATGTTTTGAAACAGTCTATACACCACCAGGCTGCTACTGGCAGGTTGCAAGTTTTGGAGAGGATGAGATTACTTCTTTCTAATATGAACTCTATGGTTTTGACAGTTCTACTACAAGTTCCGATTTCTTTACTGGCATTTTAATTCCTCATTATCCTAGTGAGTTTAATATTCTGAGCTCTGTATAAGAGTCAGGGTTATATTCAAGACTCATCTGTTTCCAAGAGAGTGAGAGGAGACCAAGGCTGGGCATCTCAGACTGAAAGAGAGAAACTGCATTCCACAACACTGCTGTATCCCTAATCTGCAACGAACTGAAATACTGTAGTTTCAAGGGAGCTTTTCATTCAGATTTACAGTGGAGTTTGTCTCACAGGTCTGCCACCTACATGTTAATAACACCTTCTCTTCAAACCCACTGTGTCCCATCAGTCTTTACAATCTTCCAAGTTAAGGCTGCAATGAGTTTTACTTCACTGCACTGCAAGTATTAACTCCTGGCAATTAACACCTCTTCACATTAATTTTGCATATGAAATAAACACTTTACAATGTATAGAGTTGATCTAAATATATAAAAGCCCCTGTATGTTCTAAAAGAAAGGATCTAATGATGATAATATAGTAATTCAGGTTACAAGATAACTCACAGAATACTTAGGGAATTAGTAAGCCATCCATAATATTACCTCAAGATAAATTTAGTCAAGCTCAGAAATGCTGGTAAACTGAGCCTCAAAGTAACTGCAGTGATGGTGGGAGGTGCCACATATCCCCATAAAGAAGATAAGCAATGGCTGAAGTCTGGAGAAGCAATTTACATAACAGTGGCTGTGTCCTCAGTAGAACAATCAAGGCGAAGAAATATTGGACCCTCAGGACTGAGCTGCCTACTGCAACAAGCAGCAGTTCACACTATATTTAATATACCAGGTATGGATCTAGCTAAGAACATCTGATAGATTTTTGCCTGAATAAAATTTTCGAAGCATATAGAATGAGCCATATGGACATGGCTCTTGTTTCTAAACCTCTGGTCTTTACCCAAGAGAAAAAGAAAGTGGACTGGTGTTTTGTTGTTAGCCTTCCCCAGCTTTGTTAAAATTCATTTGACACCCTGAAGATAAACTACAGGTGCTTGTGACTGGTATCCCCAACTACTTTAACGTTTTTATTTAGAAGACTGATATTATACTATTTTCTGGTCTTAAAATGCTCTATCCTTCTTCCAGAAAAATTTTATTGCCATGCACATGCAAAACCTGTCAATAATTTCTTAGCCAAAAGGATCTGAACTGAAATCTCAGAAAAGTAAGGTCAAATGGATTGGCTATCCCGAGAAGCAAGAGTCTTGTAAAGAAGAAATTACCAGTAGGCTGGAACAGTACCATAGTTGCTTCCTCCTTACAACTGTTGTATCTCTTGTTGCAATCCCATTATAGCTGCTGTGTTTCTGACTAAATCACCATCAACAAAAATGTTTAGAATTTCCCTATTATAGAACTGCAGTCCAACTCCAACTCCAGCACTTAGCTGGTCCGTTGTTTAGAACACCCTTTTTTTGGTAATAAAAAGGTCCTTTTTAATGCTTTGTGTTGAGGACTTACAAGAGATTTAAAAGTAGCTTTGCACCAACAGGAAAGGTGTCCTGAAACACTGTATTACCTGGTCCTTTACTATACACTTCATTGCACACTCATATCCGCACTTTACAGAAATGCTCTTCGTGTTTCTAGCAAAAAGATAATTGTAGAACGGTACTAGACACCACATTGTAAATATTCTGTACAGCTTTATTCTGGTTTCTCAAGGAAGCAAGGCCTGTGATTGCACTCTACTCATCTGTAGCCATCTCATGATTCCCCCATATCATTCTCACCTCCCCACTTTCCCTGTCTGTGATATCAAGCAGCCACAAAGATAACAGGAGACAGACAACCCCATGTTTGTGCCCTTCCTCCAAGGTAAAGAAAATACTAGATTTTTTTCAAGCTCAGGAGGAAATATCCAAATGCTCAGCACACATATACGTTGCTCCAGGTAAGCTGCAGCAACTGGTACAGTGTAGCCAAGAAGACAAGGGCACTGAGGTACGAAAGGGGCACTGAGGAACTGCAGGACAGAGCAATGCCCACAAAAAGCAAAGTTCCCTCTGTTCCACTACTCTGGAGGAAAACATTGTGTTGGCTTTTTTACCCCCAAAATATCTTTCAGTAAATAGGCATAAGAAGGCATAAGTTGGGTCACATAAAAGAACACGAAGTAGAGATTTTGTTCTTATTGTTCTTATTCTTATTTTGTTCTTATTTGATGTCTGTATTCAAAGTCTTCTTAGAGACTCCCCACAGTTCAAGCTGCTTTGTATATAACCCCCGGTGAAACAGTGGCTAGTATATAAGAAAGAAATACATAAGGATAACAAATACATAATAATATTTTCTCTGTACACCCATATTATTTCCAGTAATTCGTGTATCATGGTCTTTTTGACTCAGAACTGGTACCCTTGCACCTAACAGCTATGAGGGCTATTTCTTATTCTTAATTTCATTGTTTTATTTCATTGTTTCTCTCCACCATAGGGTCAGCCTTAGCTTATACCCTGTGCCTCTTTTCTGCATTTTAGTCTTTCTATTATTACAGCTTCCCAGGGTAAGCTAGCAGCAAACTAATTTCTTCCTTTCCTGCTGTTATTTTTCTTGACTAACAAGCTCTATTCCTTCATCTTTCATTTACCTTTTTTTCTGTCTTTGATTCCGCTGTAATACCCTCATGTCCCTCTGGACAAGACCTTGAGCTTTTCAAGGAAAAGTATACGATGTGTGCTGTTCATCCCTCAATACCTGTGTTCTCTGATATGGATATCCATCCCCTACATCTCTTCCTTCAGTGTCCTACCTGTTCTTTCAGTGTTCAACCTTAGCTGTCTAAAAATCACAAATTAGACACAGAAGTCATAAATCTTACTCAAACCATCACTTTCAATCAAGCTTATCCAGATTCTACATCCTGAAATTCTGTATTGCAATGTTTTAAGCATTTTTCTGTAATCATTAATATAGTGAAATGAAAGTGAAAAGAAAACCTTATAGAAAGCTGAAAATCTAAACTCACCCATAACAACTGACAACATTTTGCTGCTTTTCTTGCTTCAGGAACATCTCACTTTCATCAGGCTTGTGTTCTGCAAATTTAAAGTATCTGTCTTTTCTGTCCTTGCTCTTGGAGTGAAAATAACAAGAGTTGAAGGAATGTCTCTGTCACCCTTTTGTTTGTTTATGTCCTTCAAGCTGTAAACACTCCGGGGCAATGTAATCCTTCTAACTGTGTTGCAGGATAGAGTGCACAGGGCTCCTAATCCCCAGGTGAACACTTGTATCAAAAGGAGTTATTTTCTTTAACTGAATCCCAATGAATATAAATATCCCCTGTGTTATTCCTCTCCTTTGTGTAGTGAAATGTGGAGGGTGCAGTTTTTAATTAAAGACGGAACTTCAATCTGGCAGCAGTGCTAGGAGACATTTACTCAGCAGTGGGTCTTTGTGCTTTGGTGCTTCCCAAAATCTCACATTTGCTGCGACATTACTGCTGGATGCTGTTTGGGGCTGCAATACCTGTTGCTTTAGCTGACAAAAAGAGGAGAAACGTGTCACACAGCCTTCCACATCTGGAGGACTGACCAGCTTCACATCTTTCTTATTGAGTGAGAGGCAAGCGAGCTCCTTGCCGGGGCTCCCTGCAAGGTCCTGCTCACCCCGGAGGATCTGTCCCCCCTCACCAGTGTTGCCATTACGCACACTGAAACCAAGCGACCCTTCTCTTCCCTGGGTCCCTCACACCTGGGCAGATCACGCTTCACATCCAGCCACCATCGCCACCATCGCCCCTCAGTGAGCTCGCTCACACAACGGCCGGCACAGGCACAGCGCGTGCCGCATTGCAACTGCCGCCGCACGCGCAGCGCCCGTTACCGCCGCTCCAGTCACGCGGAGCTGACGGGGCGCGTGGTCCAGCGCGCGGCAACTACAACTCCCAGCCTGCCCCGCGACGCTCAGCCCAGACACTTCCGACTACATATCCCGGCATCCCGCGGGGCCGCCTCGCTCTCGCGAAGCCCGGGGGGCGGAATCCAGCGCGGCTCGCGCGAGAGCGGCGGGCCCGGAAGTTCCACGTCGGAAGGTGGGAGCGGGTCGGGGCGCACAGACACCTCAGCCGGCAGCGCGGCCGCGGGGCGACGCGGGACCATGGTGAGTCTGGGGCTGCTGTCGAGCCAGGCCTGCTGCCCGGGGAGCACGGCGGGGCGGCGGTCCGGCACCAGGAGCCCCGAGCGGGGTGCGGCCCGTGCGGGGAGGGTTGGGGGCTGCGCCGGTGGGTGCCGCGGCCGTTACTGGCCCCGGTGCAGGAGCCTGGAAGATCCGCGCTGAGGTGTTCTTGCGTGGCCTCAGTGAGGTAGCCCAGCCTGGCACCGCGCAGCTGCTGCTGTGGCCGGCGCCGCCAGCGAAAGAGCGGAGCTGGACGGGAGTGGAGAGCGAGAGGCCCTGCGGAGACGGGGCTGAAGAGCCGGCCCGGCCGGGCCCTGTCCCGCGGAGCTGGGGCGGCGCTGGTCAGGACAAACTGGGGCTGTGGGCAGGGGCTGCTTGCGCTGTTTGACACGGGCTTCCCTGTTCCTGTGCCACCTGCAGAAGTCGTAGTGTTATTTTGGGATCCAAGTTAAGTAACAAAAAGAAAGCACTTGAAAGGTCTTCTAGCATCATTGTGCTTGAAGTCACAGAGCAGATCCATTGGGCTGTGTTACCCGTGTGGGATTCATCAAACAGACTTACCAGTTGTCCAAGTGTTTTGAATATGTTGCAGTTAACCTCGTAGATCAGCCATAGTGTGGTCCTTAGTGGCAGTAGATAAGAGCACTTCCAAGGATAAGCTCAGAATCACATGTAACAATCTTGCTTACTTTTCTAGTATTGATGGCAGTAGAAATAAACCACAAGTTCATTCTCTACTGTCAGATGTCATGTCCGTAAATTACGGGCATTATATGATAGGTAGGCATCTTTTTCTCCTTGAAGTGTCTTAACATATTTAACTGCAGGCTTTATTAGTCTAATTCTGCTGCTGAGCACACACAGCATTCTTTGTTCAGGTGTTACCAGTTAAGTTCTCTAACATTAAATGTCAGCAGCATTAAGTGCACTCAACTGCCTTTGTGCATCTAAAGAATCTATAATGCCTCAAATATTTTAGAAAACACTTTGCTATGCTTCATACTTTTAAAAATACTCTGGCTTTACATTGCTAGTGATGAAAGTGGAAAGTCAAAGCCTTCTTTGTAAGGGAAAGTCACAAACTTTTCCTTCCCCCCCGTTTTTACAACGCAGTGTTTCATTCTACAATTTAAAGTTGGAATTGTGAATAGAAATAAATTTATAATGGGCAAATGTTGTGTTCTGGTGTGATAACTGGCTTTTCCACCTGTTTTTCTCAGGTGAAGTAGCAGGATTGTTTATCATTTGTATTAGAAACATTTGTTTTGATTTACTATTTTGGGGACACCAGGAAGATGTACAGTGCAGCTTTTCTTTGGCTGTGGTGGAGATATATTTTCTGGTATGAAAAAATTTCACAAAAGTAAATTAAATAGACCCATTGCCATTGGTGGGGATGTGATGTTTCCAGAAAACTCTACAAAAACAAATAAGCAGATGGATAGAAAAGAGTAGTTGTCTTCCGTCTGCCTGAAAAGCAGGATTGCCTCCTTTTATTTAAGGTTTAACTTCAGCTTTCCTTCTTCCATCATATTTTTATGTTAAGTGACTTGTTACTTTCAATTCTTTTCCTCTTTAGCCTCTCCGACTTGATATAAAGCGGAAACTAACAGCTCGGTCTGACCGGGTGAAGAGTGTAGACTTGCATCCCACGGAACCATGGATGTTGGCTAGCCTTTACAATGGCAGTGTCTGTGTTTGGAACCATGAAACACAGGTGACTTTGGTTTTTATTATGAAATCTTCATTACTGACAGATGTATAAATTACTTTTTCAGTACTAGGTACACAAGAAGAATCTTAAATCACTGCCGCTAACTGACTGTATTGATCTCATCCTATTACAGAAGTCACTAAAATAATAGACAAGGAATATCTTTAGCTGTGTCTTCAGTGAGGTTTCGTTTCCTATAAATTTATTTTTCATTAGTTATCTCCTTTGTGGATTCCTTCCAAACTCACGTCTTTCCTTCTGACAGATTAGTTGCCTCTGTCTTGTACCTGACGTGTATTTGTAAAGGTTATAGGAACTGTTAGACCTCTACCTGTCTATCAAGTGTAGCTGAAATTGGGCAGCACCTCCAAAAATACTTGAAGGTGGGGCTGGGTTAAGAATGAAGGGAGAACATAAAGCTGATGTTAACAGAACAGAACAGGCAAGTATCTCCCTTCCTGGACAGGTATGTTCCTATTTAAAAGTGTGCATGGACTGCTGTAGAATTCTTGGAGCGTTGCCAAAGGCAACCTACTGGACACTGTTAAGATACAGAGCTGATTTCAAAATTGATATTTTCACCAGTGCTATAAACTTATCGTTATTTTTCTTTTTAGACTCTGGTGAAGACTTTTGAAGTGTGCGACCTGCCAGTGAGAGCTGCCAAATTTGTGGCAAGAAAGAACTGGGTTGTTACAGGAGCTGTAAGTTGTTGTCATCTTGTGATTTCCATATGCAGTAGTACTTTCTCTAGTTTACTTTCATGCCATTCCTTTGTACATTTACTAGTAATATGATTTGATAGGAATTTTTAGAAGAGAAAGGAATATTTCACTGTAGTTTCACAGAAATTTTCACCTTTAAGGAAGCTTAGAAACTTAAAGTTTTCATTTCAAAGCAGAGCAACAATATGGTGGCTAATTCTGCATGTAGTGCAAGCTAGATCTAGATTCAACTTTTATTGTCACCTGGAACACATTCAGCACCGAGCTTTGAATAAATGCTGGTAAGGCTACTGGACTAAGATGAAACCATTGACTATCCTAGGTAAAATGATTTAGAAGTTACACTTTATTTTTGGTCTTGTTTATATTAAAAATAAGGTTTTTTTAAGTTTTACCTCTAGAAAAATACTTTGCTTTTATTCAATGAGGAATAGTTTGAGAGGAATAGTTTCATTCTCATCTTGGTCATTTGGATTTTTTTGGTGGAATAAATTTTTTTGGTCTAAATTGAGGCAATGCCTAAAATTTTGTCTCTTTTTTTTTTTTCCCTAGTCTTTTGCCTTACACACAGAGCAGAAAATTTGTTGTCATTTGATTGTCTTATGCTGCTGTGACCCAGTTACCTCAAGTGCTCATAAATTAGCACTGTTTCATTCTTTGGCAGCACAAGAGTTCAAACACCTGCAGGGAACTGGATTAGTAACTGATGAAAGTTAGTCTCCATTTTTATTTTCATCAACTTAATTTTACCTGGATCCGTTCCTTGATCTTATTCAGTGTGCAGCTGTGTTTTTCCTCTCTTTCCCAAGGGAGGCTGCAATGCAGTAGCAAGAAATGGCAAGGAAAGGGCAAGACAGCTGCTTTCAGCAACAGAGTTGAGTCTTAAACAGTTAACAAGGAAAGTGTGACATTAGTCATTACTTATTCTGTGTGCTCCATGATCATTATGCTGACAGGCTGCTCTGAAAAGCACACACTTGTCCTTTTCTGACATTCTGAAGGGTGTTTTCTGTAGGTGTTGCCGCTTAAACAGGCATGTGTGTGAAAGAGGAAAACTCAGAGTGGAAAAGTGAATGATTTGGATAAAACAAGGAGTGTAGAGTTTTTCACGATGTTTTGTTCATTCTAATGGCCTTGTGAGTCATGGTCACTTCTGAAAGCTTTAGCTGATTTTTTTATTGCCTGTCAGATAGTTCTTTAATTTTATTTTTATTTTAAAGTTTGGGAATACTGCTTTTAATAATAGTGTATCTGAAAGAAAAATATCTGCCCCCCACACTCCACCTCTGAAAAAAAGTATCAGTTTTAAAAAATAAAGTTGAAATCACCTTTCCACTTAGAGCTACAACTTGCCTACTGGCCCCACAACATCAACATTTTTGTAAAATTTATGTTGGAGTATGTTGCTTTTCATTTTCATATGAAGCATTAATAATTTGAAAATATTTTTGCTCTTTCCTCAGTTTTAAATCAGAACATTATTTTAAATACATCTTTTAAAAATGACATTTTAGTTGAAGATTTTTTACATTTCATAAATGCTTTGGAATAGGATTAGGTAATTTATAGACTTTTGAATCAAAGTATAATTTGTATCATTAGAAATGTACAGAAAATGTTTTTTTTAACATTGCGTTTTTAGAGGCTCTTCAATGCTGGAATGTTTTTTCTGGCTACCCTGCATTGAATATAAGGTGAATCATACAGAGAATCCTATTTTAATGGTGGCTTTTCTTCCCTTTCATAGGATGACATGCAAATTAGAGTTTTTAATTATAACACCTTGGAAAGAGTTCACATGTTTGAAGCACATTCAGATTATATTCGTTGTATTGCTGTGCATCCCACACAGCCTTTCATACTGACAAGCAGCGGTAAGAGTTCTTTGGTATATTTTTATATTTATTAACCAGCTATTTTTAGGTTTCTGTCTAGTGAGACATTGTGTGTTTTTTCTTTTTCTGCTGAAACAGGAACCCTTGAGTTAGTTGCCAACATGACAGTTGTAACTTCATGTTATTTCTTTGGCAGATGCATTCATGTTTTTTTAATGGAATATCAACTATACTTAAAATTTGAAATATAATAGCTTACATTCTTGTCAGAGAAGGCCAAAGAACCTTATTGCTTAGCATCTGCCAGAGGAAAGGTGCAAATGTGCAAATTAGCTGTTATTTGAGAGTTTGCCACACTCAAGTACTGCTTTTTAAAAAAAATGACACAACTGTAGGAAGTATGTTTTCAACTGGCAATCAGACTTGAAGCAACAGATACTTTCATTTTTTTTTCCCAAAATACTACCGAGTTCTCCAGTATTTGAGGCAATGTATGTTATTTGGGATTGGAAGATCACAGTATCCCAACAGATCCTGCCCAAGAACAATTTAATTGTGCTCTTCAATCCTTTTCATTCCTGGAAACCTTACTAGTGCAGGCAGAGCTCTGCAAGAATGCAGAGGGCCTTGTGACTCAGAAGCACCATGTATTTCTGTGTTTTGCTATTGAAGCTGATACACTTATACCCGAAATAAAGGTACTAGGAGGGCAGCTTGGTTATATCTGCTGCCTGTTCCTTGGTGCTCATCAGAATAGGTGCTGCAGGAGAAAGCATGAGTCCATTTCCTTAATATCTCCCAGTATTTTAAGATTAATAATTCAGTACCTTAATATCAATTTTTAATCTCTCTTTTAAAGACAGGTGTGTTTCTTACTTAGTTTTATCACCATTTTACTGGACAATCTTTTTGAGAAACTTGTACTCTCTGTGGTCCTTCTGCAAGGAAGGACCCATAATCTTGCAGATGGAAAATACAGTGAGTGTTAGCAGTGCCTCATTTCAAGGCGGGGAGAAATGAGTGAGCTTTTAACTTGAAGTTATTAAGGATTATGTAGTTTACGAAGGTAGGTATCAAAATATATTAAACTAACTGAAGCTTGGTTTGTGTGGTTTTCTTTTTCAGATGACATGCTCATTAAACTCTGGGACTGGGATAAAAAATGGTCTTGCTCTCAGGTGTTTGAAGGACACACCCATTATGTCATGCAGATTGTTATAAACCCAAAAGACAATAACCAGTTTGCCAGTGCCTCCTTGGACAGGACAATCAAGGTACAGAAACTGTATTTGGGGTTCTTTTTATAGTCATTAAGTAATTGTCAGACACAGTGCACGAACCAATAATACTTTGTGGAAAATGGGTCAGAATTCTTAAAAGCAGGTGCAGTAATAGAATTTTTATTGAACAAAGACCTGAGCATTGGTCAAGTTACTATTTACTTACTAAGTAGTTCAGTAAATTTACAAGATTGCGTGTCACCTCTGTTCAATGAAATGTGGTTCTCTAAACGTTAAGTGTTGCATTTTCGTTTGGATTACACATAAACATTGGGGAGGGGTAATGGTTATAGTGTCAATAGTAGTTTGGGAGAATTGAAGCCTTGTAGGTATTTATATAGTGGGTAAAGCCTTTGTGTGCATTTAAAAATAAATTAGTAAAGGCACTTGTTCCATTGTTTTCATGTCCTTGGCTGTCTATGTATTGAATTGCTTCCAAAAGTGTCTTCAGCCTTCTCATTGTAGACCCTGATTAGTCTAATTTACTATGAAACTATTACTATATTTCTGGAACTATAGATTTACAGACATCTAAACAGTGAGAATTCCTCACATTCCCTATACATTTTCAGTATGTTGGCTGTAAAAAGCCAGTTTTGATTTCATATATCCTCAGATGTTGAGATTAGGTGTGTATAAATGTTGATTTGATGTGATGATCATGCAAAAATAGCAGTATATCTAGAACCTAACTTGATTAATTTAGCATGCCATTTGTCATTCATTTAATGTAACTGGAAAAAAGAAAAATCAACAAAATTCAGGATACAGTTGGGAGCAACTGGTGCATGCACAAATAGTTGATAGCTTTTTCTAGGTCTATTAGTTAATTTCATAAACAGATACTACTTCTTACAAACAGTGTCTTACATGGTGTTATGTCCCTAAAAACAAACGAACAAAGAAGTTAGAAGAAACCAATTCCATTGAGATGTGAGCACAGCATGTGCAACTTGGCATGTTATTTCTGTTTATTTGCGGGGGGAGAGGATTGGTAGTTTGATAAGCAGTGTTCTGAACCTGAGAAAACAACTGTGTCTGTGCAATTCCATATTCTACATCTTTGGAATTGTTAATTACATCTGAATACCTAATCTTTTTGGCAAGATTGACTTGGATGCAGAAGTGTGATAACTACATGCAGTTGGGTGTGTGTTGTGTTTTTTTCTTCTGGGAAGGTGTGGCAGCTTGGCTCTTCATCACCCAACTTTACTTTGGAAGGCCATGAGAAAGGAGTAAACTGCATTGACTATTACAGCGGGGGAGACAAGCCGTATCTCATTTCAGGTGCAGATGACCGGTTGGTTAAGATCTGGGATTACCAGGTATGTGCTCAACTCCTCATAAACTTTTATGCAGATTGCCACAGCAAAACCTGTAGTGAAGAAATAGAAAAAGAGGGAAGGGATTTCAATACACCCACAGATATTCCTCATTTTTCCTTGGAAAGAAGGTAGCTGGGGGGAAATATTTCATTACATGTTTTTCATTTAAAAAAAAAAACTATTTTAACCCTTGAGGAAAATCTGCTGTGAATTTGAATAATCTTAAAGTTAATTAGTGGAATTAAATTTGACAGAAGGTTTCTATTATTGGCAGTCAGGTTTTTTTCTTGTAACCTAGTAATCCCTGCTTTTTGGACTTTTTTTGTGGATTAAGGATCAAATGTAAATATTGTCCGTGTATCAGCTCTCTCCTTCCTTTTGCTTCTTATGAATTTTTTTCCTTTTTCATCCTATGCACATTTACGCAAGCACGTGTGTATATGCAAACACGTGCACGTGCCTCTGTTTGACGGTTTGCAGGAGTTATGAGGTGACTTGTTTGAATGCTCTACAGGAAAGAGAGATTGAATCCAAGGATTCAATTCTGTTGCAGAAACCTAGAGCTTCCTGTGTATAAATGGCCAGAAAGGCCAGAAAAAAATTGTTAGATGATACTTTCTGGTTGTTAAAGCACATTGCCTTAGAGTAAATCGAAGCTCAGAGTTAAAGCTAGTGCTGTTAATTTAAGTCTGTGCTGCAGTAATGACTGATAAATAACAGTGCGTGAAATTTTGCCACCAGGTACAGCTGTATACATCAGTTACGTAGTCTAATCTCAGTTTTCTCAAACAGAGTAGGCTTTTCTTTCACATCCGTATGAATGAACATTCTTAACAGAGACAATATTGGATCTGTCTTCACCTGTAATTAGATTCAGATAAATGTTTTGNTGGGGAGTATAAATTAACTCAATACAAACATAGTTTTTAATGTCTAATGCTGTTGTTGGAGCAACTTGGAAATAAATGGTACTGGAAGAAATCTAGAGCAATGTGGATTGGGGGGGACACTTCTTTAAGAAAGCAGTGTAAAAAATGTAGCATTGTGTTCATTATCTGTACCTGTACTTCTGACTCTGTTTTGCAGAATAAAACATGTGTGCAAACACTGGAAGGACATGCTCAGAATGTGTCGTGTGTCAGCTTCCATCCTGAATTGCCTATCATTATCACAGGCTCAGAAGATGGTAATTTCCCACTTTCTGATATATAAAGGACGGGGGAAGAACTTACGGGAGAACTCTTTTTGTGGTGCGGCTACACACTCTGTACCCTTGCATCGAGAGAAGAGATAAAAGGCATGTGTTTCTCTCTGTCTTCTAGGAACGGTGCGCATTTGGCATTCAAGCACTTACCGCCTGGAAAGTACTCTCAACTATGGTATGGAGAGAGTGTGGTGTGTGGCCAGTTTAAGAGGATCCAATAATGTGGCTTTGGGATATGATGAAGGCAGCATTATTGTTAAGGTACAATTAATGATGTGAAATGAGAAACTGTGATTCATGACTATCTGTGTACAGAGCAACTGATATCTGATTCTGTGATAATATGAAAAATACTGAAAATTTGTCTTTTTAATTGGCATTTTTAGACAGAACCAGGGTATTTCACTAGATATGTTCAACTGCAGAGAAAATCAGGAATGTGTTTTCTCTATCTGCTAAATTCTTATGCTACACTTCCTAGCTTGGTCGTGAAGAACCTGCCATGTCCATGGATGCAAATGGAAAAATTATTTGGGCAAAACATTCAGAAGTCCAACAGGCTAACTTAAAAGCTATGGGAGATGCTGAAATCAAAGATGGAGAAAGATTGCCCCTGGCCGTGAAGGATATGGGGAGCTGCGAAATCTATCCTCAGACAATTCAGCACAACCCTAACGGACGGTAATAGATTTTAGCACAAAATACTCAAGTGCTTCTGATTTCTCTCTTTTTTTAATATTGGAAGACTTTTTGAATGAAAAAAATTGAGTTGCGTGTGTGATGGTGGCTGAGTGAACAGATGTATCAGAGCAAGGCACTGTAAAGTCAGAGTAATAGATGGGCTGCACCTGTAAGAGGATTGTTCCTGCATTGCTTTTTGTTGACAAATAAGCTAAATTAAAAGAACAGGTAAAGTTATACAAGGTAAAGTACAAGAGTTGTTTGGTATTGTCCAGAAGGAAGACAGAATAGCAAGTAGGTAGCAACATGGTGCAGAGGAAAGTCCAGTGACATTTTTGGATATGAAGCTCATTTATTCTGTCTGTGTTTGCAGTGATTAGATTGGGCTAGGGGCCTTTAACTTTTTGGTTAATTTGTCTCCTTGGTCATGCCTGTTGAACTGAACACAGATGTCTGACAAATGCATCTTTCTCCTCTAGGTTTGTAGTAGTGTGTGGTGACGGTGAATACATTATCTACACAGCCATGGCTTTGCGAAACAAGAGCTTCGGTTCTGCGCAGGAGTTTGCTTGGGCACATGATTCTTCAGAGTAAGTGTTGCAGATTTTTTCCTTTGTATTAACTTGAATTTGCTGCTGCTACTTTTCAGGCTGTACAAACATCCTGTGTGGATAATGAACTTTCAATAACTGCTTTAAAATTTTCCATTTTTAGCACTCTGCTAATTTTTGAAGGTAAATTAAATGCAGTTATTTTGTAGAAGCTTATGATCTTAGTAATTTCCTGCTTTAGAAGCCAAATAATTTTTTAAACTTATTTTATTTTATAATACAATCTCTAGATATGCAATCAGGGAGAGCAACAGCGTTGTAAAGATATTTAAAAATTTCAAAGAGAAGAAATCATTCAAGCCTGATTTTGGAGCAGAAGGTAAGTGTTTACTTTTAAAACAGGTATGTTGGCACTTTTTTTTTTTTTGGCACCATGTGGATTTCTTCCACGTTTATTTTCTTGCAGGCATCTATGGTGGCTTCCTCTTGGGGGTCAGATCTGTTAATGGCTTGGCATTCTATGATTGGGAAAACACAGAACTGATTCGCAGAATTGAGATTCAGCCCAAACACGTAAGTTTCTAGATGGGACTGAAATTACTTACCTGTCCGTGTTTACTGATTTTGGTTTTTTCACTAGACTGCTGATTTCCTTTAATGAAGCCAAGCTGTCAATCATAATGTAATAACTTCTTAAGTTTATTCCAGTCTTGTAGTAGAAGGGGAAAAAAATTCCTGTATGTGTTGGCTTCTCAGGTCCTAAAGCTTCTGTTAGAGTTAGCATGTTCTAACTTTAGTTTATACATCCTCCTTTCTTAACGTGAGGTCTCTAAAACAGTGTCATTATTGATTCTGATGATACAGATTTTCTGGTCTGACTCGGGTGAGCTTGTCTGCATTGCTACAGAAGAGTCATTCTTCATTCTGAAATACCTGTCAGAAAAAGTTGCAGCAGCCCAAGAAACACATGAAGGTGTCACTGAAGATGGAATTGAAGATGCTTTTGAGGTACCTTCTGTTTAAAAAATGGAATAAGACTAGAGCTCATTGAAGCAAGTACTCCCAGAGTATAGCAAATTTAGTCCTTACCATAGACCTATTAAATTTTAGTTTCCAGAACACTGAGTACCACACAGTATACATCTGCCTGAGGAACACTGTTAATAATTTTATTTGGGTTCCCTGTGGAGAGCATCTCCGTTTGAATCCCAGTATGACAGACCTTGATGCCTGTGTTTCTCTTCAGACATCTGTTTATTAATACTATTCTCTCAGAGTTACAGAGTTTGTACCCTACAAACTAGGGTAGTATGTTTATGTAGCTTAAATGTTTTCTGCAGTTTTCAAATTTCAAATTTTGAAATGTTACTGAAATTAGAAAACAAAACATACTTTGAAATGTCAGAACCAAAATTTCACAGGGAAGGTTGTCTTTGGTTATCTTTCTTAACATTTAGTTTTGTGCTCGTTTCCCGATTTTGTAATTGGTTAAGTATTAAGGTAGACATTTCGTATGTGACAGCATTTTTATAAAACTGAAAGCATTATTTAAGTACTTCCAATCTGTATCTTAACTCTCTTGCAACTTGCCCAACTATTTACTTAAGTATAGAATATTAGGTTTAATTTGAAAATGCAATAGTCTTACTGCTATCTGAAAGTCCCTTTCTGTATATCTAATGAAATTGAACTTAACTTGCAGGTTCTTGGTGAGATTCAGGAGATTGTGAAAACAGGCTTGTGGGTGGGTGACTGCTTTATTTACACCAGTTCCGTGAACAGACTCAACTACTATGTTGGAGGAGAAATTGTCACCATTGCCCATTTAGACAGGTAAGTTGCTGCACTGGGTTGTAAGCAAGTTTAGGACAAGGTGAACCTTGTCACCTTGCCATACATTACTATTTTTCCTTACATATTGTGCTAGTGTATGTTCTGAGGCAGTAATTTAATCTTGGAGGGAATAAACAGTGTTATCTGGAAGTGTACATATAGTAAAAGTAGAATTTTTCATGCAAGTATTCTTGCTACTGTAAGAACTCTTGGGCTTTTTTAATAGACTATTTGGTAGTAGATTTATTAAAGATAAATATTCTTTGTTTTGTTTCAGGACAATGTATCTTTTGGGGTATATCCCAAAGGACAACCGACTTTATTTGGGTGATAAGGAGCTGAACATTGTTAGCTACTCTTTGCTGGTTTCAGTGCTTGAATACCAAACTGCCGTGATGAGAAGAGATTTCGGTATGGCTGATAAAGTTCTTCCCACAATTCCAAAAGAACAGAGAACGAGAGTTGCACATTTTCTTGAAAAACAGGCAAGGAAACTACTTTTTTAGTTATAAAAAAACCTTAATTTATTCATATTTCTAGTTGAATTTGCTGGTCAAAACTAGACTGTTTTATCTGTAAAGATCAACTCTTGTTAATCATCCACATTTATCTGAGAATATTGTAGCCTTCTGTTTAGAGTGCTTTTGTTAGAACATTTAGGGTGCTGTTCAACCTGACAGACCAGTCTGACTTTCAGATTTTTATTTTAGGGCTTCAAACAACAAGCTCTTGCAGTATCTACAGATCCAGAGCATCGTTTTGAACTTGCTCTTCAACTTGGAGAATTAAAAATAGCATATCAGCTGGCAGTGGAAGCAGAGGTAAACATATAATTTTTGGTGATTGTTACTAATTCTGAGTATTAGCATGAATCTAAGAGGCCCTGTAAGAAAAAATAATGGTATGTGTGGATGCAGTAGAGCTCTGTAAACACTGCATATAGGCCTCCAGCTTCCTTGATGAAACTCTTCTGCCTGTAATTCAAAGGAGTCTAAGCTGTGGGATGGGGACAGAAAAAATATTGTGTGCTCAGAAAGCTACAGGAACTCCTGGAGACTGCAAATCTTGAACCAAGAGTCAAGCCTTAATCTCCAGTATTGAACAGAGAGAGGAGGAATGGCAGGACTGACCCTCTGGGCCTTCATTCCAGCCTTGGCAAGCTTAGGCTGATGCACTGGGAAGGCAGTGACTTGTCCCACAGCTGTTGTTCAGAGAATTGATCCTGTTGTTCCTGTTGTAAAATAATGAAGTTAGTGATAAGGGGTGTTAACTTAGTTACAGACACAAATATCTTTCTTACTTTGGAAAGATTAACTTGGGAGCTTTCTTTAAGAGATTTTGCTGTCTAAATTTCCAAAGTTATTTCTACCTCTGCCATGTTTAGTGAAAAACTGTTTTATATAATGGTATAGGTGCATAATGATCTGCATGTAACACTGTGTCATGCTGAGGAGCTGCAGAAAAACCTAGTTTGTCAAGGGGAAGGCAAGTGTAGCAATGGGATACAGTACCTTCACAAGTACACCTACCTTTTTATATTGAATGCTCTGAAAAATCTTTAAATGCTGTTCCAAAAGGAGGTGTCATTTGTTTCTTGTTTTGGTGTGGTGGTGGTGTTTGATTTATTTCCCTCCCTCTTCTTTTTGTACCGTTAGTCAGAACAGAAATGGAAGCAACTTGCTGAGCTTGCCATTAGTAAATGCCAGTTTGGCTTAGCCCAGGAGTGTCTCCACCACGCACAAGACTACGGGGGACTGCTGCTCCTGGCGACAGCTTCAGGAAATGCTAACATGGTGAATAAGTTAGCTGAAGGAGCAGAAAAAGATGGCAAGAACAACGTTGCATTTATGAGCTACTTCCTGCAGGGAAAGTAAGTAGCAAGAGATTCAGATTGTTCTGTTGTGCTTTGCCAAGTGCGAAGAACCTCAGGTTCTTCAGATGGCTAACTACAGCTAACTTAAAACTCAACGAAGAAAGATATTGCCTTTTCAGAAAAGCTGATTCTATTTTTTGATGGCTGCTACTTTTAAAATCTGAAATTGAAAGCACTTTAGTGTCATAAAATAAACAGATAAGCTAATGAAAAGATTTATCTTTGTTAAACTTACTGGTTAAAATCACATTTTTAAATATTTTAGGCTTGATTCATGTTTGGAACTCCTGATTAAAACCGGACGTCTCCCCGAAGCTGCTTTTCTTGCACGGACATATTTGCCAAGCCAAGTTTCAAGGTAACTTGAAAGCACATGTAGACCGTGAGTAGTGTTGTCAAAAGTAGCTGTATATAACAAACATGGTTTGCATCTCCAGGGTTGTTAAACTGTGGCGGGAGAATCTCTCTAAAGTAAATCAAAAAGCTGCTGAGTCCCTTGCTGATCCTACAGAATATGAAAATCTTTTCCCTGGATTGAAGGAAGCTTTTGTTGCTGAAGAGTATGTTAAACAAAGTCTTGCTGACTTGAGGCCAGCCAGGGAATACCCCCTTGTCACTGTAAGTAAGAAGTGGGAGTTCTTGTCTCTAGAAGAAAAAACATTTGGTGCTATGTAAAATCAGCTTTAAGCACATCAGTGCAGCCACTTAAACATTCCATGAAAGTATGTTTTGTGGTTTCTGATTTTTTTTTTGTTTTTGTTTTTTTTTGTTTGTTTTGGTTTTGTTGTTGTTTTTTACTTTTAGCCAAATGAAGAAAGAAACGTACTTGAAGAAGCAAAAGGCTTTGAGCCTACTGGAGTAGTGGCACCTCAGGTCAGTGTTTCTACTAGATGATGAATTCTAAGAAGGGGGCAACTTTGTTGTACAGTAACATCTACCTTGGAGAACAGGTCACCAATAACTGACAAATTATTGTTCTTATTGGCTTGGCTGTAAGCACTGCAGCTGAGTTTCATGTTCTTTTGCCTCAGACTCTTCTTAATCTGATTTCGTAACTACTGCTGGCTTCTTGACTGTGAAATTGTTTCTTTTTTCAAGCTGCACATACAAACTCTGCCTCAACTGCTGCAAGTTTTCTAAAAGCCTAGCAGTTGGAACCTGGAAACTAACGTGTATTATCACAATTAACAATGCTTTATATTCTTTGCTATTTGGCATGGTTATGAAATAAGACTGTTAAATAACAAACTGACTAGGAACCCTGCTCAATTTTTTGAAAATACATCCTAATCAATATTTGAAGTAACTCAAACTGATTTTTTTTTTACCATCTCAGTTGTTGTCCAAGTATTATGCAGAAGGTATGATTTGATGTGTATGCTTATACCTTATATTTTAAACAAACACTGCTTTTCAGAGCTTAAACAGAAGGTGACAACTTCTGATTTTTGCTCGTCAAATACACTGTACATTTGGACATGAAAATCAGAATGTGAGAGTTTCTTAAAGACAGTGGTGCTTGCACAGTTGTTTGTGGCTGTAAACTTCTGAAAGAACTGCGGTGGAAACTGAGGGAGAGACAGAAAGTCCCAACTCTCCATTCTGTCCCTGTATTTTTTTTCCTTGGAGGAGATGCACTACAAAAGCTCATTGGCAGTTCAGAGAAGTTAGTCCCTAAAGCTACTGGGAAGTAAGCTATCTGCTTCTTGTGTATCAAAGCAAGTATCATTAAGGCAAAATCAAACTTTTGTGTTCTAAAATAAATTAGAACTAGCTTACATTAGAAGGTGAAAACAAGAATATGGGAAGTTTTGTAGTGCTTTCTAACAGCACTTCAGTATTTGAAATTAATTTGAAATTTTCATTGTACCAGTTCCATCAACTGCTTTAAATAAACTGGATAGGAAACAGTCTCCAGTGGAGTGAGAACTAGAATGCTGACTGGCTGCAAAGATGTGGCTCAAGAATTACTGAGGGCAACTTTGAAAGAGAACCACGGGGACAGGGGGACTTTAAGTCTGCTGTTATTTACTTGCCTTTGTTGAAAGAATTTAAATTCAGAACTTTAAGGAATCTCTTTTTCATTAGAAGGCTGAAGAACCAGTTCCATCTGCTAAACCGGAAGTGATGAAGACAGTTTTGCAGAATTCTGATCCAGTTCCAACAAGAGATCAAAAGGTACTGAAATATATTTTATGAAGGGTAGGAACGTAGTACAGGCACTAAATTCATTTTAGGCTAAAGCCTTCAACTAACAATGTGATTTAACCATGCCACTGGAAAAAGTCCCTCTCTATGTTAATAGCCCCAGTCAGCCTAGGACCAGTACAGTGTATGGATCCCATCCTGCTGGATGCAGAAACTGTACCCAGTAACATTGCCCAGTTCCTGCAGCCTTGTGGGCTTACAAGGAACGAAGGTTGAAGTCCAGACACAGTCAAAACGTGGCAAAAAGTGGCAACTGAGACACTTTCTTACCAAGAAGGCAGCTTCTCTCTGCAGCTGATCTTTACATTTGTTCCACCTGACTGCCTCAGCTGTGTGTTTTGCAGAATGTGTAAATACATCATACAGTCATACATCACATAAGCTGGCTAACGTGTACCATATTAGCCTCTCCATAATCAAGTCTTTTATTTTCGTAGACACTTCTGGACTTGGAAGATGACTTGGATAACCTGGATCTGGAAGATATTGATACCACAGATATCAATCTGGATGAAGAGATCTTAGATGAGTGAATGTATTTTTTGATGACCAAATCACTTACTCCAAACAAAGGAATGAAGTTGTGTGGACTGTCTGCTCCAAGTTAATTTGATTTTTATACTGAAAGTGGACCATGTACTTGTAGAAAGGGCAGACCCAGCAACTGTACAAAAGGAATCAGCTTCCAGTATGTTGAAATTCAAGGTGTAGGCTTGCTCCAGCACATACTAAAAAATGTTTCCCTTTATCAAGCAATTCAATAAACCCTTTTAAAAATTCTGGTCATCAGTTTTCCATCTACTAATAATTCTACTACTCTTAACCCAGCTTCCATAGTGTGTATTGCAAATATTTGAAACAGGAGCATAGTAGCAAAGGATTAGTATTTCAACCTGACTTTTCTTAGCACATACTCTTAGGTACTTGGTTACTTTTCCACTGTGCTATTTAGCTTGTATCTGTCAACAAGCAGTAGCTCAGCTACTCTTCCACATAACACTTCTAGCTAAAAAAATGAGAACAGTAATTTGGCTTAAGAGACAGATGTGGTATTATACACTTTATTAAATTAAGCTCTCTGGACCCTATACTTACTTTGATAATTAATTGTGGGCAATTCTTAAGATTCCACATGCAACAATAGTCATTAAACTTGGGGTATATTGTCACCTCAAAACAAAAGTGATAATGACTGCTCTAAGTTCATTTACAGAACTTTCAAAAGTAACAAACTGCTGCAGTGATTCTTTTTTATTTTTAGTAAAAAATATTCTAGAACAGTCATCCGAAGTATTTATTGTGGAATCCTGTACAGAGAATGTTTATAAACAGATTTAAATTTATGATGAACTAGGGTTTATTTCATGAAGCTGTAGAAGTAGCCATTGCTTCTTGGTAAGCCTGGAGGGCCAGTTGTATGTAGCCTTCTTTCTGTGATTCGGTTTTCACAAATACCTGAAACATGGCAGGAGAGAGATTAATGTACAATTAAGAGCATAATTGCATAATGAGATTACAGTTTCCAGTGGCAGATCAGCCAGCTACAACTGCAATCCTGGTGCAGATATACATAGTTTAAAAAAAATCCAACCTGGTATGCATAACGGTTCTAGTTAAATAACTGCTTCTTAAGGTAAAAAGAAATTGAGACTAATAAATAGACTTCTGCTGTTTAAAAGCCTTCTCTAGTTCAGTGCTGTTAAAGTAGAAAAGCATACCTTGATTAGATCAATTCCTTGGAGCTTCCCTTCTTTAGCTTCTTTTGCTGATTGACATTCAGGGTGAAGCATATGATACAGTGTGACTAAACATGTAGCGTCATCCAGCCTAAACAAATAAAGGCTTGTTTGTAGCAATTACTTTCTCTAAATACTCATTTAAAGAAAAATGTACTTTGTGGTTTCATAAACTGCTTTCACTGAGTATACAGTCAGCAGATGCAGCTAACTGGGCATCCCACCATCTACTGCGATGACAACCTCTGCACCAGAAGGAAGCCCAGAAGCATGGAAACAGTGATGTGCACCAGGTAAGGTATGTAAACTTATCCACACTGCAGCTTAAGCCCAAGTTCAGCAGTGATCAAGCAGCAATCTCTCTCTAGAATACAATTACCCAGTAACAAGTATTTACTGGAACAACCATACCAAAGAGAGACCTTCTAACACTAACTGCAGCAACTAGTATGTTTTACAGACGTAATATTAGAAATCTTGTGACACTGAACCCCAAGCTGAACTTAAAACTGGAACAGTTGTTTTACATAAACCTAGGCATAAACCATGGGTGGGCAAGCAGGCAAAATTGCTACTAGTTTGGGTAATTTATTGTTCAGAGATATTTTAATTTTCCCTTTAACAACTTCATTCCAAAACCAAAACTGGAACTTCCCTGTATTTCTTAATATCCTCAGGTTCAAAAGTAAGATCTGACCACCTGTTAAAAGTTTCTAACTTCAGCACTAGGGAATGAATGCCACCATCACTGTGACATGGAGTTCAAATAGTACAAATTTACCCTAGCTCTAGTGAAATTTTGAACCAGTAAATATTTTTTACTTCAGGAAATTTTGACTATTTAGGAGCATATCTTACAGAAATCCATTTATTTAAAATGAAATTAACTATATGTTCCTAAGCTACTTAGGAATTGGTCTAAAATCCAGATTGTGTCAACCTTAAGTCAAAACTGAGCTTGGCAACATAAAATCTTTAGGCTCTAAGATCAGTAGTGCCCAGAGCTGGAACTACACTGACAATTACAGGGGAAACAAAAACCCAAGAACTAGAAGACTCATTTGTGCAAAAAAGTAGTTTAATACCCTGCAACTCCATGGAGTGTGGTTGGTGCTTACATTCAGCACCTATATGTCTAAAAGTTATAGCTAACCTAAAATTTCATGCAAATTAAAACGTCTATAATCTTAGAGAAACACTGTTTTTATTTTCAAACAATGTAACTTGTTTTCTATTTGTTTACATAAGCAGAATTAGTAAGTGACAAACACCACTTACAAGTCTCTGTTGATCATATCTATTAGTAAGCCATCTGTTTTCTTTCTATTTACTAGATACCACACCATTCCTCCAAAGTGTCTCGTTGAACGGAGCAGATCATATTTGGCATGTTTCTCAATGTCGTCATATGTCCGATGATGAACCTATACACAGAAAAGGTTTCCATTTCATTAACACAAATAGAGCTTGATAATTTCTCCCCTCTACCTATCATTTAGAGTTTTTAATCCATTTTCAGACCTCCGTAAAGTACAGGAGTAAGCCACAGGCTGAACCATGCTACCTTAAAGCTTTACACGTGGTGTAATTCATGGTAACACTGGGATAACCCACTTCTCAGTACTTAGGCATGGACACCTTTATGTTAAGAGAAAGGTAAATACTAGGTATGTACTGAAAATGTGGGAGGGAGGAACATAACCCTCTGAACTTTGATTTCACAGCTGTCAAGTTGTAATCTATTCTTTAAGGAGAAAAAACCCTAGAGCAAAGAGGTGAAATTTTACTTTGAAGAAAAGGTACCTGAAAAATTACCCAATAGAAGTTATGTTCTCAGCGATTCAAGGGGAAAAAAAAAAAAAAAAGCATGAGGATAACAGGTAATCTATATGGAGGGGAAGAAACACCTATGAACAACTTGGATCACCAGGCAAGATGTATGTTTACAAAACAAACCCTAGAGTTCTTCACTAATATTATTATTAGAAAAACGAAAAGTGAACTCACTCTGATATAGTCTGGTGAATCTGGCTCAAACTGAGCAATGCACATGTTAAGGATGTCCTCATGACGGTCTTGTTGAAACACAGTCTGAAACAACAGTTCAAAATTCAGGAGTAGATTCTGTATCACACCATTCCAACTATCCAAAATCAAAACAGCAGCCACAGTATTTCTGTTCTGGGCAAAACTTCCAGGGAATATCCCCTTAGTTACAAGGCAAAACAGATAACAGTGCAGTAACTGCCCTGATGACACTGATACAGTGTTTTTCAATTTTTGTTTCTGAAACACCGCTTCATGTTTTCAGATTAGCATACCATTTCATTAACTATTAAATTTGGACTTACAGCATGACAGAATATTTACAGCTAGCCTGGATGTACCTGGTCCCAACCTGGAGCTTTATAGTAAGTATTTTAAGTTACAGTGATAATCAGCTGTTCAAAACAAAATTCAAGCAGCTTAAAACATACAAGCAGACTGGCTTATTCAGAGCTATTCTGTCTAAATAGGACAGTTTCACTATGAGAGCATAAGCAAGCAAAAATGGTCAGTTTTCAAAACCAGGAAGCTCTTACCACAAGGTGCTCATCCTTGAATATCACTGGGGGGATAACTCTGCGCCCTTCTTTTGGGAAGAATATCTGTATCATTCTGTCTCGTTCCTCCCAGGTTGCTTTGCGTAATATACCATTTGGTTCTCTAACTACAATGAAACGCTCCTGAAAAGGGGTTAAAAAAAAAAAAGAGCATTATCTCCCAAAGTCTTCTCTCTTTACAGCCATTGTAAAAGAGATTCATATTTGGCAAAGTCCCTCTATACCTAAACCCACACTAATAAGCAGTTTCTGTCTGGTTGTTGCTGTGCACTAAATTCATCATTTCTCCCTTAGTACCTGCTAATTAAGTGCTACATTTGCATCTTAATTTTACTGTATGACATAACTGTGCATGTGCCTACACTAAAAGCTACAGTTCTGTGAACTTCAGACAGATATCATAACTAGTACTCAGAGAAAGGAGTTAGAGTTGCTCCTGGCCTGATTTTATGCATTTAATAACACACACTTAAGAATGCAAGTGTTTTTTTTAACTTTGTTTCACAGGTAGGTGCTAGAATCAAGTAAGGACAATACCCAGATTTGTTCACAAGCCTATTTGATCTAGGGCTGCAGACAGGAGAGAGGAAGTTTTCAGTACACTGAGGCGGAAGAATAAATAGCAGGTTTGTGGGGAGAGCTCTCAGAGACATAGGACTTGGCAATTCATTTCATGGGATCATCACTATATACATGTTTGAACCACAGAGATTTCTTAGAATCATAACTATTGTTAAGGATTTTTCAAGCCTCTTATTACTGATACTTAAGACACTCTGGATGTTTCACAGTACAAAGAAATCTAGCTGTTTTCTTTATGCTCCACAATTTTGACAACTGTTTCGTCACAGCTTCCACATGAATTTATTTATCATTTACTCAGCTTTCCACCAGATCTTTGCAACTGTGAAGTAGCTCCATCTTTTGGACTACGCACAGTACTCAGTAATCCAATTCCAGAGAAAGCTTCTAGGAAGTACAGAAGAATTTGGCACTCCTAGAAAATCATAAGCATGTGCTTTTAAAATAATTAACTGTCCCACAGCTTCCTCTTCCTCCCAGCCTCACCTGCTTTTGAGCACTGGAATTAATTTATAAGTTAAAAGCAAACATTTAGCAATACATGTCTTTGTATTGCCTGGTACCAGGCAGAATTTACAACTAATCAGCCTTTTTGCAGACTGCTATAACTACATTTTATTATAACCTAAAGCTTATTTTGAAATTATTAATTAAAAACTCTTAAAATAAATTAATATATTGTTACTTACACGATGTGGAATGGAGTAAGTTAAATCTGTAAACACGTATTTTGTAGTTTCAGTTCCTTCAAGGATTTTATCATCTGCTAAGACATCATTAATTGGCTCTCGTTCATTCAAAACAGGGGGCATGGTTAGTTTTTCTTTAGCTTCCTCAATGGCTTTTCTTGTGGCCTTAAAAAAAACCCAGTAGTTTAATTTTAAAATTAAAAAAAAATCATCCTGTTGGAAAGCTAGCATACAATTTTGAGTCAAATATTTTCATTTAGAGATACATTTTGTTTTTAATGCAGTTGAGAAGAAGTGAGACACTAATTAAATCTCCAGGCTGATGAACTGCACGTGAACAACATCACTATTGTAACTTCGGCAAATGGCTGGAAGAAGTTTCCAGAATGAAAATCTACATATCCTACTGCAAACACCAAGTTTATTTCAGGTATTTTTCCCTGATAAATTTCCCCCAGAGCATAAAGGACAATAAACAGTTTGTATATTGCTGTGATTGTCGTCACAGAAGAACTGGCCCCTTCACCATCCTGGACCATAGTCTCACAACAACTAAAACATGTAGTCAAAGGATTCCTAGGGCTATAACTTAAGAATCAGATAAAGATATTTAACACAATTTTAAGGTGATAACAAAGGGAACCTTTCACTCAAGAAGAAAAAAAAAAAGTATGTTATTTCTTTCTATAGTCCATAAATATCAGGAACAATGTGATAAATAGAACTGACCATTTAAAGTGAAGAAACACTGATTTATGCTAATTTAGCAAATGACCTGAAACAACAGAAAGAAACCAAAATGTTTTCAACAGCAGCACTAAAAGAAGCAGAAATATGGAGCGTTACAGAGGTTTTGCTGACATTTCAACCCGAAGCAGAGCAGCTCACCTCTTCCAGCTGAGCTTCTGTCATCAGCTTGTACTTGGGCGGCTTCAGCTGCTTCTTCACAGGCCTGAAGACCTTCTGCAGGTTGAGCCCGGTCATTCTGTAGAGCAGGTTCTGCACAGCCTCATCCCCGAAGGCGGGCCGGGCGGCCTTCCCTGCTCGGGGGGGTTTCACACGCCGTTAACCCGCCCGCAGGAGAAGCCGGGGGCAGNTACCGGCCGCGGCCCCCGCGTCCTGCCCGAGCCCCCGCCGCGCGACACAGCCCCACAGCGCGCGCGCCAGCCGCCCGTGCGCTGCCGCTGAGCCCAGCGCCGCCATCTTGCGCACGCCCCTTCCCGCCCCGCCCGCGGTGCAGGCCGGGAAATGGAGTCGCAGCGACCCGCGCCTGAGGGAGGCAGGAAAGCTGAGAGGGGAAAGGCAAGTAAAACGCTGTCAATGCGTTTGTGTTGTTAAAACGCCGCCGAGGCGAAGGTGAGGGCTGAGTTAAGGGTGGGAACCNATGTTATTTCTTTCTATAGTCCATAAATATCAGGAACAATTGGATAAATAGAACTGATCATTTAAAGTGAAGAAACACTGATTTATGCTAATTTAGCAAATGACCTGAAACAACAGAAAGAAACCAAAATGTTTTCAACAGCAGCACTAAAAGAAGCAGAAATATGGAGCGTTACAGAGGTTTTGCTGACATTTCAACCCGAAGCAGAGCAGCTCACCTCTTCCAGCTGAGCTTCTGTCATCAGCTTGTACTTGGGCGGCTTCAGCTGCTTCTTCACAGGCCTGAAGACCTTCTGCAGGTTGAGCCCGGTCATTCTGTAGAGCAGGTTCTGCACAGCCTCATCCCCGAAGGCGGGCCGGGCGGCCTTCCCTGCTCGGGGGGGTTTCACACGCCGTTAACCCGCCCGCAGGAGAAGCCGGGGGCAGAGCGGCCGCCACGGTCATGCCGCCCCCTCCCCCTGCCGCGAAGGCCCCGCGCCCGCACAACTGCGCCCTCCCGCGTCCCTCCCGCCCCCGGGAGCCACAGGCGCCCATCTCGACGGGCGCTCGCNACGCCCCTTCCCGCCCCGCCCGCGGTGCAGGCCGGGAAATGGAGTCGCAGCGACCCCGCCTGAGGGAGGCAGGAAAGCTGAGAGGGGAAAGGCAAGTAAAACGCTGTCAATGCGTTTGTGTTGTTAAAACGCCGCCGAGGCGGAGGTGAGGGCTGAGTTAAGGGTGGGAACCTGTTCTGTCGTTCTTGTCGGAGCGGGGCCGCCGGCAGGTGTGAGGGAGCGCCGGCCGGGAGCGAGCGGGGCTCAGAGCGGCAGGTGTCCCTGCTCAGCGCGGACACAAAGCGGTTGGAAACAAGAGGAACCGAGCACACGGTGCACGCTGCTGCGGTTGAGCCGCTGGTGAGCTGCAGCTGCTCGGAGCTCTGAAAGGTGCGAGGTCCCAGCGGCGGCGGGCGGCGCTGCCCGGGGCTGGGCAGTGCTGCGGGAGCTCGTACAACACCAGAAACCTTACGTGTCGCTCTGCTGGGTGGCTGGAAGGGCAGTCTCGTTGTCAGGTGGCAGATTTTCTGTCTGGCCCGTGATCTGAGGGAACTTGGAAGGACACAACCAAGAGTATCCATGTCTGAGAGTGCCACCTGAGAAACACCTGTGCCCCTGCAGAGCACTGGCCCCCTCAGCCTGGTAAAACAAGTCTCTGCCGTTGGTGGTGGTGAGTTCAGCCTTCCCATGTTCAGGGACCTTTAACATTCTTGTAAAGGACAGAAAATTACTTACTGTGTTCAAGCATAAAACCCAAATTATCTCTTTTTATTCAATAGATTCAGCAGATCAGAGCTAATGGCTGGGAAGAGGGGGTGTACAGCTGAAACTGACGTTATTTCCTTAAAACAACAGCTGACTTTTTATAGCTTTGTCTATTTCAATGGGTTGGAAGTTTACTATTACTTGAAGTTTATGTTCTCTAGCTGGTCTGTATCTTCTATTGTGAATTTCAGTCTTAAAGGTTGTGGTTAGGGGTGTGTGAAACAGAAAGCAAACTTCTTATCAGCAAACGGGTCTCTGTATAAGGGCCCTGAATGCTCTGAATTTTAAAATGTTCAAAGCCACACGTTGATGCAAACTGGCTGGTGGCTTGCTGTCGAAACAAGAAATATTTCACCTCCAGGAGGAGAGATATGGAAACACAAGTAATGTGCTTCAATTCCGTAGATTTCCAATTGTTTTAAAGCTTAGTGGGTCATTCGTTGTTTTTTCCAAATCAAAGTCTAAATTATGTTGCTATTGAAAATGGAGATGGGAGTCTTGGAGAAAAGGAAGACTTTATAGCACATATTGGTTTTCATTAGCATGAAGTTAAGCATCAGATGAAACATATTTGTTTCTAGTAATAAATCTTCATCCTCAGCCTTCTTCAATATCCAAACACATGTGCTGGGTTGCATTTCATATTCAAGCTTTTCAATACCCTGGCCTTTGCATTGCCAGGTTGCAGCAGGACATATTCTTCTCATCTTTGTGTTGGTACCATTAAGTTAAAGGCATTGAGAACTGATGAGTGCAAATGAACCTTTAATATTATTTTAATGTAATGTTGTGCTTAACTTATTTAAATAATGTTGAGAAAATGAAAAATTATTTTGAGGAAATGGAGATGATGTTGTTTTTCAATTCTTGCTCGGAAGATCTCTGGAGTGAGAGCAATACCCTATATGGGAATTGGGAAGTTATTTGGCGACTTGCCTAAAAGCCACTTCAGACCTGTTCATGAATTTGGATGGCAAGGCAACGTCCATTTTAATTCACAGAAGTGCTTAGAAAAACAACAGAATTTATTAGGCTATATCCAGGAGAGGTTAAGTTCTCAGTCATTCTGTACTGGAGTAGTAACAGCTGCTATGAGGATTAGCCTTTTGGCTGATGGGATGAAAGGAAATATCAGCTAACTATACTGTAGGTGGAAGTAGAGTAGTTTAATATAATTTATAAAATAAAATCAATTTATATTGCATAGGTTGATTATATTTTATTTATGGTTTATATTTGTACTGAAGTAACCAATTTAAGTAGGAAGTTTGATATTGGTATAGTTAAAAATGCAACACCAGCTGGAAGAATCAGTGGTGTAAAAATTGATTATGAAATAAATAATATTTCTTAGCTTTTGTTACTATTTTGAATTCATCCCAGGACAGTTGCTGTTGGAAAATTACAACCATCTGATGATGAGTGGATGTCCCTTGTGAAACATATTGGTGGTCTCAGTCTGGAATCTATTGGAAAAGTGTCAATACAAAATCTCCTCCACAATTTGCATTAATTTCCTCTTTGTTGGTAGTTTCGGGAGGGCAAAAGGATCAGATGACTGCTGAGAGGGAACCGGTTTGGTTAACATCTCAGGGAAAGACAAGGCAAATGTGGAGCTTAGGATCTTGCGTTGTTGCTTTGTCTTATTTAGTTGCTAAAACAAGGGGCTGTAGTTTACCAGGCTTTCTGAATAATAAATACGTCAAATTAGTAGTAAGAAGTTGTTAGGAAGGAAGAATACAAAATATAAGGTTTAGTAACTGTATGTCCAACTGCTATAAGAAAAAACAGAGTGAACCCTTTGAGGCTGTGTACATGTCCATAGTTGGTGACACGATCCTTTTAAAATTAAGGGTTGGTTCTCTTGTTCCTGATAAGAAAGAATCTGTCAACCCTGTGGAACATTTTTCTGAGGGACACAGTGGACCAGGTTGGAAGCTGTTTTTACTAAACCTGCATGGATTAGTCTGAAGAGAAATTATTTTTCGCAGAAAAGGCAGAGAGTGCTGAAGTAGGTGATACAAACTTTATTAGATCATCATATTAGTTTTAAAGAAATAATATATTAGATGCTTTGGTTCCCCATGTACATAGATGGAGTGGGGTTTTTTGTTTGTTTGTTTTTTCTAAAATTATTGGGGTGGTTGTTCGTAATACGATTGTCTATTTTCAGGCATATTACCTGCAAGCATCTTATTTGCCAGTTTCTTTTGTTTAAGGGAGTGGCTATTTTTTTATGTGGGATTGTCTTTTAAAGTCTGTAGCCGTGGATTGGCATTGCCATCCGGAGCTGTAGGTAGCTTTTGTGATGGTGATGGTCATGATGATGATGATGTATGAGCCTTTGCTAATACACCAAAGTGGCTGTTTTCTATCTTAAAGACCATATTAAGCTGTTTTATTTTAAAATTTCGTTTTGCTGCTTGGCAGTCGTGACAGATCCCTGTGGCTGTACAACTCTGTCCTGGGCTGCTGGGCCTAGCTTAGCTCCAAGGGCAGAGTTATGGGTAGTCCTGTGGACAAAGCCCGTTTTTAAAAATAATAACTGCGATGCTCACTGAAACTAAAGTGATTGAGCTTAACTGTAGCTATTATCATCCTGTGTGAACAGCTGCATTCTGTTGCCTACATAAATATCCATAGTGAGAGGGCATGAGTGAAACATTGTGCAAAAGTCTTCCATGTTTGTTTCTCTGGTGCTGACAGTTTAGCAAGCGCTAATAGTAAGCACAAGTTGAAGAGCAAATGTCCCTCTAGCATTTATTTATACCTTCAGTAGTTGATATTTGTATTTCAAATTTGAAAGAAAAAAAATAACAAAACAAAAAGGATTATAGGTGCTCTTGATTTTTAATTTTCAGTCTAGTCAGATGAATTTATACTGTGCATTTGTGCTATATTCCTGTGGGCCACAGGGGGGCAAGATTGAGATTCTAAACATGAAGAATGGAAGTGCCTGAGCAGTTACAGTGGATAATGTAAACGAAGTGTTTTTAGTAATGACCTAGATTTGCCTCCGTCTCGCATAAAGCTGCCATAATCTCACTTTAATAATGATAAATTAGATATATACAAATACTGTCTCCAGTAATTGAGATTACATACATTATTTATAGTAGGAATATAAATCCCACTTCAGTTTATATTGTTTTCTTTGCTACACTGTAGCAGCTTGAGCCAAAGCCCATTAAAGCCATTGGAAGTCCTTCCCTGACTTCAACAAGCTCTGAATTAAGTCCATATTTTTCAAATAAATTTTATTCTACCTCTCTGCTCTTGTAATACTTGTCTCTTAAAAATGAATTGTCAGGAAAAAAATAATAGTAAATAATCAGTATTATTCAAAGTAAGGTAGCATTTGAGTAATTGTTGTTTTCCCTGTTCTTAATCAGTTTTCAAGCTTCCTCTCATCCCATCATTATTTAAAGTTCCGTTCTTCTGAATCCAATCACTCACCGGGGTCTTGTGAACTGAATCTGGAGTCCAGCACAAATTGCTACATGTGGGCAGGAAGGGACATACCTGATACCTTTATTTCCACAGTAGAAGAACAGGGCAGGGATCCTGGCAGATTTGTTGGTTTGTTTCATTCTCTGGAGACAGGAATGTTTGGAGGAGATGGCACATTCCAGTTCAAAGGTTAATTACAATTTTCCATCCTCGCATGTTGCTAACACAAGTATTCAATACCTTTCTCTCACAATTGTACTTTTACCTGTTTTTCACTGAAACTTGACACCTGACAGAATATTCTGAAACCTAGACTGTCTGGTTTAAACCTAGATGTTTATTATGTGTATTGCCTGGCCTGTTGTCAAGGCTTCATAAAAATCCAAATCAGATGTGTCTACTAGTTACACTTGGTCCTATTTTGTCACTCTCCCAAAATAGCCTGGAGACATGATTTTCCTGTGTTTTTAATTCAAGTACCATTATAGCTATTGTATAATTTTATTATTTTAATTTAATTATTTTATTAATGAATTTACCTCACACAGAAGCATAATGTCCTAGTTATAAACTGTTCTAGTACCTATTCAATGGTAACTGCAAAATTCTGTTTCTTCCAGCCTCTTCTCATAATAGCCAATTTTATTAACTGACACAACCCCTTCATTCTTCAGTTCTTTCAGAAGTAGGTGAATACATTTTTCTGCTGATGACTTGCTACAGTTAAATAGATTAATTTTTCCTAGAACTGGTTCACTCTGTTATAATTTTATTTCTGTGTTTATTTTCTTCCAGTTTAAAGAGCAGTTACCTCATAACCAGCCATCTTGTTGCTCAGTGATACCAAGAAACCACTCTTGACCACATGCCATTCCCCTCTCACATGGGTTTTGCCCCTGATACTCCATGGTTAATGGTTGGACTCAGTGATCTTGACGGTCTTTTCCAACCAAAACGATTCTGATATTCTATGTGTCTCTAGGATTCTTTCACAAGTTCCTTTCTTCTAGTTCATGTCATTATTTAAATCTCCTAATTGTTCTTCATATTGCCCCTAAGCCTTCCTGTTTTCATCTTATATTACTTTGAATTCATCTGGATTTATTAGGATTTGTTTTGTCACCTTGTTTTCTCTTCTTTCCACAAACAATTTTTTTCATGGAAATAAGCTCCTGTAGTTTGCTATTTAACAATATGCATTTTATTATTTACTTGGTTGTTGATAAGGGCAATGCATACATTTGGCTTGCTATTATATATTTAAATAGCCTGCATGACAGGGTCAACTTTTTTTTACTCAATTTCTTACCCATACCAGACTAAAGGATGTTTTTACACTATTTAGAATAAAATCCCCGCTCTTCTGTAGGTGGTTGGTGCTGGAGGAGTTTTTTTGTTACAGCTTTTTTTTTTCTTTCCTTTGGATCCAGAGTGTAATACAAATTAAATTTGCTTAGGCAAACCCACTGTGTGTTTTAAAAAGTCATTACAAAGACAGAATCCTGGGGGTCTGACAGAAAAGCTAAACCAGCTGTGCTCTTGAGTACAAACAACACATAAATCTACAGTATCTTCATGATCAAATAAGTGAAAGAAAACGCTCAGAAAGTAAAAGATATTTTTATCTCAGAGAAGCAGAGCTAAAAGAATTTGGTGTTGGTTTAAATCTCAGCCATTTCTGTTCGCATGTTAAAATCTAACTTTTTTTTAAGCAGAAGTATTTTGATTTGCTAGCCAAACTTTGTTTACCTGTTTGATATGAAGGTTGTCTTTAGGTTGAAGATTAAAGGGTTATTCAGCTGTTTAGTCGAGAGAATATCTCACACGAACGGATTCCAGTTGTGTTTATTCTTGTTACTTTCTTTCTACTCAAACAATCAAGAAAATCATAGAAACAAAAGTAGACATAGAATTAATTTGGTCAAATATTTATCAGGTTGTTTTCACCATTTATTTCCAAGTTAACCTCTTGACTTTTATTAGGTTTCCCACTAGAGTTAATAAGAAGATTCCCATCCATTTTTGGACAAATTGTCTGATTAAGAGATGTCACTAGATGATTTCCAGAACAGTGTGGACAAAAATTATTCAGCTGGTGCTATATCTGCTTAATTTGGGGTAAAACATATAGGCGTTTTCCTTACAAACTGTTTTAAAACTGTTTGCTGAATGACTAATTGCATTTATGCTTCTTTTGGTTCTTACAGAGTATGTGTATGGGTAGAAACCTGTACACTGTGTTACCACAGCTCTTTCTCTTGTGTACCTATAATCCCTGTATGCTTAGCCGTGCCGTTTTGCAATACATGATATGATCATTAACATATGTCAATGTTTGTACATTTGGACTAGAATAAGTGCTTGGATCTTTATGAAGGCACATATTACATATCTAAATAAATAATGTAGCCAGGCAGCTGGAGAGATCTAGTAGTGGCTTTATAAAATGTTTCAAGGGAAAAAAGACAGCAGACAGCCCAGCATGCCAGGAGAAATATTAGTGACAGAAACATAAAAAACACAGGCCTAGCTCTGCCCCATGCACTGTGTGCAGCATGCCCCCATTTGTCAGAGGGATGAGTGTACAAGACACAAAGTCAAAGCACAGAGTTTTTTCCTTGGTGGGGAAGGGGATGAAAAACAACCTTACAGCAAGCAAGTAGACTGAAAGTTAAGATGAAAAGCTAAAAGTACTAGAAGTCCAAATGTTTGTACCTAGTAAGTAAGGCTTTTTTTTTTTTTTAATTATCCAAGTAGAAACCATGGATAATTTTCTTTCAGGTTATTGAGCTGAATCAAGTCACAGAGGAGTCTAATGAGTGCCAGAACCTCTGAGAGAAAAAGAAAGCATGCAGGATCTTCTGATTCCACTAGCAGCAAACCTCCAGATTGTGTCACAGCATTTTAGATAACTGTAGCCTTAAGATGCAGTTTTATAACTGGCCAAAACTGATCGAAGACCATCCTGCTCCTCCATCCTGCATCCCTCTGTTCATGCCTTCTCTTGGGCTCTTTTGCTTGCTGGAAACATTTTGGTCTTCATGACAGTCACTAGATGGGGCAATTATTTTCTTCTGAATTTTGATTGAAAGCACAATAGCTTGGGACGCGTACAAATTCAGGATCTGACTCTGAAAGGGAGCTTATATGCTGTGCGGCACAGCAAATTGGATTGTGTCCACTTTGCATCTCTGCAACAGCACAAAAATTTCCTAAATCTTACAAGGTATTATTTAGGTGCAGCCAATCCACATGTTTGACAGTAAAATGCTGCAGCACTGAGATCACTGCGTTTTTCCTGTGTGCTCCAGTGCAGCAGAATTGCATCCAACACTAGTAGCATTTACTTTGTAAGTATGGAGTGGTATTTTTGATAGGCTATTGCTTGTATGGTTTTCATTTCGATCCAAAAACTAAAAGGACAGTTTGAATGCTGAGGGAGCAGAAAATTAGGTCTGATCCTGTGAACAACAGAGGAAGATGAGATCAGTATAGTTTCGGACAACTGTGTCTGAAATTAACTGTGCCTTTGCTGTGCATATATCAGCTCTAGGAACTGAATATTTGTCCTTAAAGCAGATCATCATTTTATTTAGTTGTTCACTCTTTGTCCCTTTCATCTCTCTTTTTATGGCATACCTGATCAAGCTTCTTCTAAATGCTGGTACAATATGTGATTCTGTGTAATGTATGATAAGCTCTAAATATGATTATATGTCCTACTGATGATGGTTAAATGATGCTTACTTCATAGTCAGGCATTCTTTTGCTTTCTCCTAGTAATTTGCTCAGTGCTACTCAAAATATTGAGAAATAATTTGGAATATACTTTCAAATTTCTCAGCATTCCTCCCTGTATGGGCACAGAGCACTAGATGGCACTGTGTGGCTGCATGTCTGACACAGGACTGACAGTAGCAAAAGCCTCTCAACATAGGAAAGAATCCTCATCTTTCAAAAATATTTGTAATATTGCCTTTTTATTATGAAAACAATCACAACGTGTAAATGCTCAATTTTAACCCTCTAACAGCATCGCAAACCTTCTTTTTCCTGCACTATGCTTACATGAGGAATATTTCTTAATGAGTTAGACTGGTGACTACATTTGCTCTTTTTTCTGGTCTACTGTAAAGCTCTCCAATCGATTAATCTACCAAAATGGAAAGTTTTCAGTTCCTGATATCATCAGCATGCTCCTTACCATAGAGCAGGAAGGAAGGAATGACAGCTGGTGTGTGGCCCTCTTCTGTCTCCTCAAATAACCCTTCGCTCAGTGCCATGGCATTCATGACAATGAGCATTTAAAAAATTATGTAACAGCAAAAGGTGTTGGGTAGCAACAGCAACCTTATGCTCTTATTTTAAGCTAAAGAGTCATGTTGAAGACAATCAGTGCAACAGTTCTTACTTTGTCAATATTTGGTTGGGTTTGGATGTCTTCAAAAGAAGGGCTTTCAAAAACACTGATCTTACACAGCTAACACATTATTCAAAAGGTCCTGATCCTGCACAGGGTCTTTAAGAAAAAGATTGAGTGTATTTTGGTAAGGTACTTAAATCACGTGTAGTGTTCTGTTTTTTTCTGTGTCATATCCTACCTCTGTTGTGCTATGTTGGAAAGATAGCTAACTGAGGGTGGAAGAACATGGGCAGGAGGAAGCCTGCATGGGAAGAATGAGATGTTTAGGGCCTTTATTAACGATGCTTCTCCACCCTCACTTTCTTTTTTGCTGTTGAGCTCTCTGGTCTATGTTCCCTACTGGTGTTTTATTTTAACATTTTTGACCTCTTGTGCAGTTTCTTTTTTCCATCCATTGTCCTTTTCTCTCCTCCTTTTCCTGGTAGAAGGGTATGCCCATGGCATTTAGTTTGTTTGGTTCGGTCTGGTACCTGCCCCCACTGAGAACATTTTTTGGGGGTACTCATAACCACTCTGTGTAAGTGTAAACTGTTAATCTCTGGTGGCTACAATCCTTTATTTCCAAATGATGAACATAAAGAAGGAAAGCCCTTGCTCAGTAGAAATGAGATTCAGGACTTTCTGCAGCTTGCAGACTGATCAACTGTAAAATTAAAACTGAACATTTTGGAGAGGAGCGCTAACGAAAGCAAATTTCACCAATCAATCATGACAGAATTTTCCTGAGGTTTGAACTTGTTTGCCTTTCAATAATTCAAAATAAAATCAGCTTCTAGACAAGCCACAGAGCTGTCTCCATCCTCTTACAAAGCAACAAGTGTCTTAAAACAAGCAAGTATAGATTATGAACAGATGCTAACCCCAAATTACATCCTCAGTGCTTTAGAAGCCAAGAATCTCTGTTTCTTTCCTCCGATGTAGAGGAGCGTGCACATCCCCTGCTGGGTTAGCAGGTGATGGTCACTCAGAAGCACCGCTGCTTTCTGCAGCCGGCCAGCTCAGGAAGGAGCTCCAGCCCACCCGCTCTGCTGGAACACCGCTGTCCAGAGCCCACAAGGCCTGGCCAGGCTGCATTACAAGTGGATTGAAAGACAACCACAGACAGAAATATTGCTTGGGAACAGCTGTATTTCAAGATTATCTTGATGACCAGAATGTATCCCACCCTTACAGAACAAATTGTTTGTCCCCGTCCTTGTCACTGACACCACCAGAACAGAGGACACTGAACTAAGTGCACTGTGTCTGAGGAGGTGTCCATGCCTCAGGATTCCCAGCTAGTGAGGAAAAACCCTTCAAAACACCCTTTCCAGATCAGATTGTTTTAATAGTGGAACGACTAAATGCTCTCAAGTCTCCTACTTGTGTTTTCAATGAGAAAATGACCAAGCAATAGCCAAAGCCCCTCACAGAAACAGGACATCCTGAGCTGTGGCAGATGGACTTCCTTTACAAAGTTTTAATGAAAGTTTTCAACAATAGCTCTGTGTATGTGGTCAGGGAGGGTTAGCATGTGTACATACTTACGTATATACACACTGTGCAATGCTACACAAGCTTTTAAAAATAACATAAAAAATACTATGGGACATGTAGGTTTCGCTGCAAGAAAAGTATTTTGTAAAAGAAAAAAAAGCTTACCCTGTTATGGCATAAGGTAGGATTAGGTAGAGAGAAAATTTCAGGATGTGGGTAGTGACAGCTGAAGGTCTTATAGTGAGCATTAGGTAAAATATCCTTGAAACATAAAATTAAAATAAATGAAGAGTAAACCTAACCAATGTATCAGTGAACATAAACAAATCTTGATGCTAAATAAATATTCTGAGGAAACCAAAGTGATAATTATGCTTTCCTTTCTAGAAGTGATAGGTAATATTTATTGTAATTACCTAAATACATATCAAAAATAGCTAGTGTAAGATGCTAGACAATGGTGACAAACCTCCGTTGAAGTTTGTGATGTAGAAGAACCTCCTCTGGCTGAAGGCCTGTTCCATGGTCATAAAGACAGCGTAAAAGAAAAAATTGCAAAATATTTTAAAAGTTTTATCTGCTATCACATATAAAAAGATCTGCAAATGTCACATTTAATAAAGCAAAATAGTCACTATACTGTAATTTAAACAGGAATGGTGGTAAAGCATGGTATCAAATTATTGATAAAATTGTCCTTAGCTCACAGCTTTTCACACAAAAACAACGTGTTGCAAAATGCGAGAGGGAAAGATGGTACATAAATGTAGTTTTTCAAGTTTTATTTGCATTCTATACCTGTGTTCCAGCTCAGGCATCATTAATCACCTGTGCCTGGGCTCCTTTACCCAGAAAGCCAAGAGTTAGCTTTCCTGGGGCATTTGGTCAGCTCTTGCAGCACAAGTATGGCTTCTGACACAAACAGAGCATCTGAGTGTCTGGGCTTGTGTCACTAAGTCATCAAGCTGGTGCTTATCTTTCCTCAGCTCTCACTGCTTTTTTTCATCAAACGAGTGGTAAATATCAATGAATAATTGTAAATGATAGCAATATGTCAAGGACAATACTCACCACATTTAAATGCAAGGTAAATGCTTCTAAGATAGGGGACTTCTAGTAATTGCCATAAAAGCTTGAAAGTAGTCAGAGATTACACCAAAAAAAAGGAAAGAAAAAAAAAGAAAATAAAAAAAAGCTTTGTTCTGTCCTTCACCCAGTTCCAGATAATTTGACCTTGTTGTGTTTCCTAGTCACAGTTCCAATCATGTATCTTTAGCAGCAACCTGTAAGGTCAGCGCTTCTGGCTGAGTGTGGCCAGCGGTTATTGACCTGGCTCTAAGGCAGACAAAGAGGTTGGAAGCCACATCCTAGTGCATGTTCTTTTGTTGTGAGTCAACTTTGGTTTTAAGGAAAACCTTCACAAGATACTTTAGACAGGATGACCAAGGCTAAAAGAGAATTTGAATTCTTAAAAACAGAAAATGAAAACTTAAAATGCATATCATACTGAAGAAATACTTCATAATCTCCTAATCTTTACTTATTAGTTAATTTTGTAGAGATTTGACTGACTTGCATCTTACACTCTGCAAAACAAGGGGTTTTTACCATAAACTTAAATTTCCACCTGTCTGAGAAGATTCATAAAGATTCTGATACAACACCAGCGGAAAAAATTAAATTGAACAATAAATGGCAATCAGATAGATTTTACTGGAACAGATTCTTAAATGGTCAGTGCTATGTCCAAGAGCAATAGAACTTAAACTGGAGACATCAGGAGTCATCAAGATGTTGGTTTTACACTTTGGGTCTGAAACCTGTTTATTGTTGTCCTCTTTATGGTTACTACAGATTTAAACTGAAAAATGATGTCCATAACATTTTTGTTCTAATGTCCTTAGAGCCCTTAGGAAGAGAAAAGCACATTGTTAATTATTTTGTTGTGTTTTAATGCTGTACCTCTTTAGGATCAGTGGAATGCTGAATGTCTTCTGATGGATAAATAGGAATGACTTGTTGCTGGGAATGTCCCTGTAGGTACACATAGGAGCCAGTTAAGAGGGAGAGGGCTGAATGCTGGTCCCAGATCAGGAGGAGGCCTTTTGGTTTGGCATGATGCTGGAATCTGCTCGGTAACTGCCACCTGGAAGCTGGTTGAGGCTTCACTTGGGGCTGAGGAGGAAGAGAGGATGAGTGTGAGCAGACAGATGCAACCATTGCAGTGCAGTAAAAAAATTTGTAGGGCTGTGTTTTCCTTCTACACCAGAAGGAGGAAACAGAGCGGACAAAAGGAATGTGTAGCCCTGTATCCTGAGCTTCATGTTATATTAGAAAGCCTTGATTTTGGGGTTTGCATTTGCATCTTTATTCAAATCTGATTTCAATCCCGAACCTGAAGCTCAGGACACAAGCTCTTGTCTTGCTTCCTGTTTTTTTCTAGAGTTGCGCTGCTTATGGACCAGAATACTCACTTGTTTCCAATTAGGACTTTCAGTGAAATGACTGGTTTCTTACAATTGCCCAGCAGATCCAATTGAGAGCAATATCGGAAGAACAGCAACTGGATATCTCTGAGAAACCAGGTGCCTCATTTTCAGTGGTTAAATGTGGTTTCAGGTCTCCTAGAAGTTTAATCACAGTCTATAAGGACAGTTTGTTAACAAATGTTGTGATTCGGGGTTATATGGATGCAACCATATGTTGTCACATCTTTCATTTTTTAGGATGATTTAGGAGATTGGGATGTAGTATTATATTATGGCCCTGGAGTCTGTTTCCAGTGTTCTCTTTCCCTGAAAATGAAAGTTTGAGCAAGTTGCTGTTCAAATTAAGATTTGATGCACCTACTAAAATAAATCACTTCAGAAGTTTGGTAAATTCTTCTTCATGCAGTTCGAATTCAAAGTAAGGCTTTTCTAGATTTCGTTTTCCATTGTCCAAAATACTAGGTTTTATGTGTTTATTTACTAAATAACAAAAGTTACAAATGCATTAAGTGTTCCGTTAGCATCATAGCATCTATTAGCATAACAGAAAAAAATAAAAATACCAGTGATTTAATAACCATCTTGGCTAGCAGGCATGAAATTCAATGGAGTAACACCTTGTTCAAGAGATGTTCCCCTGAAATCGAGAACGGCATTGAGCCATCTTTTTTAGGTTTTATTTCCCTTGTAGGTAGCAACTTTGAGTAGAAACAAAATAGTTCAGAATGTAGGGGCCAGAAATGGATCATCTGAGAGCAGTGAGCAAGCAGCCTAAAACACAAGATGGTTTATTGTTGTGGGTTAGTTATTTTAATGTTGGGCTTGTCCTCAGAGAATGGGTGGAACCCAAAAGGGTATGAGCTCACAGCAGGAACATGTGGGATTTATTCTATTTTGCACAAAACTGAGACGTTAAGCCACTAGGCCTGATAAATAAAACTGACCTACTGAGATGACCATACCTCGTTTAATTGAAAACTCCGTGCTAATTTTGTAAAATATGTGAAGATATAGAAGAATGAGTATCTTGGACTCCCACCACTGGAGGCTAGATTTCATGAGGAGAATGTGCTGTGTGAGAGAACTGCAAAGGAGGTATAGTTCAACCTGTATTTTCCCCATAGTTTTAGTTCTTGGAAGGAAGCAGGGAATGGAGTGTCGGCTTCCAGTGAAAATCAATTGCTGCTTCCTGATTCCACCTGTGTAACAACTGCACCAGTCAATGGCTGGAGTGCTCGCTCTTTTTATTTTCTCCCTGCTGCCTCCTGGGAAAGGGTCTGTTGCCTGCCTTTGTATTTGTACTTTTATTGCCTAGCCTGCCTTGATTATTATTAGATTCTGACATTGCTGTTGCTTATGTACAAAAGTTGCTCTAGTAACATCTTACCTTTTTTGTTAATTAGCTCACACTACAGAGGGGTTGTTGAGATAGGGCTACAAGCTGCTCTTGGAGGAAAGAAATCCTCATGGCTGAAGTTAACCCCACAGGACTTTCTTAAAGCCACACAGGAAATCTGTGACAGATCCCAGAATAAATCCCAGATTTCCTGTCTCCTCCACTTTTGCTGTAACTACAGGGCCCATAATTTCTTAGCTGAGGAAAGTGTTGTCCAATATTATAATTCTTTTTCTGGTTTACTGTTGCTTCAGTTTACTGTACTAGTTGCTGCCATATGTTATGCTGTGGCAGTTCATCCCTACGACTCTTCCTTTGTTGTATTTTGTGGGATACACATGCGACAGTGAACACTACTGTTCAGTATTTAGCAAATAAAACTCAATAAGGGAAGGTATTACAAGTTAACCAGGGCGTATTTGTAGGTACAGATAATTTATTGTCTGATTCCCACTTCAAAATAAACTGCTCATGCTATTTCTAATTCGAATAACATTCAGAGAAGCAGTTTCGGTATGTATCAAATGATAGCTGCCTGTGTTAAAATAATATGCTTATAGTTACATTATTTGAATAAAGTAATTTTCATTTTTGCATATGCTACTTCGGACTTTGGAAAATTGATGCGTTCTGTCATTCTTAAGCATCGGTTCTCTTTAATAAATTGTAAATTAATAGATGCAGCATTAACAAGTGAAAATAATTCATTGTGGATCTATAACTGAATGAGACACTCTTAAGGTTTTATGACTATTACTGTGGCTTGGTAAATGGAAATTAGAGGAATTTGGTGTGCTCGTTAGGTATCTTAGATGTTATTGTATTCAGATGTATTGCTGAATGTCTAATCTTTTTTTAGCTACTTTGCCGCTAGGTAAAACTTCAATAGTTTTCATTCCGTGCTGCTCAATTTGCCCTCACGTGGTTCTTCTTTAGATAACATTACTTGTACAAATTCCAACTGAAGCAGAATCAGTAATTCAGTAATTCAGCCAGTCTTGACGGCATTTCTAATGCAGTGCAGCTATGAAATTTCGTTCTACCTTCTGTTTTCTAAGTTATATCTAAATAACTGAACAGAAACATGGGAACAAACGAGCTTTGCTAAACACCCTCTTCTTAATTTAAAAAATGACATTTAGAGCACTTATTAAATGTGTAATAGTTTTGAATGCAAAACCTTTGTGGACTTCAGTGGGAAATTCCGTAAGCTGTAAGCTGAAGGTTCTTGCTTTACAGATGTTTCAAAGTGAAAAGTAACATCCAGAATAATTTTAAGTGTAAGCATTGCCTCCTTTTTTTTTCTCAAAAAATAATAATAAAACAACCCCAACTCATCCCATGTCAGCCATTTTCACAAACCGCACATGTCTTTAGAATTAGAGTAAAGATTTAAAATTTTCTTTCTGCCCAGTGATGTCAAGGTCAGTTTTGTAATTGAAAGTGATGCAAGGAAGACTGGGTCCTAGAAGGTCCATCTTAGTAAGGTCCTTAGGTATGCAGCGAACTTGCAGCATATGTGTAGTCCACTTGAGGTGATGATACTGTACACAAGATAAAAGTTGCACATGTGTCCAGGTGCAAAACAACAAGGACTTAACAGAAAACAGGCTGTAAAACATTCTGAAAAAAAGAATTGGCACTTTTGAGGTTAGAATAAATAGAAACATGAAACAGCTGTAACTCCTAAAACTGGTTTATTTTTAACAAAATTCCTTCTTTTCCTTTCTTGTGGGATTTTAAGTTTCTTTGTACTATGAAGCATAGTGATATGATATTAGCACATAAAACTTAGAATGCACAGGTGAGAACAGCATCACCCAGCTGCTGGATTTGACAGATATGTGAGATATAGGAGACTCGCTTTTTCAGTCAAGTTGTGGTAATGCCAGCAAAACTGGCTGCTAAACAAATATTTCAGTGCGATGCTGCAATAGGCTGAAAGTGACATGAAATGGTAGTTAAAATATGGTTTTCAGAGAGGGAGTATCTGAGAATTTCTCAGAGGGAGTGTCTAAGAATTTGCTGCAGCTTGGCAATTGATTCTTATAGGCATCTTTGAATACCCTGCTCTCAAAGTCTAGCCTATTAAGTCATTCATTAAGCCCACTTAAGGGTAAAAATGAAGGATAATGAAGATTAGGAAAACAATGGTGTTCATTTTTCCCCCACACAGAGCTTTGATGAACATGAAAATGAAATGGCACAGATCCAGATATTGAATTCCAGCTTAAATCAGAGTAAAGTGGAAGGCTCTTAAGCCAGGTGGTTATCAAATTATTAGACTGTAAGAAAGCATTGAGAGACGTATCACGCGAAAGCTAAAACTTTAGCCTGAATATACTTTTGAGAAAGGACATATTGTGGTTCTTAATAAATTTTTCATTTTATGAAAGAGAAATCTGTTTATATCCTACCTGTCATCTACCAGTGCTTTATATTGGTCTCAGTATTTGTTATTAATGGTGTATAAAGGAGGCTAATAGTTCACTGCAGACTCCAATAAGATGTGTGTGAACTGGCACCCAGCCTTTCCAGCATTTTTCCACAGCTACTTTATTTCTGAGCTGGGGATGCTAGATTACAGGAGCTAACAGTGTAAATCCTAACGGGCATGGAAGGAACCATGTTAGCGCTTCAGTCACTCTTGTCAGGGTGTCTAGGAAGTCGGTCCTGGTTGGAGGCACAGTTTAGACCTGCTGATTAGATGGTTCTGTGTGCTGAGGGGTTTAACAACCTGGATCTTCAAGGTGGATGCAGCTGGGAGAGGGATATGATAATATGCCATCTGGTAACTGATTAAGAAACTACATACTTTTACTTAGAGAGAAAGATGCTTCCCCTAGCACTTCTATTTACTTTTCTTCATCTCTCACCCCTGATTTCTGACCATGTTTACTATAATATATATAAAATGCGATATAGTAGCCCCAGAAAAGGGTAGAATAGTCCCAAAAGCAAGGTCTGCATATGTGGGAGGAGTTAATCTAGTGCAGATACTAGACAATGTCCCCTAGTACCTGGGCTGTAGGCAAGACAGTCTTGCCAATAACGGGCCTTGAAAATAACTGAAGGCATTTGTCTCCCATCTGCTGATGCCCTGAGTGCCTCAGAGACCCTGGGCAGCCAAGCTGGCAGAGCTCTGTGCTTACACTGAGCTCCCGAACTCTGTCCACAGCAACATTTTCATTCACTTCTCTAAATCAAGTAATTACATTCACAGGAATGGAACAGTCTGCTAAATAACTGTATTAATAGGATATTGTAATGAATTAACACATAGTATTAACAGGAACAGAACAATGCTTAACTAATTACACATGAATGCTTTTTGGTCTCATAGTACTTAGTGTTTAGCTTAGACTTTGAATAAGGAAACGTATTTATAAGCTGTTAGTCTGAATAGTAACGAGGACGTGGTTCTTTCAAGGTTGGAGATTTAGATGATACCAACCAATTTTTCTGGCCCACAACAGTCAGTTCTGGGAATGCATTAATTTTGTTCTTACTCATGATGGACAAAGCACTACTATTCCTCACACTGCAGTGGTGCATTACTCCACAAAGTAGTGTCAACTTCTGATTAGACCCTGTAATGTATTAAGGAATAACAGGGGATAACAGGCTGGTCACCACTCATCTTAAAGGAATAGATAAGTTTCAGAGACACAGAGGATTTTCAGTGACAGCTTAGAGCTGAACTGTTCTGTGTTTGTTTGATAGCTCTCTCTAGCCTCCTTTTCATCTCTCTACTTTAAAAATACTTATATGTCTTTGTAGCTGCATAATAGTTCTTAAGACTATAGTGCTTAATAAATCCTAAGAGATATGATTAGCAATTATGTCATTATTTTGTTTGCAATTAAGACAGGTTAAAGAGACTATAAACCAGCTTCAGTTAGAATGTTACATCTCTCACCTAGAGTACTCCTCATTTAATCTGGTTGTGTATAATGGTTCTGTCTGGTTAACGAAACTCCACGCAATAGTGGTGTTAGCACAAACCATTAGGTCTCTATGCCTTTGTTTTCAGTAAGTCTGATTTCTTTGTGAAGAACAGCTGTTATGTACTTGGACTATCTGAGTTCAGAGACATAATCAACAAACCTCATAGATCTGCAGTGAGAAAGCCGTTTAGTTCTATGAGACTCTGTACTGATTGCAGAATTAGAAATATCCCTAATAACAGCTGGGTGCATCTGGAGATTTACACAGCCACACTTTCTTCATCTCATCACAGTTGATGGTTTCTATCTTTATATTTTCTTTCCAAACCGATAGGAGATGGAAGTAATTTTTTAAATTCAAATTTTATTTTCCAAATGTAACTTAACTGAGAGGTTTTTCAGTATTAAAGATGGAAATATAACCACCATGTAGCCCTATGCACTTTGCAAAGTAAAGGAAAACTCAAATATTATTTGCGTGATATAGGGGCATATGTGTAAAGTATTAATAACGTATATCCTAAATCAGTATCAATTAAAGCAATGAAAGTGTAATCAGCGATGTTTAATACAGGCAAAGGAGTTGAATTTTATGTGTGTGGTGAAGGATACGTACCCTAAATGAGTAGTATAATAGTTGTAACCAGAATTACCACCTCACCTAGCCAGCACATACAGCCACAGCTGTTCTCTTGGATGCCTGTTTCAGAGATGAAGACAGACGCTTATTTCAATACCTAACTGATTTGCAAAGCCAATTCTGCTAAGCAAGGTGGAGCTGGATTGATAATAGGCTTCTGCTGTAAATGTGTCATAAGTCATAAGTTGTAGCAAGTGGTCACCTGAGGAGGAGTATAATCGAACTTGTATATGCTTTACAAATAAATCACGTGGCTGGAGAGTCATCCCTAAGACCACTCCACTTTTTGTCAGAGCATACTTTTCCTATATGCAGAATTACTAGGGAAGAGCATCAGTTTACTAGGAAAGAGTCTTGTCTTCTGGAGGTGGATGCAATCTCTGAGCTGATGAACATGGTGTATTTGGTGGCAGGATGTGAGGCAGTGCAGTTGCAGCGTTTTATCAAGAAGCTTGATAGTCTACCTATTGCTTGAGCTTTGTAGTTTGTGAATTTGTTCACATGTCAGCACTTGCAGTTTGAGATTCCTCAAGTCCTTAATGGCACAAACTGCATGGAATTGCAGTGGTATTTTCCCCCCGACAATACATACAGTTCTGTGCTCTCTGTGAAGCAATCAGCTAAAGCTGTCAGGTAGGATTTATTTTCCTCAAATGAATATGTTTTATTCAACTAATAGTAATATGTAGTGAAGTCCTTTAATTGCTGATTGTTTTTTCTTATTTTCTCTAATAATTACTTCTAAAGGTGAATTCATAATCCTAGCACTTAAATGATTTTATAGGGATTTATCTTTAAAACACATGTATTCAGTGCTTTAATACAGGCTAATAATCATTAGTGTAGTATTCATTGGAAAGGAAAAGAACTCACTCTCCTTCTAGAATAATCTGTTATTGTGCCACTTCGTTAAAGTAGTTTAATGAAATTATTTTCCAGGAAGGTGAGCAAAGATAAAATATAAAAACTGACAGTAAATAATCTAGAAGAATGGGTTAGGTTACCAGCTGCATCCCAAATCACTTCAGACAGACAGCAGAAGACCACTTCGTTTGCAGAACTTCTTGGCCTAAGCTCTTTTGAATCTTCGGAGATACAGAAGCAGTATCCTTTGCATATGTTTGAAATAGGTAAGAAAAAAACCCTTTTTTTTCTTCCAATTTGTAGCTTTAAAAAAGTGCTACGTTGCTTGACCAGATGCTTTGGAATCCCTCAACAAAGCATTTTTAGTTTCATTCCAGTGGATTGTTTTCTGTGAGGTTTATTGCTTCTAGCAGACTGACCCCCTCTTAAAAATCTTTCTGAAACTTTCTTGATCTAGAACTGAGTTCCGAATTTTTGCAAATTTAGTAATGGGTATTCACAAGAAATAGGTATGCAGGAATGGTAGCAGCATGATTAACTTCTGAAAGACTGTTTCTTAATTGGAAGGGTCAACCCTTAATCTTCCTTTTGCCTCTCTTTGTGCTGTCATTAGTATCTTCTCAGTGTGGAGAGACTAGATCAGAAGCAAGGTGACTCAAAGCTACTAAAAACTTAATTTTGAAGACATTCTTTCTTTGGAAGCCACCACTCTCCCTTTGCTAATGAAAAGGCTGCTTTATGTAGCATCCCCTTTCTCTAAGCTTCTTAAAATTATAATGAAAATATCTGCTGAGTCAGCTGGTGCTTTATTATAAAAGCAACTGGAAGAGGGGAAAAAAAAGTAAAAATACCCTGATGTAGAGAGTTCACTGCAGAGTCAGTTCAATAAAACTTGCGCTTCTCAGTTCTGGCAAAGCTTTTGGACATTTCAAAGGGCTTGATAAACAGCAATAGCCTTGTCTCCCACACATTAAAGCTTCATCAACGACATTATATGAAAAGAAGAAAAACCTGGCAGAACAGTAAAGCAAAGGGTAAGGTGTTCCTTAGATGGGTCAAGGTGCTCTGAGTTCCTCTTGCTTCACTGAAATAACAGCTTTTTTTTCGTCTGGCAGCAGAACATCTGTAACCTCTGTCTGTGTCGAAGCAGCACATCTGTTCACAGTTATGGGTCAGTACCCATGCAGGAAGCATAGTTGTACTGTGCTCAGAGATGCTGGATCATAGCTCACAAAAAGTATTTTTAAAACTTTAATTAGTGAAGAGAAAGGAGAATAAAATGAATGCAAATCAGATCCACAAGAGTTAAGAAACCCAAACAACTGCTTTCAGCCTGATGAGCATCTAGCTAGATATATAGGTGACAATAGTAGGGTTTTCATTCAATGCCATATCTTTTTTTCAAATTATTTTAGTTAAAATCCCTGATTCTAAAAAATACTGAGGAATAAAATTTGTATCAATAATGCAGCAAAGCACATGATGAGCCTTGTGAGCTATCTTATCATATGGAGTTCATAGCACAACATGTTTTCCAATGTCATTTCTGTCCTGTCAGCCCACAGCTGTTGTCGATGTTTTCTCTCTGTCAGGTAGATTCTTGGAAATACTTCTAACTTTAGAAGGAATACTGAAGCACACAGCACACAGTTTGCAGTAACATTAAAATCAGTTTGCTGTTGCTAGAGTTGTCCTGTAAAGAACACATTTATTTCTTTTGGTTCTCTTGTGAAAAAATATTTTGAGAGAATTAAGGTGTATATTTTCAATCTTAAAACATGTAGGCAATGTAGATGCCGCTCTCTAATTATAATATCTACCTTGAATCATGTATTCTAAGTCTGCTTAAACCAAAAAATGTAAATGTTTCAGAAGAATAGTAGCACCAAAATCCTTTGTCATATGACAGGAAAGAGACATTAGAAGGCAATTTAGAAAGCTAAGGTAGAAAATACCTTCGTATTTCCTAACATCATCCAATGGCTTTTTCCAAAATAATTAGTGGAATTGTTTTGAAGCATACAAACGTTAATATGAAGTAGACTGAGCTGATGTTTTCCCTCGAAGTGGTTCTTCATGATAACCTTAACTATGAGACTGACATTCTTCTCCACCTTAAACTCAATTAACGTAGTCCAGTTTTATTGCTGTAAGTTAGAATCAGATGCCCCACTACCCAGCTGCTGGAAGTATGGTGTTAATCTGTCATTAAAAAGGAAATTAGAGTACTATTTTCCCATTTCCTCAAAGCACAGGCACTTCAGCATTTAAGTGTTCTACCAATGTCTTTTTTTTGTGAACTCTAAATTCTATCGTGAAGCCCTTGAAGAAAGGTCACTGCTGCAGAAAACAGCTTCTAATACACCAAAAGTCGTAATTACTAAAACAAATTAATCTAGTGACTGATGTTTCATTCTTAATTGATAATGGTAACTTGTAACAAGAATACTCAACATTACATTGTATGCACTCATTTGTGTGGGGAGGAAGTGCTGTATAACTTTAAGAAATAGTGTATAAGATATGACTAGGACATAAAGACATGGGGGAGGCTTATACTAATTTCTGGCTTAACCCTCTTCTAATTGCAGTTAATAAAATTCCTGCCCTTTGCAAAGTTCGAAGGGCGATAATGTTCTTGCTGAGTAAGTTGTAGCTGAACCTCTAGCTCCTGAGGGTTAGGTAAGATACTATCTTGCAGTGAAAAATTTGTTTCTTTCTCTGCTGTAGGAATTTAATCTGACACGTCTGTGCACTTGCCAGTCACATACTAGACATTACAGTGTCACTACGTTACATCAGACAAATTTGTGTTCTGACACAACAGAATTTTGGGATTCCCAAACCCATTTAAGCAGTTACTGCAAAAGTCCATAATGGTGAGGCAGTGTACTCAGGCATGGAGAGAGAACTTGATGCTGGTCTGATTGTCAGAGAGACTATATTTACTAACCTGTCATTAATAAATCATGTAAACATTGACCCTTATACAAAGACAAGACAATATTCTCATGAGTGTTCTTCTAGATTCACTGATATATATTTAGATAAGTGATACCACCTTCTCCACAGTGGAGAAATTCTAAAAAAACTTGAACTTGAGCCCAATATTTATGCAGTTACACATGGATAAGTTTATGTATTATTGAATTATACAACTCAGTGCTTATATGATGTTTGAATGTCAGAATTTTTTCCTGTGTAAACTTTTGGATATGTTCAAAGTACATAAAAATAAATTGAACATTATTTATCACAATGAGACATGGTATAAAAGTAGAAAAAAAAAATTGCAAATATATAAGTGGTTGCACTTTTGCTAATAAATACTAGCAGTTTATCACTTACAAGTGTTTGAATAATAACAGTTTAAGATTTCAGTTGACAGCGAAGCTCTAAATGCAAGACGCTGAGATGTGAGGAAAGAGTTTTCAGCATGGATTCTGTTGTTTTTGTAAGCTTGGTAAACAAATCTTCAGAACAATTTGTCACTCAAAACTGCCTTCAGCCATTACTTTCCAAAGACAGTGCGCAAGCTGGCTGATCCTACATACAGATTGCTATTAATAGCTTACACTGAAATGGGTGCTCCTGCATCTCTGCTATTCGATGGACAGTATTTTTTAATCTCTCACCTGCAGTGCAGGCATATATGAGCAGTCAGGAGGCATTTGGCAGTTAAAGCTGACCTGGTGCTTAGGCTGTGGGAAGAAACCAATTGAATCAGTCCACTTTTCCACAACTTTCCACAGACAAGCTAAGATACAGGGAAACTTTTTGAAAGTGGATGCAATTGTATTTCTCTTTTCCCCCCCCCCCCTTTTTTTTTTTGAGGGTAACTACGTTATACCACCTACTGTGGAAATAGATGCTATCTGGAAAAAATATTATATACTTACTTGCTGGGCATAGTCTAGAGAGCAATAGCCATGACAGATTTGGTTTTTAGAGGACGAGCAGAAACACGAACATAACAAATATTCTTGCAGTTGTTCTTATGACACCAAGGTCAGAAAGCTACATAAGAGGCTACAAGTACAGAGTTACAGAAGAGAGTTCTACTGGTTTTTGCTGTCTACACATTGAGGGGGAATAAGAGACTATCAGTGATCATAACAGAAATGAAGCCTGTTACCTGCATTAACGAGCTTATTTAGGAATCAGCAAATACAAAATCCCCGTGGGAAACTAGGCAAAATTGATCAAAATATATTTGAAGTATATGAATCAGATTGAGGGAGTTACCATACTCTATGTAGTTAGATTTAGAGCTTTTTATAATATCCTATCACTTGAATTTCCTCTTTAGAAAAAAAAAAAAGTGATTTTGTCTCTCGATGACTAAGTGTGCTGTCTGGCAGGAGATACAAAAATCTCAAAGTACGCTACGGGTTGCACTGGCTAAAACAATTAGTGTAATGAGTTGTTTCATGTAAATGTTTCTTCCAAAATAGCCAGAGCAGGTGAGTTTTCATGCTTGCTTGCTTAGGAATCTGGACTGTAACAGGAGTTACTATCAGTCATTTAGCAAGGTCCTTATTAACTTCAAGTTTGGCTAGTTACCAGTTAGAACAACAGGATGAGTGGAGTCATTTGGAAAATGAGATCATAAAGTTTCATGTGGGTGAACCATCCACCTGTATGCCCTGTATGTGGTTGATGCTGCATGTTAAAATAAGTTAGAGAAACCTGTAAAGATTTCCTCGGTAAACACGATAGCATGTGGGAAAGAAAGCTGGCAAAAGTGTTGAGAATAGTTAAAACGCTGTAGGCTATGATTTATATTGATGTTTAAGGCTGGGAAGAAGCATGTGATTGTTTTATCGGATGTTATGTGTTTTGCTGAGAAACTTTGCTGGTTTTGTTGATAAGTGTACAGCTGACCAGTTGCTTTTTACTCTAGCAGATTATTCTGTTAATTGATAGCTCAGTTAATTTCAAAAGTAGCCTTCTTGCTGCAGATGCGGCTGTGAATTCTAACCAACTGAAGCAATTAACTGCTATCTCTGTGGCTGCAGAGGAGCCAACTGGAGAACCAAATGAACTGAAAAGGGGCTTTTGCAGATAGCTGAGAAGACTGAATTCATGCCTAACATTTAGTCCCTATAACATTCTCTTAATTTCCAATATTTAGTAACTGTATTTGTCTCTGTATTACTTGATCAAGCTTTCTATTTTCACTGTATTTAGTTTTACTTAGTTTAGCAATTGGTAAGTGGAATTAAACAGTGAAGACCTTATGCTGTGATTAAGTTAAATATCTGACTTCCACATTTTTAGACTGGGTACAATTTAAGTACTCTATCCTGTGTCTCAAGTGGACTTTTAAAGACAGAGTGCAACAGGCTTCATTGAGAGCAAGCTTGATACTGGAAAAAGGTAGTTAATGTCAAAGTGAGAGAGTAGAGAAAAACATGTTCTAAAGCATTTGCTTTTGTGAGAGGGGAACCAAGGGTGTGAACGCATGTCATCCTTTTATAGCCCCTGTCACCTTTTTAAAAGCATGAGAGTGTTAACCCTAGTGTCCTGGCTAGAAGCCATCTTGGTTAAATATAACTTGCCAATATTAACTTCCATTGTAGTTTCAGCTGGTTATGATGGATTTTTATTTCCTGTCCTCAGCTTTTAAACTATAGACATACACTTGTCTTTTTTAGTGGTGGTGGTGTGTGCGTTTTTTGCTTTGTTTTGTTTGTTTGTTTTTTAATGTAGGGTAAAAGAGTGGCCAACTTGAGGGTTCTTTACAGTTTCTTTAGTTTTGATAGTCAAGGGTCTAAATGGGCTTTGTCTTCTTGAGAATTGAGACCAATTCTCCAGAGCATACTGTGTCATATAAAGCCCAATGTGAGTAGCTCAGGAGACCCATTCCAGCTCAGGTCTCTCCTCCCTTCCTGACGATGCTGTCAGAGTGCCTGTCTGCAAGTCTGTCCAGCCATGGACCCCGCTGGTCCAAACTCTGACCTGAGGACTGACTTCTTGGCCTCACCTTGCCCCTGCCTTGTCACTTGGACCTGCCCAGCAATGGCTGGGCTATGTCTGACCCTGGTTACCAGCACTGGGCTTCATCCTGATTTGTTGACTTGTGTTGCTGGCTAAACCTCAGACCTGGCTATCACCATGATCTTTTTTGGTGATCTGGACCCTTTTTTTGAAGTTGGCTGCCGTGTCTGGCTCTGCCTGGTACTGTGGGGTGGTGAGGCCCATGTCCTGACAGCTGCATTCCTGCTCTTGGATCCCTGCAGCCTGCGCAGCAGCTGGTCCTGCTGCTCCCTTTTAGCAAGGCAGCTATTTTGTTTGCATGCAGAATTCATACCTAGGTCACCTGGAAATTTTAAATCTAATGACATGGTAGGGAAATTTTAGTTTTAAAAATCCATTCATCATGGGCAAAAAGTGTAAGCACTAAAATCAGGTAGAGACTTCTTGAGTCACTGAATTCAGAATCCAGCAGTTGAAGACAGCCATATTTCATTCAGAGTAGTCCATAGAAGATCTGTTATCTTTTCTCTTGTAGATAGCAAACTGTATAACTCCCTCTAGCATGCAATAACATCCATCGAAGCTTTAGCATGAGACGAATTGCATGGTGTCAGTTACACAGAGGAAAGCAGGCAGTATGGGAAAAGGCGAGCTTTTAGAGCCTGGCGAATTTAGTCCTCATTCATCCAAAGTTAAAAATAACTCCTGTTGGACCAGTGCTACATTTTTTGTAAAGGTTGTTCCTCTGTTTTCAGCTTTTAAAAGTCAAGACAGCTTTCCAGGGGTTGACTAATCTATGCTTCCAGCTCTTTCATTTAGTTCTGTTTGGAAAACTGATTCTGGAAAGACTCTGACTTCTAAAGCCAAATTTTTACTGGGCAAGTTCCACGATGGTAAGAAATTTCCACTGATGCAGATTTGACCTAGCTTTTGAACTGTCCCTTTATAAACAGCTTTGTGTATGCCAGCCCACTAGCGGGTTCATTGCGGATAGACATCCCCAAAATGGTCTTTCAGATGATTATGTATAACTATAAAAAGCACTAATTTTTTTAGACACATAGATGCCTGTAATGTTTATGATAAATTTTTCTTCCTACTTGCTGTGACTGATGTTTACCTCATTGCTTTTTTCCAAAAAAATAAACGGCATGTCCCCTTCTATGCCCTAAATCCATTATGTTTTATTTACTACTCTGGCATAGAAGAACTTTCAAGAAGGCAGAAATAATTTCAGGATAACTGAAATGCCACTTTTTTTTTAAAAAATTCCATCCAACAAGAAAAGAAATATTTTAACTTCAAAGTACTTGGTCAAGATGTACTGCTGTATCCAAATAAATTTTCTGTGTTTGCCAAGAAAAAAACAAAATAAAACAAACAAAAAAACCCCGTAGAACAAAAGAAAGTTTGGAATTAATAAAAACTTTAATACGAGTAGATACTATCAAAACTGCTCTTTTATTTAAAAGGAACATGAAAAACATTTTGTAGTGTTTATTATAAACTCTTAGAGGACACTAACTTCTCAGAAAAGTCCTTCTCTTTGTAACATAGGTATGTATTGTCATTGACTCACAAGCTGAAAGACAGCATCTCACTTTTAACCTACCTTTTTTTTTTTTAAGCAAAATTGGGATTTTAAAGTCTATAGCAGTTTTACAGTTGAGTACTGTCTTTGTCAGTGATACCTGCCAAAGGAACTCCTACCCTTTCAATTCCGTGCTCCATGCCACAATCACTGGTCCTTCAGTTCTCACGAAGGGCACATCCAGACCATGAATTGTGCCAAAGAACTGTTTTGAGGTGTAAACATGCATTATTCTGATTTTTAAAAATGACTATTGAATCCCCATCTGACTTTAGCCTCTTATTTCGAGACATCTGGATCTGGAGTGCTACCTCTATTTCTTGCAGTTGACAAGCTACTAACAGGTATGTAAAAACTCTGTATCTTCCAGTGTTCTGAGTAACACATCCCTTTTAATAATGAAATACTTTTACATCTTTTGAATGGAATATTGACATCTGTTTTGACAGTCTTGGTTGAGTGTTTTCATAGTAATTATTCTTGAAAAAGGAAAAACAGTTTGAAATGCTACTCTAGGCTGAGTTCCAACTGAGATAATTACATACTACCTCCCTTTAATCCCCCTCCAACACTGCTCCGTAGGATGTTCCTGAGCTGTTGTCTTTAAACTGTTCAGTGCTGCTCAACAGAAGCCAGTCTTCCTTTCAGAGATGGATATGTTTGTTCGCTGACACAGTCTTTGTATGTCACTATGTTAATCAAGTCCTGGAGTTTCAAAATTGCTCTGTTTTGGTCTACATTCAACAGGTAGACCTTGCATTTTTTTAAATTGAGAAGAAACTGGAGTAAACTCTTCAACCTTTATTGAAGCAATCCAGATATTTTATTCATTAGCTGTGGTGACTTTTTCTAAGCTCAAGACCTGTGAGCCTGCTTTTTGCCTGAATGTGCTGTCTGAGAAGCAAGACAAAGTACTGATGGCTCACAGTGTCATTGACCCAGGACAGGTAATACACTGTGATCAGAGAACTGATTCCTCTTGTTTGCTCAGAAATATCAGTATCTCTCTCATCCTTTCTTAGTCTGGCCAACACATGAAATGAAATCTTCTTACCACACTAATAAAAAAGTATTTTGAGGAGTGGTCATACTAAAACTAACTAGCATTTTATAATAGCTTCGCTTTTTAAAAGAAGAATTTTGGATCCATAAGGAGTGCAGGAAAAATGAAGCATATTTCTTTCACTGTGATTTAACCTCTATATCAGTAAACAGTCTTCCAGAAACTATAATATCCTTGGTTCTGTGGCACATCCCCTCTGCTTCATGATTGAGATGAGAGTCTGTAGCTATCTCAGAGTGGGAAAGGCTGTTCTGTTTCCTTTAGACAAATCAGTAGCCTTGTTTTCAGAACTAAATGTCACTGATGGGAATAACAGTTCTTTTTGGTGAGAACTGAACTGGTTCTCACTGTAACAGTTGTGATAAACGTCGCCTCTGTGGTTTGCCTGAACCAAAACAACTTGGCATTTCTAAGCAATTAAAATGCAAGTGATGAAGATTAGGTTGTTTTTTTTAAAAAAAAAAAAAAAATTGAATGCAGATAACTAAATTGCAGCTAGGGCAGGTCAGATTCACAGCATAAAACCTGGGCCAAACTCCCATGTGAATCTAAAAGGGATGAGCTAGCGACTGATAATGTTGGAAAAAAGGGACACAACCTGCCTTTTTGGTATTTTGATCCCACTGGTGTGGCATGGGCTCGCCCCCTTGTCTCTTCCAGAAAGCTTAACTGCTTTGATATCTTTTTTCCCTTTCTATTTATTGAAGGCAAGGGAGAACAAAACAGACTTGAGAATTGTGCTGCAAGATGTGGCAGAATGCAGAGGACGTGCTTGTTTGTGTTAGTAGTATGCAGTATTTAATTCCTTTGTAAATAGGCAGTGGGTTCAAAGGGAAAAAAACCAGCTTCCTCAGTATTGTGCCTTTTTACTGTGTTTTAAACCCTTCGTTGTACTTGCTGACACCTCAGAAGTTTGTGGAATCACTTTGTAAACTGTGGCTGATTACTGTGGCCAGTTATTGTGGTTGTGTCACAATAACCAGTATTAAGGTTTTTTTTCTCTCTCTTCACTGTAGTTTTGCTGGGTTAAAGTTTCGCATAGATTGGACTGTAAAGATGGGGACATCTGTATAAATAACTCTTATGTTCCGATGACTTGCATGAAGTCACATTGGTTTTTATGTTGGTTGAGGGCCTGGTCCACTAAGGGGATAGACACTGAAGAGTGCAGGATAGTACAAGATTCACAGGAGAAAGAGAAAAATGGCAAGAAACAAGGAATATGTGGCATTCTGCCTTTCAGGGGTAGTTGACAGAAGAATCACATCTGGAACCATGAGAAGGGAATTTAATATGCACAAAAATTATTGGTGGAAGACAAGTCAAAAAGTTTAACCACATTAGTAGTTAGATTGGAAAGCTGTGTAAGAAAATAGGAATTTTCCAGAGAATACCCTGTCAAAAGAGAGGAGAAAGTAGCATGGGCTAGGAGACATCCAGTTCCTAATAGAAATGCCAAAATAGAAAAACTCCTTGAAGAAAAAGACAAAGAATGTTACCAAAACATAGTATGTGTAACAGAGAAAACCATCAGGGTAATAATGCTGCCAATCAAATGAGTGTGTGATGGCTGATTCAATAGCTGTGAAGTCAGCAACATAGTAGCAGTAATAAAGCTTTTAGCAGTTATTGGTGTATTAAAGTTTGCTGTATTTTAATATATTAGTCAGATGTGTAATTTACTTCTGCTTTATTTCTACTGATTTAAGAGGTTAGCAAGCCCTAATAGAAGTTATCCAGAGAATGCAAAATTAAATTTTTGTTAGCTCCAATCATAATGACTCATTCGTAAACAAGCATAAAAGCTTGTAGAAATAAATATGTAGCTTTAACATCAGTGGTAGGGCTATTTGAGACTTATTCTTTGACCACTATTAGTTTATGTAGCCTCAGAGATCTCACCTTTGATTTTCAGTCAGAAGTTTATGGGAAGCATGTTAACAAAAAGTAAAGCAGGGGAGTTTCACTTTAAGCACAGTGTGACTTATACGAAAGGCATTATAATCTTCATTACAAAATATGTGGCTTCCCAGACATTAATAATGAACATTGTGCATCCAAAAAAAAAAAATCCAGTTATTTTTGCTTTTAATTCATGATGAATTTCATGTGTTTGAAATCCGGGTGAATTTCCATGTTCAGACCAAAACTGGCATGTACACACCAACATTAAGATGTGTATGCCTACGCATACATCTGTCCAAATAAATTAATTGAAAATTTGCAGGATCCCAGAGATTTTGTGAGAATAATTTTGATATGCAGAGCTGGCCAAATTCTTTGACTTCTTTTAAAATATAAAAATCGTCAATACAGAATGTATTTTCCGTTGCAAGCAGATTTGCTTTCCAATAAAAATGAATTGCCTATTTTGATACTTTCTAAACAAAATAACATTATTTTTAGTTTGAAATTGCTGCCATAGCTAATGATTCAATTAAAACTATTTAGAATCTGCATAGAATCACTCAAATTTCTATCCCAATTTCACATAGGGAGAATTTCTGAAATCTGAAGCATGGTCATATGACAAAAGGCAGTTTCCCACCTACCCTCAATGTCCATTTTTAAATTATTAAATGTGTGAAGTGTTGCCCTGATTAGCTACACTAGGAAGACTTTCACAAAAATTCTTTTAATTTGAGTGTTATGGGAGATAAGTTGCATAAATATGAGCCTTACTAAATAGCATAATATCCACAATACTTGGGAAGTATCACTATATTGAGTTCAAAGTGCACCTTCCAGTGAAGTACCTGAAAACAAAATTAAGATGCCAGAAATAATGCTTATGAATTGCTCCTTTATATTATCAGCTTCAGAACAGAGGTCCCTTAACCACAGCAAATATATTTTCTCTTCTGCAGAAGAAAACGCAAAATCTCAATCAGACTAATCCAGTTATCAGAATCCAGCACACACACTGTGACTAGTGCTAGACTAATTTGAAAAGGAAATAGATTGATGTTTGCATCTTTTTCTCCCACAAATTTACTATGTGGCAATCATTAATTTTTATGTCATTAATGCTAACTCTTCTTGTTACGTATAGCTAGTGAGGAAACACTACCCTAAAAACAATAACAGGCAGATAAACATAAGAAGAAAATGTGGTTGCTGCAACAGTTCTCAGTAGGAAAATGCCTGAAAAGATGTACAAACTAAATCTGATTTCCAATAATTTTTCGATGTTTTTGATAAATTAAAGAACCCCACAAAGAATGCCAAGTAATAAAAACTTTTAAAAACTGCATTAGAAATGTTTTCTTCTATATAATTTGATTGTTACTAAAGTCCTATACCAGAAATCTTTAGTTTGTGTGGGATGTGAGCTATTTACCTATTTACAATCTGTACAGCATGATCCCAGTCCCAGAGTACCCAAGAGTTTTGCCTTCGGTTTCTTTAAGGTGATTTCAGGGAACCTATACTGATTTAAATCCCCTACAGTCTCATTTATCAAAAGCTTTATAAAATATTTAGCTTTGGTAGCATTCAGAGCTACAAGTTCTAGAAAGTATTGCTGTAATCCTGTAAATAAAAATATAAAACTAGGTTCCTCGTCTTTCAAAAAACATTTTGTGAAGTCACTATGGAAGCTGGACATGTTTGGAATGCAATAATGGTCAATCTATTTCCATGGTACTGTCCTTATTTTTCAAGCACGAATAGTCCTTTTAGTTGCATAATTTAAGATATGTTAAACGCAGTTCTCAGCAAATGCCAAGAAGCAGCATTGTACTATAGATATAGGAGAAATTAATCCTATGACCCATCTGGCAAAGCCATCATATCTGAAATATTTCCTGCTTTCTGTATAATTTGAGCCACTGGCTCAAGAATTGCAAGATGTGATTTTAAATGCCCAGAAAAAAGGGCCCTAATATTAACAGTGTGAGTTTGGAAAGGTAGAGTTGCTGTGTTTTTCTGGTGGGGCTTTTTTGTGCATGTGTTTTATGTTTGTTTGCTTTGGAGTTTTTCTGTGTTTGTTTGGGTTTTTTGTTGTTGTTGCTGGGGTTTTTGTTTGCTTTTTATTTAATAAAATGTAAACCAAAGTCTTAGGTGAGTTTTTGAGACCTCTCAGGTAGTTTATTTCTGACCAGATGTACCTGTTTTTCTAAGATCAGTTATCCAGAAATTCCAGTATTTTTTCTGACAGTTTTATTCCCCTTTTTTTTTTTTTTTTTTTGTTTTTTTTTTTTTTTTGTTTTTTTTTTTTTTATTTTATTTTTTTATATTTTTTTTTTTTTTTTTTGATTCTTTAGTTATTGAAGAGATGAAGGAGCATTGGCCTTTCAGGGCCAGCACACCACGAGCGTAGGGGCTGGGCTATCTCAGGGGTACCATTCCCAGTGACTGTTATTGTTGCTCCTGAAAGCTGGTACTAGGAGAACTTGATACCCAGTGTGCCAACCCACTCGAAAATCTGGAGGTAGCAATTTGCTGCTGAAATACTGATGTTAGTGGATAGACATTGACTAACAGAGACAGATGGATAAGTAGAGTGTGTAAAAGCTGCAAGAGCAACTATTTAGAAAACATGACAGCTATAAACATAACACATTGAAAAATAATTTACAATGTTCAGCCTGTCTGTCCAACTTTTCTGTCTGGGACCTCTGTTAACATTATACACCTAAGACATTATATCATTATTCTTATTTTAGTGCATTTCATGCCTATAGATTTAATATAAACAGAGGTGCTGACAGGAGCTTCAGTTTAAACAGGTTTAAATGTGAATTTGACTTTATGATTTTCATCAGGGAAAAAGACTAAACAGTTTAAGTTGATTAAATTTTCTTAAAGCTGTAGCTAAATATAATGAAAGCCATTTGTGCTTTTTTTTTGGTAGGAAAATTGAGTGTCTCGATGTTAGTGACTGACAGCTTCATGCAATGAATTCTTTTCTTGTGAAACAGAGTCAAAACAGTTTCCATTTTTCATAAACTCCTGCAAGGTAGTTTCAATTTTCTGATTTTTAGAGGAAGCATAACCTTCCCATTTAAGTGTTAGCGTATTATAGCTAACTATATATGTCAAATTGCTAAAAATACAGGTAATACCAGATATTCCTTAAATATTATGTTTTCTTGTACTATGGACATCACAGTGATCATTTTTTCTTCCTTTTTTAATTACATTTCTAATTTTTTATTGTTATTTATGAAGCGTTTGAATTAGGTAAAGCCTAGAGCTCTGATTCAGTCTAAATACCTATTTAAGCATGGACCAGGTTCTAAGCATGCTCAGTCACATGAAAAAAGGGCGTTGTTAACTTAGATACGTCAGCCAGACTCTGGCTAAAGTTGGTATGTGTTTACTGGAGGTTGTTCTTTTAGAAAAGAAAAACTATGTCTCCTTGACATGTTGAGATGAGTCTTGGAAAATATCTGAAATTTTCAAGTATGTTGGGTCAGTTTTTCTGAAGTGCAGTACTTCAAACGCTTTATATTGTATTGCTTGTGGGTAATACTTTTCCTTGTACATCGTAGATTGACAAACAGTGGCTCTTCTGTCTTTTTAATCATTACTTTAATTCATTAATACCTTGGGAATACATCTGGAAAATCATAGGTGTTCCCTTTTCCTCTTATTCTTAAGGCAGACTAGGATTTTCTGATAGACAAATACAAAGCCAGTGTTGTGGCAGAGCAAAGGAGTTAGTTAAACACTGCTCAGTTCTTCCTGAGCAGAAGCAGCTGCTGTGAGCTCTGCCTTTGAACTTCTCTAAGAGTTTTGAAGCACCTGTCCGTGAAAGAATGAATTTTATTGGCAGATGCAGAAATCACATGGGCTAATGTTTCCTGAAGGAAATGCTGATTTTGATCTCTTTGTCCCTTGATGTTTGATCTCTATTTGCCTAAAGGCTCTGTTTTCAGGAAATAGTACTTACCTGCGCTTCAAAACTGGGAACCATTCAGAGTCTGGGCATTCAACAGTTCAGGCATTCCCAAATCGGTAATACCTTGGCATGATACACTCAGCTGCCCCAAAGACACAGTCTTTCCTTGGCTTTGTACAAGCTGAGAAAAGACATGTGGAAAGCTTGGCGAGTTCCATGTTGTCTAACTGGTGGCCCAGCAGTCAGGTTCGGAGTGTGTATTGCATCCATCCTTCCTGCTGCTTCTCCCTTAAGGGCTTAGAGCAATCTTCTGATGTCAAAATAAGAAAGCTAGCACTCAATTTGGCAATGACTAAAGTCAGTGAAAAGCTTCTACCCTGAAGCAATTTTGCTTGTAGTGTTTGAATGTAAGCATCTTCTAGTAAAATGCCCCCATCTATTACATGATGTTTCCCTTGACCACAGTTCATGAACGGGTTTAGGAACCTTCAGGTTTGAATAAGCACTGAGGTTTAGAATAGTCATGATATTGCTGAGTGTCATTGTCAGTGAACTGCAAACAACAATCATTTAAACTATCATGGGAATATAATTAAAATTAACATGTTTATGTCCTGGGTGTCTTCAGTGTCAGATAAAGTATGAAGTCCCTAATCTGCAACAAAGGAATTTAAACTCTATTCAAGGGGAATACTGTATCCAAACGCAGATGTTTTTGTCTGCTTGTTACTGGACCAGGCATTTGGGATGCACTGTGTGGTAGATGCATTTTGAATGTCACTGTCCTCAGCCACTGAATGGAAATAATACTTTGAGTTTTCACAGTTGCACAATGTTTTCTGATTGTTAACAATTTCTCCGTCACAATGACAGGACACTATCCTGTATGCAGGTAACTTTTGGACAGAAAAAAACAGATGCATTGGCTCAGTGGTGAACACTTGGGAAGGATAATTGCCACTCAGTCCACAAAATGCTAGGCAGCACCCTACACAAGTCAGTTTTCTTAGAAATGGAAATCTAGGAAAACTTCAGCTCTGTTTTTGTTCAGAAAGTGATTCATGCTCTTTCTGTTCTTGCAAATTACAGAAATACGCTTGCTCAAAAACTTGATCGTTTTTGACATGTTCTTAGGAATCGTTTAATATTCCTGGCTCCAGTGTGCTAGTCCATAGGACAGGAACTCAGAGACAAATGCTGTATGTCATTGCAAGGTGTTTTTTTGTAGTTACCTGAAAAATCAGATTAGACATCATGGACTATGTCACTTTTCACTGCACATTATTAAACTTGCAACATTTTACTGCAAGTGTTCTGGACATTTTTTGCCCTGTTGGTGTGAAAAGTCCTGCAGTCCACTAATATTTACTTTGAAAAATAACTTTCCATAATAAACCTTTTAAAATTATGATCCTGGTTATTTTTTTCTGTGTTGTAAGTAATAACTTGGATAACTGGAGGGTTTGAACACTTGGTCACTGGTTCCCTCTGACATCATAGAATTGCTTCTATGTGCCTCAGTTTCTCTTCACCTCTCCATGTACTGATTCTGCCAAATCTTGTGTTTGAAACACATTTAGAAACTTAAAGGAGCAAAATTGGTTTGCATCGAGTGTATATGTATGATTTAAAATTAAATTTCTCTGGAGTTATAATTATGTAGAAAATAAGAGAGATTCTTGGGTCTTGTGTGTCAACCTTAGTTCTGTTAGTGACCAAGAGTCTGTATTTTTGTCCTGATCAACACAACCTGCATTCCAGCTACCACACTGAGCAATAGAATCCCAGCTGGTTTTTCACCAGTTTAAAAACATATGATTAGCTCTGTCATCCTCTAATATTTTAGGGCATATTTTTGGCACGAGTTCCTTCGTTTCTTGGACATTTTTTGACCATAAAAAAAGACTATAGCAGCTTCCCTACTTACCAGGCCTGCCATAGGAAATATCCTTGGGGATAACTGTCTCAATACTTGGAAACATATCCTTCTTGTGTCACTAGATTGCAAGTTTCCAACGATATCTTTGGATAGCTCCACTATTAGATTTATTCAGAAAGTCAGGGAGGTCACTGAGTGCATGGGAAAAAGGATCAGTAGAAGCAGTAAAGGCAACCATATGTAATGATTTATTCCAGTAAGAGATTTCATCCTAATAAAAATTACCCTGGAAGCAATGCTCAGGCTGTTGACTTACAACTCTTTCAAGTATTAGAACTAACACAGCTTTTTGATCCCACTGTGTATCTAAGTCAAAGTACACCCTGTTTTACTGAAATCGGTGTATTTGGAAGAGTGGCTTGAAGGAAAGATTCTCCTGGAAGCATCATCTCCAGAGCTGTTCCACACACCCGCTGGGCAGTGCACAGGCCGCAGGGCTGAGAGCACGCAGGTGTGGGGCTGGGGGTGAGACGTGTTCCCCTGCCCACTGCTTTGCTTGAGGGGGTTACCGTGAAACTTATCATATACTATGGCACAGTCTTATATGCACAAGCATGGTACAATAATAATGTACTTTCTCTTGGAGAATGGAGATACTAAATGCATGCATTTAATCAAGGCTTATTGTTTAGTAGTGGGATTCATTTATACATTTGGTTATTACTGGAGAGAGTGTGAAAAATTTGGCAAGTGGATTTTGTCTTGCATAAAATGACTATCTCTCTGTCAGCTATCAAAACTGTGAAAGCATGCTTGGAGCCACACCAAATATAACATTGCTATTAACTTCCTCTTAGCTTAACCATAATTGCCTCATGAACTGGAATGTACGACTCAATTTGGCTTACTTAAGGAACAAAAATCTGCTGTTCTTGCCATGTAGAATAAAATAATAATTAGTAAATAAAAGAAACCTTTTTAGTTATAAGGAAGTTCCTCTTTCTGTGAAGAATTTCTAGTGAAAAATAATAGATGCAGGTTTTAAAAAGAGAGATCAGTAGTAGTGGTCTACGACAAGACATTTAAAAAAAATTTGACTCCACTCCACTCACTCATTCGTAAAACACGCAGTTAACTAGATCTTAAACAAAAGGCAATAAAGATAAACAAGCTGGACACTTAACAATTAGCAAGTAAATTGGTGATTAATATTTTTTTCCCCTTGTGTGTAAAATTATTTTTATTGTGAAAGAGAAGCATTCTGAGTGGCTTTTTTATGTGCCTTTTCAAAATGCATTCACAGGAACATGCTATTCAAAAATGCTTTAGGCTGCATTGGTGTACAAATGCTTTGTATCTGCAGCACCTTCCCTGATGAGCAAAGGTCACACAGACTGCTTTGGCATATGGAGTTGTTCTCTCTAGATTTTTTTTTTTAGTTCTTCTTTTAATTATATTATCTCTCATTTTTAAAACTGTGCTATACCTAGTGTAAACAAGTATAAGATTTAAAGGATCACAGATGGAATGGATTTTTAAATTACTTAAAGCTCTTACAGCCATGGGGTTTTTATTTGTACTTGTCAGTGCACAGAAAGTACAAAAACAGTTTTGAAACGTCTTGGGTAGTTTTGGGCGTGCTCACCATAAAATCCTATGGCAATTAGTGCAAAGTCTCCAAGTATTTCAGCAGTACTGAATCCGATTGTCAGTCCTTCAGGAATGGGGACCAGTTGCATTTATCTATAGCACTTAGCAAATAATTGATATTCAGAATAATCTCAGACTTGACTGCAGTGTAGGAGGTGTCCCACAGCCTCTGACTAAGCCAGGTGTTCTGTATCTGGTGTAAAATTTGGGAAATCCCGAAGGGCTTGTTTCACAATAATGTGTAAACGTGCACTGCAGGTTGCTTTCACCTTGGTCTTTCCATGTGCTCTAAGCACTTGCTGAGCTCCAGATACATCTCACTGCTCAGCCAGCTCGAAGAGAGGCACAGCTAGTGTCTGTGCAAGGTGGGTTCATCTAATCAGTGGATGTCTGAGCCATTTGGTTGCATTTCCTTTGTGTCTGTGTTTTCCTTGCAGTCAGTGGAGAGCAACAGGCAGAGCAGCTCATCTGTTTAGATTGAATATTAGGATAAAATTCTTCATGGAAAGGGCTGTCAGGCATTGGAACAGGCTGCCCAGGGCAGTGGTGGAGTCACCATCCCTGGAGGTGTTTAAAAGGCATTTAGACGAGGTTCTTAGGGACATGGTTTAGTGCTAGAGTTAGGTCAGGTTATGGTTGGACTCAATGATCCTGAGGGTCTCTTCCAACAGAAATGATTCCATGATTCTATTCTATGATTATATGTCACAGTATCACAGTGTGCTAGGGATTGGAAGGGACCTCAGAAGATCATCTAGTCCAATTCCACTGCCGGAGCAGGGTGGGAGGAACTGTGGCCTAAAAATCTCTGATTATACATGCTTCGTTTCCAAGCATTTTTTGTTCTGAGGAATAAGCTTGGGATATTTGTGAGGGAAGGGTATTTTTCTTTGTTTTAAAGAAATATCAAAATGAAGAGGGAAATGGGAAAAGCCCTGCATTTCTGATAAAGAAACTTATCTCAGTGTATGGATATAGAGCACTCTCTAATCCAGCAATGAATGCTGTGCAGGTATGCAAGTGCGATAATAATATTGTATTGGGAGGAAGCAATGAAAACAGTTTAGTAAAAAAGTTTGTAAGTATGTCTAAAATGGCATGAGAGGCATAGTTTGTCACAAACTTCAGGCAAGAAACCTCATGAAAACTACAAACTCATATACAGATGTGTGATGCTAGTAACTGTAGGGGTTTATAAGCATTCACTTAACCACCGCACAACAAAAAAGTAACACTTCACTATTGCTATTGTCACATTTCATAACAGTCCACAGAGAATTCCATTTTGATGTTCTTCAGAATTTGTGTGATGTCTGCATTTAAGAGAATATATAATACGCTGTTCTACTGGCATGAAGTAAATTGCCACTTTCATGTTTATTGGACTCAACTTTTTTGAAAATGATCCCATACTGATGCCTGTTTTGTGTAGGGGCTGTATCAGGAAATACACTGTTATTCCTTGGCTTGAGAACACTTGGGAAGTATGTTCATTTCTGGATCTGCTTTTCCCTGCCAGCCTTCTTAGGTGTGATGTTTTCTAATGTCCTTTTAAAGTGAGAAAACAATTCTTTGGTAATCTTTTCTTACTGACTTAAAGAATCCTGCATACACTCTTCAACTTCCGCATCTTCATGGGGTGTAGTGAAGATTAGGTCTCTTCTTTCCTTGTCCGCAATTTATGATGTTAATGTGGGACTTCCAGAGAGGAGTTTAGACACTTTTCTTCTACTTAGGCCTCCCTTGACTTCTCTATCACAAACAATCATAAGCTGTAATTCTCAGACTTGTCACTGTCTCAGATCAGACAGGCTTAATTTTGCTGTTTACCAAGCTGTCTTAAAAGTTTGCCCTTTGCTAAAGATCATTTTCCAAGTAAACTACCTAGATTTCAATCATAAAATTTGATTCAGCCAAACACAACTAGCTGCTCCCCAGCAGTTAGATCTTGAACTGCGTTTCTTAGCACTCTTGAGAGCCAATGATTGAAATCACCTTCCATCCACAAGTGGTCTGATGACTTAGAGCATCTTCATAAATGGGACTGACTGATTCTACACATAATGAGCTTTCTTGCTCCAGCTCTCACTGATTATTTGGCTAGTTAAATGGTAGCCATGTATCTTTAATCAAACTCTATACTCACTGAGGTTACTTTCAATAATGACACAAGTCTAAGCTTTTATACCATAATTTATTTTAATAATTACAAAAATTATTAAGCATGTCTGTCATAACCTAAGTTCTCTACAACTAGACTTTTCTATTTATTAAACTGAGCAAACAGAGGATGTAAGCACCCTTTTCATCCCATTCTTCTCTGGCTTCTGAATTCTGCAGTCTAGAATTCCATCTCAAAATAAACATGTATCAACAATTTACTGAATACGTAAACCGCTTCTAATGGTGTGTGTTCTTAATTTTAATCACAGGAGCAATTATGTAGAAGATTCATTTAGATACATAAGCCTAAATTCAGAGAAAGAGCCTTTTATGCTTATATTAAATTTCCTAAGTGAAATCCTATGACTCTTCTGGAACTAGAAATGCAGGTCCTGTGTCATCTGATATATAGTTTTGTGGAAACACCCCCTTGTTCTTACATGTGACTGATCTGAATGCTAATTAAGAAATCTTATAAATATTGACTGCCTCATTAAAAAATGTATAGGGTAAATATAGTAAATAATTATGACTGATAGGTAAGAGCTGAAGTGAGTGTAAGTGCCTCCTAGACGGAGGTCTGTAGTTTTATTTGTTATAATGGTTTCTGCTAGAACATTTTTAGATTATACACGAATCTTAACTGAAAACAGCATGGGAAGAGATTATCAGAGAATCTGGATACCATCAACCATAATGAGTGAAAAACTTCACAAGCTGAAAGTGTAAGTGCAATTCAGTATGTTTGAATTCACCTGTTTATTAGCCAGAGGGCTTCTGAAATACAATGGGCTTCTTTGTAGGTAAATCCTTTTTCAGGATCAAAGCTTAAAGAATATGAAATGTTCATATTTGTTCTACTAAATACTACATGAAAATGCTTTCTTACCAGTGTGGAATGCAGCCTAGCACAGCCTTTGATGAACAGCAGAAGGTTGTTCAACACCACCGTTAAAGAGCTTCTAGCATAACTTCTTATGCCTACATAAGCAAACAATTTGTCAAACATGAAAGAATAATTTTGGTTCTGTGCCATCTGCCTGTTTGTAAGCTTGTCCCACTTGCAGCACAAATGACTTAATTTTGCACTTAAGAGGGCACTTGATATTGTTGCCAAATTTGCTATCTCAATTGCCACTTTATTTGTTTTCATTACCATAGCTCTGCAATGAGGTTTTGCAGCTTTACACTCCCCAGAAAAAAATACAAATACAGGCTGCCGCAATAAAGGACACCTGAGAAATCTGAGAAGATTGATCCAAAGCTGTTGTCATTTGCATATTCTTATTCTGAAAATCTCCGTGGAGAATTAGAAAATGGGTTGTTCAGACAGAAGCACAGAGAGAGACTGAAGAGGGGCAGAGAGACAGACTTTCTTGAAGTCGATAGAAAACTTCTCATTTATTACAAGAAATGCTAATTATTTTTATGACCAGAGCATTCGTGTTTCATTGTTGAGGACCACTGTGAGTAAAGCATTCTACAAACAGAGCAAAAAGATGATCCTGGTCCCAGAGGGCTCCCAGTTAAAGTGTAAAAGAAACATGAGCAGATATGTGAGGACATGTGTGAGACATTGTGTGCCAATATGGTGTGTGATTTACTCAGAAAATATGTTTCAAGATCTGGTGAGCATGTGAGGTAGCGTGGTGTGCTCACCAGATCCAGTTTTGGTATTTCACAAAAAAGATGTTACTGTAAGGAATTAATCTGGAGTATATATCAAGGTACAAGAATTTCTTTACACCTAAATGGGATGAGCCCTGTAGTAACTTACTACTTGTACAGAACTTTACCTATAACATTAATGAACAGATAAGTGTTATTTAAAAGGTTTCAAGATGGCACTATTAGAGATAATACAGTTGATAAAATACTGTTGTATGGGCCCATAAAAGCTTTGGGCTTTTCTACTGACTTATGAATCTGTGCCTTTTTAATAGACAATTGGTTTTGAATACCTCCTGTGTTTTCTAATTAGTAATGGGGAGGCATATATATGTCTCTTTTCCATATTATCTTTTTTTTTCAGAAACCTACAATAGTTTATGGTTAATCAATAATAACCATTTTTGCTTTTTGATAGCATCTGCAAATTGTCTTTGAGGGTCAGTGTGACTGCTTAGTGTGGTGTTCATTTTAAAAATAAAGAAAAATATACAGTTAACTACTATAAAGTAATAACAAAGACTTAAATAAAAATAAAATTCAATACATGTAAAATTTAATACAGGCACATGGAAAATATTTGCAATGTTTCTTTATGGCTCTGCCTAACAATAAATAGATTTTCATAGTTATTAAAAGGACATTGTTGTAATCTCTATTAGAACTGACAATATACATTTACCGGGATTGGGCAGGACAATTTGTCAGTTGAAAATGCTGCCTGCTGCACTTATTACTTTGTGTTGTACGTGAATACTTGAGGATTTTTCAGAGAGGACTTGGAAAAGGCTCCAACCTCTTACAAGTCAGAGTGATCAAGTTGTCCTAGTCAGGACTTTGATATCAAGTGTTCCAGAGGTTTGGCATTCTCCTGTTCTCCTCTTGCTTCCTTTTCTGATCTGTTTTTATTCTCCTGCCCTCCTTTCTCCTCATTCCTTTTTGGCAAGCAAAAAGCAGTGGGTGACGGCTGAGCCAAACATTTTAGCAAATGGCTGACCCCTTCCTTGGCACTCACCTCATCAGGAGATTGAAAGGACCACCCTGACTGTGAAATGGGAGACAGTAGAGAGACCCCCGAACTTCACTGTGTAAGACAGGGGTGTCAAACTCATTTTTGCGAGGGGCCACATCAGCCTTGCAGTTGCCTTCAAATGGCCAAAAGTAATTTTAGGACTGTATAAATGTAGCTACTCCTACATTTATACAGCCCTAAAGTTCCATTCAGCCCTCTGAAGGCAACTGCAAGGCTGATGTGGGCCCTGATGAAAATGAGTTTGACACTCCTGATGTAAGAGTTTGAAAGCAGTTTGAATCAAAAGAAACAAAATATTAATAACGCTTCTTGGAGGCTGGGTACAGTGTTGATCAACTGCAGCTCCTCTTAGCTTGGCACAGATAGCAATATTATTCTCCCTTTGGAATGCTTTTTAGCTAGGTTCCTGCTAAGCAGCTACTCCACAAGTAATAATAATTTTAAAAATTTCTTAGGGTTGGTGCATGCACTTCTGAAAACAAAACCAACATCCCTGATTCCACAGCATCTCAGCAACCCTTGTAGCTCAGACATGGCCTTGTGTCACACTTGCAGCATATGAGCCTTTGCTATTCTGTAGCTTAACAGAACCACAACTGCCACATTAGCAAAGAGGTTAGACAGTCGTCTTTTGCCTTGTAAGATGCAAAACCTTGTGGATAGGCTGAGACTGCCATCCTTCTTCAAGGAACAAGTATTCTGCTTCTTTAATTGAGGACCCCCTGTAAACTTCTGTCATGTTGCTGAAGGATGCAAGCGTAGCTTGCAAATAGCTGATTTGTGAAGGAAAAGTCCCAAAATATGTTTTCTTCTTTTTTCTGTGATTCTATGAAGGAAGCAAAATTTGCTTAAATAAAACAGCAGGCTCTTAAGAATAGGCTTATGCTCTGATTTGAATCTAGGCAAGTTTTGACTCCATTTTATTTCCTTTGGGCAAGGCAATGCATAGTTTTCCAATGCTGATAACGCTGATTTCTTTATGCTTTTCCAGTCCTTTGTTCCATCTTTTGACATCTATTAGTTTTTCTTATGACATGTATATGATTTGGAAAGTCGAGTGATGACAGAACCTATGAGACAGACAAGGGCCTTAACTTATACCAGCAAAGAAAGGCTTGTTAATAATATTGCATAGTGCCAGCATTTAAAAGTCTTGCATTCAGGTCCTCAAAAAATCAGAGGTTTAACAACTGGAGGAGTTTAAAAAGTGGTATTTTGTATTTCTTTGACTTCTGGCTTTGAATTGCTTGGGTGCTTAGGGGTTGTACCATTCGGATTTTTCCCACAGCTGTGAGAGTAAGTGATTTTCTTTAACTGAGTATGGGACTTGTCAAGTGGCATGCCTTCACAAGCTAGAAATATCAAACGTTGTGCAACTCGATGTAAAATACATGGAATCTACAATGCTGAAAGTAACACTAAGCTCTTCAGTTGAAGACAGGCGTGGATGTAGTCACTGCAAAACAAATTCAACTGTGTATTTGGGGTATCTCTAGGCATTTATGACAGGATTACTGTTTGTTGCACATAGGCTTTCTGGAATAAAGAGCTAAACTTCAACTATCTGTCTGCCCGAACTCAGCCAATTTGGATTAAAAGTGAAGCTGTAGCACATTACATTAATAATTTTCTCCAGCACCTTGTTTATTTATTTCTGCCACTGCTGGGTGAGAGTTTTTGGCAGGAAGTACTATTTTTGGCAATAAAGTACATTCTACTGTGCAATATATTCATGTTGCATATAACATACAGGCAACAGTCTGCATAAATGCTTTAAATTGGATCAATCAGAAGTGATTTAGTGCTTCTGATAATAGAAGGCTAGAGAGTGAGTCAAATTTTCAAGAGAGTTCAGCATTCAGCAGTTCCCAGTGAGATGCTCACAGCCGTAGCCCAGTCCACATGTGAGCCTGAGCTCTTATGCGGCGCATGACAGAGGACTTGAGCTATCCACACCCTCCATTCTATGCAAGAAGCTTTTGCAAATTGAGGTATATTTTTCAGAGGCAGACATTTTATTGTCTCCTTCTGTCTTTCTCCAAAAGATGATTCCTGCCAATCATTGACAAATGGTGTTAAGTTTTGCAAGTGCTTTGTTCTTGTTTCATGGCAAATTTTATAATATAGATGATCCTCTTTTTTGAATTACGCTGATGCCGTGGGGGTGGTGTTTTCTAAAAGGAAAGTGAAACTACTCATTAGCCATAATGCCCATCATAGAAGGTTGTATGTAGTAATATTTCTCATGCTTTATGATCATCATTTGCTATGAAACAGTATTTCTGCGGCGCTGCTAGGTGCATTTGCAGAAGAGGAGAGGAAGCAGATGTGTGAGCTGCCCAAGGCAATGCCTTTTATCAGTAGCAGAGGTGGGACCAGAGCTCAAGACCTGCTCGTGCCCTGTTCTCCAGATCCATCTGCTGCATTGTCTGTGCCCAAGTGTGGAACTGACAAAACAATCTTGATGGAGACAATACTTTTTAAACATTTTATGAGAAGCACATGCTTTATCAACCAGCTCTAAATGCTTTTGAAACAATTGGTGTATACTGCAGATGTTTTTTACAGCTGTGGCTTCAATTCACATTAACCGTACCTGAGGTCCCGTCCTCCTCATTTGCTACCATTTTGGCATACGTACAGTAGATGTATTTTGAGGAGAAGTGTTTGTCTGAGGTTTTTATCAGGGTTCTCCATCAGAAATAAGCGAGCTTCTTTTGAACTACTGGGTTGGAGTGGGGAAGAGGCCAGTGGTAAGAAAGTCTTGCTGTACTTGTTGCAACCTGGAGATTGAAGTCACCGTAAACTGGGAACAGAACTCCACAAAAACCAAACAAACAAAACTATACATGTCGCTGACTAGGGTTTTTCTCTCCTTTTAATTGCAATTTTGGTTTTCTCCAAATTAATATTTTGGATCAGAGTTTTCACAGTTTTCTCTGAATGTTCATATACTGCAGGGCTGCACCAAAGGCCCAAATCTGCAGGTTTTACTTCAATGGAAGTCCCATTCAGAAGAAACATGATTGTTATTATTTTTTCAGACTAGTATTTTACAGTATTTCTACTATTTTATTTCTTTTTAACACATAGCCCATTAGAAGTACCCTGTGGCCATATTTGTGACATGAAGCAGAACAAGTAGATTTGGTTGTGTATTTTGTAACTGAAGCTAGACCAAATTCTACCTTGTTGCTTGTGGAGTAACATGATGTCTAATTTGACTAATTTAATTTCAACCATTAAAAAAACAAACATGCGGAAAATGCAGTAATTGACAAAACATAAATGATTATTTCCCTGAAGCCAAAGTGTCACTATGTAAAAATTAAGTTATTCTTTGATTAGATATTCCAGGATTAGGTTTCTCTCTCTCTTTTTTTTTTTCTGTATTTGTTTTTTGGCAATTTTTGTTCTTTATAAATTTTGAGGAAAATGTCTAAGGAAATTGGTTCAAATTCTTACTCCACAAACACAAGCAAAAGTTTTCTCTTTCATTAGAAGTAAAATAGGAAGCTTCTTAAAGTCTTTTTTTTTTTTTTTTAATCCAAATGTGTAATCCAGGCAGCTATTTCTGATCAAGATACAGCCAAGCAAGAAAAGAGAAAGCTATTGTAAATCCTCTCATTCGTAGTGGACAAAACAAGTAGAAAATAAAGAACATTTTCTTTAGAGAAGAATATTTTCTTTGTTGTTATTTTCTACTGACTCTACAGTGTATCTGGTTTTAAACAATTAACAAACAGTACCAAAGCCTCCCTTTTCAAAATCAAAATATTCCTGTCTAATCCAAACATGTGTGACTTCTGGTATGAAGCCTTCAGTTCTTAAAACATAGTCAACAAACAAGAATTATTTCCCTTTGGGCCTTGAATAGGAGATATAGAACTGTGCCACGGAGTTCTTCACAACTTTCCCAAGAAATCTTAACATTTTACCTTTTCCCTTTTAACATCTGTATTTTAAGCATGGTTTTTTAGCCTGATATACCTGTGGATACCAGTAAGGCTAGTTTGAAGCAAATGTATACTAAATACTAGCTGGGAGACCTGTCATTGCATGTCATTGTTGCAGTTTATGCTAAAATAAAGGCATGTTTATGTGAATTGAGAGACCTTGGCCCATTCCCATTCCTGTCACTGACTGCTGGGTGACCTTGGGCAAGCCACAGACTCTGGGCTTCCGCCTGACTCCTCTCTGCAGCGCTGGTGCTGAGGACCTTACATTCATGGAGACTTGTACAAGGTCATATTATTATTTGAGAGTATTCTGGAAGTTACATTTCTATTCCCCTTTGCCCTGATGTTCATGTGCTCTCTCTCTAGATTGAACAAGCCAAAACACTCATGTGAAGTGTCTAGATACAGACAGGTTCAGTGTCTCTCTGACACCTACAGGGCAGAGTTGTGCAACAACCAACCAGAATCCAAATAATCACAGGCAAAAACTTATTTGAAATAAAATGTATGTGTTAGAGAGGGAAGAGCGCAAGAAATTTTGGAGGATGCAAATGTTCATTAAGCGCTTACCTTTCTCTCGTAGTCATTCTATTTCAAAAAGAATTGGTAAAAGTTCCCATGACATACAAGGCAGAGGTCTGGCCTTCCTACCCTTTCTATGCTACATTCTCTGGCCATAGATGTTTTTTTTCTGATACAGGTGTACATATCTGGGTACGGAAAGCTCCAATAAGGAACGAATACACACAGCAGCACCACAAGAAAAGGCAGAGGCTGCAACTTTTATTTCACTTCAGGCTGCAGTATAAGATTCTGAACTAAATTTTGAAGCAGCCTGAGAGTTGGATTGAGTTTCATTTTACCAGATGGCCTTTTTGAATAAATGCTTGTTCCTCTGCCTTTAAAAGGATGAATTGTTTTTCATCTCCTATAAATAACAGGTACATGAAATACTTAGGGTTTCAGAGAGTTTGGTTTTTTTGAAAAGCTCAAGGTGGACAGCTGAGGAAAGGCTTCGAAAATGGTGTGCCTCTTTCTATAATCCTCCTACAGCTCTGATTTGTGGTGATGAATGTTCTCCCTGCCCTCCTGCCTAAGCAGCTGCCTCTGAAGCAGTTACACGTCTTCCTGGGGTTAACCACTGCTGGGAGGGAGTGTGGGTTTGTGCCAGGGGACTGCTCGGTACAAACCCTGCCCAAGGAGAAGAGAGGGCTTTATATTTAATAGAAAGGTAAAAAAAGGTAGAACAGGATGCTCTTGCACATGAAGACTTTGAAGCTGTAAAAAACTGAGCTTTGGCATCTGCCTTTTGGTTTCTGTCGCTAACAACTCCTAGTCTGACTTCTGTAATCACTTCATACGTGTAGCTCAGTCCTGTATACCCAAAATGAAGCTAATGTACAGAAAGATTGAAAAATTAATCTGTTCATGCAGAAGTGATGCTTACAACAAAACTAACAGATAAATACATAGATAAGTAGCTCTAATGAGAAAAATGGTTGTGAAGTTTACACAGACATGTGAATTTTGCGTTTTCTGCCGTCGATGTCTGCTTAGTGGGGCACAACCACATAGCTAGCTATCATGAAGATCATTAAAAAGAATTATTATTCACACATCTAGTACATATTGCAGCAATATGTCTTTGTTATTGCATAATAACTAAAAAAGGCTGGATTACAAAGTACAATTCATTATTCTCGCATGAAACTCGTCTATATAAACATATAAATGAAAGCCGAACATACTTCTATACATAAATAATTAATAATAATCATTTGGTACTCTCAATGTATATATCAGTTACATCCTAGCCATATTCCTGGTGCTTAATTCAGTCACTGCATTATTGTAGCCACATACAACGCATCACAATTGGCAACTGTGAGCCTCTAGTGAGAGTTTTCGTTCTGCATCATTCTGGGCTGTACTGTGTAACTGTGTTATAACTGAACGATTTTGACTGATTTTTGTAGTCTGTTGTGTTGGCAACTGAAGAAATACTATGGAGCTTCTTTAGGCCAATGGTGCCTTCTCCTGTATAATCATATTCCAAAATTTGCACTGAGGACTTACCTTTTTGATGTTTTACAACCGTGTATGACAAAGAACATCCATTACAGTCCCATTTTGTTCTGTCAAATGTAGCAAAGGTCTGTGATGTTTCTCCCTGACCTATTTTCTTTTGGTTGTAGACACAGTTTGTGATACACAATATTTACCTGGGATCCTCTTACCTCCCTGTGCAGAAAGCAGGATCAGTTCAGACAGTCTTCTAACACAGCTCATATTAAAGGGCTCCTCCTTCACCGAGCGCTCAAAGTATCTGCCACTGGTACAAGATCTACCTATTTAGATCATGGTGGCAGTAAAATCAGAAAGTGTTTTGTGTTGCAAAAAAGTAGGAAATTAATTCTTTAAAGTAGTATATTAAATCGAGCTGTAGCTTTAAAATGAAACAGCCTCCCCCAAAACAGCCAAAAAAGGATCTTAGAAACTTTGCTCATTGCAATAAAATGTAATGAACTCTTAGATCTTGCAGTAAACTGATATTATTCCAACTTTTTTTAATATGACACACTTTCACAAGAAAACATTCTTTCAGTATAGCCCCCTGACATAGAGCTAATTTAGAGAAGATTTGAGAGTATGATGCAATATCAGCTGCGTTTGCATAACTCATCGCTGTTTTCATTTGAAATCTCTTGTTAAGACTCATATTACTGTTTGGAAACTTACTCGGTTCTTTCCTTTTCAATGACTGTGCTGATTTGGTAGACTTCTAACTATACTAAATATGCTGGGAATAAAAATGAAGCTTAACATCATAATAGATATTAAATTATACTGTTATTCATACCAAAATTAATATTTCAGGCTAGGATTCTAATTGAAGATTCCAGGTTTACAAGTAAACAAATGATTTTTGTACAAAAACAAAGAAGAACTTACAGTATCCACATTTTCTTGTTATGCAATTTGTTCCAAGAATTCAGTTTTCCTGAATCCTTTCTAAATATTTTGCAACTAAAATCTGAGCAATTCATTTAAATGTCTTTAAACACCACCTACAAAGTGTTTGATTACCATTTCGGTGTTTAAAAATGTGCGTGTTCTATACTATCAGTCAAAAGCCTAAAAAAACCTCAGTGGCAAAAAGAAAATTAATTTTTAGCATAGCAACGGCTTTATTTTAAAAAGCTCATACACCTAATATTCCCAAACTGTCTGCAACTAGTTTTGTAGTTGAATTTGCTCCCATACATTATTATATTAAATTTTATTCTAGTTAAAGCACAAACCATCCACTTGTTTTCCATTAAAGCTTTTGTAGAGAAAAATGTGAAGTAAATTAAATCATCTTTTTATATTCTTTCTCCTTAACTCTATTCAGTAAGTAATTTTAAAATAAAAAACCCCTGAAACTCAACAAACATTTTTCAAAATGGTATTTATATGCTTTAAATAAATTTTCTTGCCATTTACAGTAGTTGAAATTATTCAGTTACACTTAAAATATATTTTAAAGGTTTCACAGAATTCCATATGAAGTACTATTCAGATCTGTCAGCATTATATATTGACTTCATAAAATATCACTAACCAAAACTGAAAACACAAGGATTACATTGAACTGGTTCTCTTTGCATATTAAAAAATCGTTAAATGACCACATATCAGAGAAAAAAAAATTGAACTACAGATATGCGATTAAGAATTTTGTTTAGATACCAAAGCTGCTGCCTGCTAAAGCTGAGTCAATAGAGTTCATATTAATTGAAATTCGGCAGTGTCTAGGGCAAATGTTAAGTTGAAATAGACAGCATTTTAAATCTGTTTTGCCATTCAGATGCATATAATCCACTGAGTTCTGACAAACCTGGGCCTTGCAGACCTTCCAGATTCAGCCCAGAGTTCGACCAGTCATGTTGAATTTCCTGACCCACTTCTGCTACTCTGATTGTGAAAAAAAATAAAAGAAAAAGAAAAAAACCCACACACGGACCTCTAAAAGGATCATCATGGAAGTTATATTTCTTCAGTACAAATTCTTATTCAACCTGCTAATAAAGAAATTCATTAACAAATAGACTTGAGCTAAATCTTCAACGTTTGGTTTTAGCATTAAAAAAAAGGTGGTTTTGAAAACAAAAACCCGCCTTAGCAAACAGTATTGAATCTTGTTTGCATTGAAATAGATTTGATAGTTTTCTTCTTTTGCTTTGGCTCTTTTTAATATATGAAAAGCAGTGATAAAACATCTAGTGAGTATTCAGAAGAGAGAAGTTGTAGAAATCCATGTAGAAAAGGGAAGCGTGTCTGCGGATGGCCACGTGTTGTGAGCGACCCACTGGAACAGATCGGTGTCGCCTCAGGCTTCCCCGCGTGATCGCGTCTGGGGGACCAGCCCGAGGTTCTCTCCAAAAGTCCCGTTGTTTCAACAGTGAAATTGCCCTCTGGTCCAGGTACCGTACTTCAGTAGGTCCTGCAGGATATTTAACCAGACCAAACAGAAACTAAAATGTACTTTATATTTTCTGGGGCAAAAAACATGCTAATCTTATGTGAAACTCCCATATTTCTTCACCTGTTTGTTTTTTAGTACATGTAACATACAGATGCAATACCTTTGTTTTGAACATCTGTTGTGAGATTAAAATAAGATCTTAATTTCTGGTATGCTATTGATGTTCAAAAAATGTAGGATAGAAAGCATTATTAGCTATCTGCTGGTTGACAAGAGGGCAGGATTAGGTTTCTTTAAGGGAATTACACTTTTGATGACCCCGCTTCATATAAAACATGTTAGCTAATGGGGGTGCAGAGGGGGCAGATTTAAGTGTTTGATCAGGAAATCCTGCATGAGCATATTGGATGGAAATTTGATTAGTAACCTTAGTGACAAGGGGATCAGATCGACTCTCTACATACAATCAGATCTGGCAGTACATGCTTTTTTGTCTCTTTGAAGGAAGGGAACATTTGTACAGAATCAAGACAACGTATTGGATAATTTAAAAAGCTGTTACATATTGAAACCTGGAAAATCACCTTTTAAATTTTATTTTGGAAATATGCTTGCAGTTATCCTGGTGTGGTTTTTCTTCTTTTTTTGTTTTTCTTTCTTTTTTTTTTTTTTTTTTTTTAAGGGCAAAAAGAGTAAGGCTGTTAGCATTTACAAGAAATATTTTCTAAAAAATAGGCTTTTTCTAAAAGTAGTTGTATTTTATCTCAGTATTCTAAAGAATGTTGGAAAAAGAACAGAATTACAAAAATAATAATTTTATCTATATTTGCCTAATATTTATGCAACAGTATCATTATGCTTTTATACTTGTTGCAGGCATTACGTCTGTTGAGAAAGTCAATTTAGTTTTGAATGCCAGTTTATTTTTTTAGAAAAAATGCTATCATGTTTTTAACTGATGTGTTAAAAAGAAATATTTCTGTGCTTTGATAGCAAAGCTCTTGTATTTGTGTTTGATTTTTGAGGGGAGCTCAAACTGACTGTTGAAATTAAAAGGCCTGTCTTTTCTTTGGTGAGACGTGTAAATTGAGGATGATGATGTGGTGATGCTGATTCACACTAGCCAAGCATCTGGACCCAACTGTTTGTTTTATAAAGAAAGAAGGAAAAATGACCTCCTGCTCTCAAATACCTTGCGCATGCAAGGGCCCACTATTGTATGTAGTTGCCCAGTGACTTTTGGTGTAGAAGAAGTATCCCGGCTGTATTTTCCTTACCCTGCTGCCTGTACACACTGAGAATAAAGCAGTTCATTGAATCCACATGGACTCCTTAGCTGTGGAGAGCTGAGTGTCCTCTGCTTCGTGTGAAGTGGTGGCGAGGTCTGAGACAGTACTGGCACGTCAGGCAGAACATTTTGCTGATAAGGCACTGCCATTCAGAGTAGAAGACCCAGGTTCAGATGCTGGCTCTGCTACTGACCTTAAATAGGTCATTTCCCATCTCTTTGCTCCCTCTTCCGCTGACCTGCTCTGTTTTGATTTCCACCTATTGAGGGTGGGATGAGGGCTTGGAGCATCTACCACGTGTCAGGACAGCATTTAGCACCAGTGGCTCTTGGGCTGTGTTTGAGCATCAGGATGCTACTGTATTATAAACAAGATTTAGTTATCAGAGGAAATCCTGGCACCTGGCAAGGCAGGCTGTTCCTGTGCTTTAAACTGGGTGTAGACTTTAGCTCACTTACTTGGGATTTTCATATTTTTAAGGACAATAGTATGGAAATTCAGGACATGAAATCAGGCTTTGAGTTTGAAAAGGAAAAGCACGTCAAATTTTCCAGTGCGGTGTGGAAAAAAATACTCAGAGTAACCTTTTTATATAAAGTCCACTGCTAGAAGTAATTAAGTAATAACATCTGATGACACAAGGACTGTCATCTGTTTAAACTCAAAAAACTGGAAAGCTCAAGGAGCCCAGATATCAGATAACACGAGTGCCTGCGTTGTGGAGCTCCTTAGCAACTCTGTTCTTGGGGTGGATCAGAATTAACGATTGAAAATGCTACTTTGTAAAAAGCCATGCATTCAGGAAAAATACACAAATGGCATGGGAATGATTCTCAGCAGCCTCAGACCTTTAATTAGCATTGCTCCTCTGATGTCAGTGGAACATCTTTTTCTTTATATGTACATAAACTACATGAGAATCAGGCCCTGTGTGTATTAGCTGAACCCAGATGTGTGTACAGTCTTGGGACACACTGAAGAATTTGCGATTTATTTTCTAAAAGTAGTTAAATGAGTATTAGCCTTTCCAGTGAGTTTGATAACATTATTTTGCATTTAGTTTATACAATAGTCTCATGAGAACAGCCAATACTTTCATTGTAATTAATTCGTCTAATAGTTCAAAAATAACATACCCAGCAGTTTAAGGCCTCCTGCCCTTAGGATACAGTAAATGTTTGAGGTTGTGTTTTTTTCATTTTACTACTTGATGTCAAAATACTTAGAATTGTTTTCTCCTTATAACTAATACTATTTTTTTCTCTTTTTAATACTCTGGTCCTAATTGCAGAGCGTTATAAAGGAATGCCAAAATATAGTGGAAAAAAAATATTCTGATTGGATTATAAAGGCTAACAACTAACCAGCAAAGTGGAACTTTTTTTTAACACCATCCAATGATGTCACCAGTTTGAGGTTTCTCTGGGACTTTATTAAAATGTTTGTGACAGAGCCAATGTAAACCATCCTAAATCTAACACAGAGCTGAAAGGACTGATTTTAGGGAATGTGAAGATATGGATCATTGGGTCTGTCGAAGCGGCATCTTGAGCCAATTATTGGTGTCATCTTGAGCCAATTTAATCAATCCAAGGGGGACCCAAAGGGGGTGGAGGTGCAGGGTTGCAAGTGTTGGTCAAACATTCTGGCAAAAACGCATTTGTTGTAACAGCAACCAATCTCTAGTGTGGTGACTGACTTCCTATACGTCTTAGTTTGTGTGTACTGTAAATAACTGGTCAATCATTTGGACTCCTTTTACGTTTTTAACTGCTGGGCAAGTTTTTAGATGATGTGGTTGTATTTACATGTATGTGAGCTTAAATTTATTTAAGACACTTTTAAAGTGGAGGTAATTTAGCGTAAAAGAACCTGAAATACCATACAGTGTTACTTTCAAAATAGTAAAAGTATACAAATATGTTTCTAAGGAGTAACATCTACTGACATTATCTGAACCTAATCTTGTACACAAGTGAGCTTGAGAGCTGTAATTCATATAATATAAACTACTCACACAGTATAAAGGCTACTCAGTTGAGGAAATCTAACTTACAGCACAATTATTAACAAAAAAGAATTTAAGTGAGAAGTGTAGCTCTTAACGCTTAACAATGTAGTTTTGTTTTATCCTGGCAGATCCATAGCAACAACTTTCAGTCCACAAGTACATGTTAAAAAACATTTAATTTTAAATTTACTCAAAGCCTCTTTTAAAGAGTTTTTGTTTGGTTTGTTTTGCTTTAGGATCACATAATATCGTGGTATGATTAAGAGTTTTAGATGAGTTAAAATCCTGGAAACTCTCCCTCATTTGGTAACTTGGTGAGTGGCTGGAAATAGGGAAAACAGGCAAACAAACGAACACAACAAGGAATCCTCTTCATCACTGGGGATTTTCACCTGAATGAGCAGGATACTATACATTTACAATGCATCAGTGCCTGGATATTATTGAAATTCTAGGCCACAAACATTTCCTAAAAATTCTGCAGTTTGCTTCTTGCATTATTTTAGAGACATGGTTAACCTTTGTACAGTAAGAACTGAGAGAATAAAACAAAAATAGATATAGGTACCAGTAAAAGCAGTAGAAACAGCATACAAATCCATGCATATTAGGATTAAAAATACATTTCTTACATGTGATAAAAGTAGTATGTGTATTTTAAGTATGTCTTAGAAAGATTATCTATGAATATTCAAACTAAATTAGTGAGAGGGGATATTTGTTTTGGATAAGATGTCTTGGAAAAGCAATTTACATGTTTTGGAATTGTTAACACTCCAGCAAGTTATGTCACACTGCAGCACAGAAAGGACTGAATGCAATGAGATGGAATGTGAGATGAGATGATAAAATAAAAGCTAAAATTTAAAGAAGTACACGCTCCACTTTACTAGTGTATCTTTGCTGCTAAAAAGAACGGCTATTTACTTTAACATACCCCAGCAGATGAGGAAAAGAACACTTGAATAAGTGTCCAAAACCATCTTCTACCTTACTGCATTCATTCAGTGGGCCTGCTCTTTCCCTTCAAGTTGTCTGTCTTTCTTACTGCTAAACGCACATCGTGAAAATAACAATAAAGACACTGAAGAATGTTTATAGTGTGTTTACCTAGCTCTACACACCTATGCTATTTCTTCACATGCCTTCTGTTGTCAGTGCATGTTTCTCTCCAGAATAAATAACAGGAATTTTCAGATGAGTAGACAAGCAAAAGGCCAGTGACTCCTCTGTGTGTTGAGAGTGTCACACACTAGGTAAGCAGAACTCTGCAGCAGGATCTGCTTCTCACGGTTGTACAAGGAAGAGGTTTGACAGCAGAGCAATAACATTAAACAAAAGTAAGGTGAATCATAAACGCAACACTTAAATAATTTGAGATTGAAACTGTCAAATAAACATCTACAAAAGTTTTGGTTTGCTTGACAGTGAATTAATTCTATATTTCACTGGCAGAAAAATATTGATTTTAAATTTAAGATGCAAGGTATGTCGGCTTACAAGAACCACTTAGAAATTCCTACTATTTAATGCATTCACAGCTCAAAAATATTATTGTTTGATTTTTCAGTAACAGAACATTTTTGTTATATTTATAAACAGTATTATACCTTTTATCACTCCTATCCAGTGTACCTTTTCATCTTAGAGGTAGCAACATACTATGATAGTTCAACTTCAGCTATAATCTGCTGGGTCTAGGTCTGTAATTTATTATTTGCTCTAAAAGATCAGGTCCAGAGTTTAAACGTCCCTAGCTGAAAGTTTATACCAGTCAGGACAGAAAATTATTCTCTATGCCTAGGTTGAAGTACATTACTTCTTTATTGAATTAATTATGATAAGGATCATAACTTTAAACTAGGGGTGAGGTGCTGGCTTTCTACTAGGATTGCTTGAAGCAATTTTCATCTGAACATTTTTGTAGAGTTATTGAGTCTGGCAGGTCTGAACTTTATGAGAGAGCAACTTTCTCCGCAACTTAAAAGAAGTTGGACATTGATCCAGCCAAAGGTTTACCATATCCCATGTCTGTAGCCAGAAAAATTTGCACTGCATACTGAACAAATAACTGCAGAACCAAATTAAACACATCTTATGAGCTTTTAAAGTAAAAGCAATGCTGGCCCTTTCCCTGAGGGATCGATCGTGGAACTAAATTAATATGACAGCTTTACTTCTTTTTTGTTTGTTTGAAGTCTAAAATTATATTTGGTCAAGAAGGAATTAGTCTACCAAATATGTATACATGAGTCTATTGAACCATGTATATTCAATGACAAATTTTATAGCTCTATCAGATTAGAAAAAGTTGGGCTTCAAAAGCACGTAAAGATGTTAATCCTACGATTACTGTTCACCCCTGAATGGATTAAAAGGCCTATAAAGAACAGAAGGAAGTTACAGATCTTCAAAAAATTAAAAAAGCTGTTAAGAAAGAAGGAAAACATTCAGTCTGAGAAAAGCAGGTTCCAATCGCTGCTCTGCTGTCTTGACTCAAACACTCAGAGTTTGTGCAAGACCATAAACAAGAGGCCCTCTGGGAAAACGATGGTTTACGTGACTTACCTAGAACTGCATAAGAATTCTATGGCTCAGATTGGATTAGGAAGAATTTGTTTGGGTGAGAGGTGACTATTTTTTCGTCCACTTTGTGTTGCGTTACCTATGTGACCCCTACTTTTTTCAGAGTAAGACAGGCAACAGGTTCTCATCTAACACTCTCAGTCATGTAACTGCTCAAAAAAGTAAATAGTGTAACATGTTGAAACTTCAGAGCTGTTTCTGTTAAAAGAGGGCTGAAACTCAATTGAACATTTTTAATGTTATTTTATAATATAAAAGATTAATCTCTTAAATCTTCAGAATTTTCAATTGTTTTAATTGTTTCCCCCTCTTTTACACCACTGAGTCCAGTAACAGGAATAATGTCCAAGATATAATTTTCTTTCATTTTTATTTTGCTGCTTTTCATAGTTTCTGTCCTGGAAAGTTTAGAGTAGCAAATTGAGAGATGGTAATCTGTAATGAAGCCCCTCTGCATTTTCAAAACTTGCTGGCTATGGAAAGGGGTTTTTTTCAGCCTGAATATCACTACCTTCACATATATTTTTGCTTCAGTTCTGTAATTTGTTAGTTTGAAAAATAAAAGTAGCTTTTTTTTTTTTTTGTATCACAAACAAGCAACAAGAAATCTACACGCAATTTGATATGATAAATTGCATAGGAATGGTCTTGAGAACTGAGGCACTAAGTAGCACATATAGTTACCTTTTTAACTTATAAACATCATTAAAAGCTTTGTCTTAGCATGAGAGCAGAGAGGAAGGAGGAGTATATGCTGGTTTTTAATAAAGAGATAGTAGATGCTTGTCCTGCTCCATGGGTTGGTATTTACAGGGCTATAAGTCCTTCTATAAGATGTTCTTGCCTCACTGATATACTGACATAAGCAAGAAAATTCCCTGTGGGCTTACTGAGTCTTATACATGTAAGTCAATTCTATTTGATATATTGATCTTCTGCCTTCTCAAGTCAGTAAATATGTTAGTTCTGCCCCATTTCCCATTATTCACTTCATGTTTGACACTGCAGCAATGCACGTGCAAAACCTGCACTCGCAAGGCACTGTGTCCATGAGCCACACTGCTGTGCGGCAGGTCACCTCCTGTGCCATAACAAAGGAACTGAGAATATTAAGTGCTTGCTGTGTGTGTTAGAGAAAAAGAGAAAGAGGAAAAGAACATTCACACCATCCCTTTTTGTGGGGTCTTTCTGCCAATTCTTTGAATCCTTAAATTGAATATTTGGTGCTCAGCTGGAAGAGAAAAGACAACTGCAATACCAAGCAAGGAACTGATGACAAAAAAGAGAAATTTTACCTTTATAATTTGTTCGCTTCTTAAACTTTGCAGACAAGTTTGAACGTCACAGCTCAAAAATGTATAGTAGATATAAAAAATATATGGAATAGTGTAAAAATGATAATCAAAGGCATAGAACATGTTCCCTCAAGGGAGCCAAACAGAGTAGGGTTCTGTCTTGAAAGAGATAGTTGGTGGGCATACATTAAATATGTCAAAGGTCCGTATAAAATTTATAATAATATTAAGTAAGTACTATGAAGGAGAGTTACAAGTGTTTATTCCCAAAATAATACTTATATGCTGCCCAGTGAATTTGTCAAGCAATAGATTTAAAACAAAGGAAACATTACTTTTTTCATTAAGTTAATAACTATGCAATGAATTTTGTAGCCATCAGATGTTTGGAGGTAAAACGGTCTGGAAAATAAACTACACAAGTTTGAGGAGGGTAGTGACATCTAAACAAAGTGTGAACATCTCTGGAAGCCCTTCGTCCACTGATTTCTAGGTGATGGGAGATTACACCAGAGGACAGACTGGTCTCAGCTTCTGGCTTTCTTCAAGACCGTGCTATTGGCAGCCGTGTCATGGATGCACAGAGCTACTGCCACTATTGGAGTGGCCATTGCCATTATCTTTCCTCTTATCCCAACTGTACTTTGTGGAGTCTCTTGTGTTTGGTCTTGAATATATTTTCGAAAAGTCTACTTTATTCTGCATCTCGTTGCTCTTGACTGTACACCCTGCCTAGACTGGGTGTATGAAAAACCCAGCCTTTAATGACCCTGGGTCCAGTACCGCATTCAATGCCAAACATTCGTGCTAATCATAATACAATATAGAATTAAAAATACAGTTCGCTAAGAGTGTTCATTTAGTGTTTGAGATGCTCTGAGCAATTCTTCAGACAATTGCTCATTTGGAACATCAGCTCCACCAGGCTGGAAGTCCTGTTGATCTGGTTGTTTCATGTCCTTGTGCCCTGTTATCTCAGAAGCCACTATGCAGAAGGCCAAGGGCACCATGCTTGGTGCCCCTTTTTAATCTTCTCTTTTCTGGCGTCTGTGTAAGTTTTTCCTCCATTGGAGCTGGTCTTCAGGACTAATAAATTTATCTGAGCAAACTTAGGTTAACATCTCCAGTTCTACCATAGGGAAGTTGAACAGCATTTACAAAAGATGGTGGAGTATGTCAGAATCCCAAATCACATGGACTCTTCCTGTGTTTTCCCTGTTATCTGTGGGTTGGCAGGCCTTAGTGATTTTGACATCTTTTTCATACGTGGTGCCATTTTGGTTGTCACAGTCCTTCTTAAGCAAAGCATGAGCTGGCGACAGGCAATATCACACTATTTTTACTTATAATTTCATAGGACGATATCCAGGCCATCGTCTGATCTTCAGAGTTCTCTGTGTCTCATTTCTGGTACTGAACATAACCAAACATGAAAAGGGTATCATGTCTCCCAAAGAGAAGACTGAATGTACACAAATGTACACGTTGGATGTTACCTATTTTTCCTTATTTATATCTAAAACTGTGTATCACCTTATATATTTTTATATCTGTTTATTTATACTTACATTGTTTATTTTCTGATAAAAACCAGCTATAATATCCAATATCCAGTTAGATGGAAATAGTGTTTTGTGTGCTTCTGAGTTGATGTCTCAGTGATTCACAATGTTGTCCATTACTCTACCTGAGTAGCACACCCTCTGCTGCTGCTGCTAAGCATTTCCAAAGTGATGTAATCCACTACATTTCTTTTATCTTTTCCTACTGCCAGGTATTGCCTTAGTTTGAGATGGTTGCTGCAAAGTTGTTGACGTGTTTGGGTTAGTTTTGGTGAACTCTGTAGTCTGCCTTTTTTCTTACAGGATTTTAAATTCTGTTTAGGAGATGCTGTATCAGAGCTGGATGCTTCCGTTAAATCCATTTGTGGACAGTGTTAATATCTTTATTTGGCAAATGTTCATTTCTGGGTTTCATATATCTCTTTCCAAAAGTTTTGCTCCAAATTTCAATAATTATCAGATCTTTTGTCGAGAACTTATCCCTTCCCCTAGCTGTCTTCTTAGTTTATGATTAGTGTATTAGACCACCTTTTTCTATTTTGCTTAACATATTTTTCTTTATATCCTTCAGCTCTGGTCTTCTCATGCTTCTTTAATGCAATTAGTTAATAGCTAGCTTGCTCCTCTTGGTTAACACAAGCACCTTAAAGCACTTGCTATCAGCAATACAGATCAGTTCTGACTGTTCTCCCCACGGCTGCAGCCCGAGGTTTGCAGATTGTGAGCACATCTGTGAGCACATTTGCAGGCGGGTTGCTCTGGCCGGCCATGCTGGCCAGGGGCTGGGTCACTGTGGTAGCATGAAGCCAGATCTGAAGTAGTGAGTCCTGTTGAAACTGAACCATACTTTCAGTCCATGCTTCTGGGCCTTCCAAAACCACTTTTTCTTTTATGAGAGTGAGTTGAAAAACAGTTGTGTCCCTTGATAATTTGTCAAGATTTCTGTAAACTATTTCAACATGTAAGGTGACTTTTTTGAGAACCTGAGGAAGCAACTCAGATAATAAAAGTGTTGTGTTCAATAATAACAGTGAGAATTATGGGTCTGGTGAGATGTAGCCATAGTGGCAAACATTTCCCATAAAAGGGGAGCCCAAATGTTCTATTTCTCCATGCTCAAATACTGGTTCATCTGGCCAGATGGAGAAAGCTCAGTGCTCTGCATGCTGCTGAACAGTTCTAAACATCTGGCCTCCACGTTTTGATGACAAAAACGGAATTGAATTCTCTCAAATGTCCAAGCCTTAGTTGCCAATGCTGAGCATCACTGAAAACCAGGTCACTTTAATTCCACTTGCTAAAGACAATCAGAGGTTTCCCCAACAACAGATTTTCCTCAATTCATTTTGCCGAGGATTTCCCCTGCCTCTATGCCAGAGCAATTTGTCCAGTGCATATGCATGTGCTGAAGGGAGAGGAGATTAAATCAAGGCACTGCCTCTTGCAGTCCACTGATGCTTCTGCTTCTTCAGGCCTCTGAAAAAGATCAGACAAAATTTATCTTCTGTTATTATTTCTTTAAGGTAATAAAAGTAAGATGACAACCAGAGAAGTGAAGAGGAGGGAGCTGGTTTCTGCTGTATTTTTCCCTTCATAGTAGGGAATTGGTCAATCATAAATGAGAATTTGAATTTCTATTGTTTTATCACAAATCCTTTTCATTGCACCAAAACATGAGTTTTCTTCTAAGGCAGTTGCAATGCTTTGCTCACAGACAGATGAGGTGTTCAGTCCTGATGTGCAGGATACCTCAAAAGCCCTGAATTTTGCAAATATTGTTACTGCATCCTATTTTCAAATCAAATAGACAAAAAGCCATTTGAAATGTGTCTTAGCGCTCTACATGAAAAGTTTTGGCAAAAGTGCTGCATATGCATTTGGCTCTGACAGTCAATCTGGTTTTATGCAGGCATTCAGCCTTTATCTTTTAATTTTGAAGTACTTCATCTTTTAATTCCCATGGTCTGTAGTTATTTTGTCAATAGGCGTTTTCTCCTAGCACCACCATATATTTTGTATGGAGTACAGAAAGCCAAATTCTTCTCTTTATACATTTGTTTAGACTTTATTGTATACTAACGTTACATTATTGATGTTTATAAGACTTTTTTCATGTTTGGAAGCTATCACTTCATTTGATTTTAATTTGCTCTGCATTTTGCACTCCACTATAGATGATTGCAGTGTTTAAAAGAGACAGCAACCTACTCTAATGACATTCTTAAGACTTAGGCAAAATTAATTACAGCATAGTAACATTTTTATCTTAGTAACAGCTGAAGTGGGTTGTGTCAACAAGATGGAATTTGACTCACTTAGGCTGTAGCACCCCTTTTTGGGACTGCATGTAAGTGATTATGGTTACAGAGAACATGTGGACAGTGAGTGTGTGTTACTGTGAACTCGGCAGTGGATGAAAAACATCTGCCTTATTAAGCATCCTTTTAGAGACAACCATCCACAATACGCCTTTTGCAATCAGCATTCTTGATTTTTTTGTATCAGCCAAGGTAAGTACAACCTTAACCTTCCTAAGAAACCATTCCTAGGTGTGATGCTGACAGGGACTATGAACCTTAAAAACTGGCTACTACACTAGCTATTTATAGCACATGCATACAGTCAGTTCTGTAAATTCATGATCTACCAGGAAAACATCAAAGTGCTCTGGGCAGCCGTGTTTTTATATAAGTGCTGGAAGCATGTGTTGTGGGATGAACTGCACCTTGGAGAAGGCACTCAGGTGTGTGCTGCACCTACCCTGAGTAATGTGTAGAATTTGCCCCTGTCTGTAAGCTGTGGGTTTAAAAGTACCTAAGACTTGATATGAAGCTTTCTGTAATGAACCACCTCTCCGTGAGAACTCAATGAGGAGGAAGCTGACCTGGAGGGTTGCATTCAAAGAACTAGTCTGAAGTCAGGGATTGCCGCCATTTCTCCAAGATATGTGTATTTTGTGGAGAGATGGCTTCATGTTTGTCATGTGTATGCTGTGTCTCATGTTTGGTTTTGTAATGAGTTTCTTGGTTTGCTTCCTGAGCCTTCAAATGCCAGTGCAGGTGAGCAAACAAACTCTGTACTATGGGCTGAACATGAACCCTGTACCTGCATTTATGTGGCATTTGGTTGGAACCAGTAATGTCTGCCTCTCAGCAAGACTGAGAAACCTGAGGTTCAGCAAACCCCATCTGAGGCAGTCTGGTTCCCTGTCATTGTAGAGTACGGCCAGGAATGGCCTTGCACCTGCTTGCAAAAGATGATGGAAACATATTCCACCTTTTACAGCATCTCTCAGTATTATACCTGGGGTCTTCACTCCCAAGAAAGTAAGTAGTATTTATTTAGCCAAATCACCGGTGATCAATCTTTAATATAGATATAAAGGGATTTCCAGAAGTACTTGGAAACTAATGGAAGAAACTGAAGCACTTCTAAAAATTTATTTGGGTGTATATCTGTACATAGAAACCTGAAAGCTGAAAGCATCTTCAAGCATTAGAGCACTGTTACACCCATTCTCTTAACTGACTTTCTAAAACACCCCAGAATGTGTGAATTTCAATTCCTGGTGCTCCAGCATTGAACTGACAGTCTCCCCTTCTTTGTTCTTTGCACCAGTTTTGGTGTTAATAACTTTGTAGCTCTAAACTTAACTCAGTCTGGTCAAACCAAATGCCAATAGATTTGAGCCTATGAATACTATTATTTTTTCAGATGTTCTGTCATGGTTAAAAATAAGATTACATGTCAGTGACACTCAAGTCCAATTTAAATCAGCTTTCATAATCAGTAGTAGGTTTCACTGAAAATGGCAAAGCCTGGTGAGAAAATACTTGTGATTTACCAACAATGGAAATCCTGGGTACCCTATCACTGTTAACAGAAGATCCTGTTCGAGGACATTGCAAAATGATCCTACTTGTTTACATTTTTTATTGAAAACAACTGATAGAATGAATTTGAAATTTATCTTCCACGTTAAGGACAAGCCTCAACAATGTCAGCATGTTCTCACATTTAAACTCTCATGAAAAAAATAGAAAAATAAGATGACCTTCTAATGCAGAAAGTGTTTTAGCTTGCATATTAAGATCAAATTCTCCTTGATACCAACTGTGATGCTGGAGTATATACTTGGTGGCAGTTATCCATACACGATTTACTTGAGGTCAGTAAGTTTTGTGCATGTGAAAGAGGGCCGTACTCCATCAGAACTCTTAGAAGCATGTTTAATTTAGCACTGAACTGGCTGTTCAATGCTAAGTGCATACTTGATGCTCTGCTGCACTCTCGTACTGAGCAGAAACCTGCTCTGCTGTAGAATTTGGTAAACAATGAACTCTTCCTCCAGATTAATATAGAAATTTTTCTCTGAAAGCCAAAATCTATCCAGTGTTGGCCCAGCTTTCAGATTTTGCTTTGCAAGTAGGTACTGCTACTGTGACGTTTCTGGTGGAAGAGCGTAACATTGTTGGAAATGCTAAAGTGTATTAGCTGCCTTGAAGCAGAGATTTGTAATATTTTAATGATGGATATTATCAAGAAACAGAAGCTGAAGCCTAGGCTGAGGCTTTCCTATAAGAACAGCTGATCTTGTGAAATACTTTTAGTAATATGGTTCTGAGTCTCATGAGAACTGCACATATTTAAGTTCTAAACTCATAAGTGATTATTCTTAAGATATGAGTAAAATCTATTCAAGCCTTAGAAGGCTGAGGAGAAGCTGTGTTGGGTGCATGTGGTACCAATTGCAGGGACTGTGTCTGAGCCAGCTCTCTTTAAATCCAGGTTTTCAGTGGAAGTTAGCAGGGATCAGTGGTGTCTGAGCAGTTTCTGTGCCACACACTAAAGGCCAAACTCTGAAGGTACAAAATGGCAAAGCTTCACTCAAATCTTTCTAGCTCTACTTTAAAATTTGCTTCCCCAAGAGTGTTAGAACTGGCCTTTTTTTTTTTTAATTTTGTCAGAGTTGACCCCATGGAAAAAGCTCATCAATCAGAGAAAAATAAGATCTCTGTTTCTTTTAAACAGAAAAATCTCTTTTGTGAGATACAGAGATAAAGGCAGAATAAAAGACCCTCGGGTTCAAAATCCAAAATCTTGCTCTCAGGCACAGAGAAGAAGAGCTGCCCCCATGTTTGCATTTCCAGTATCAGTGCGTGAAATGTTTCGGTGGCTATCTGAGGCACAGCCAGTAGGACATTGCAAGATACCTGAGAGTAAAACAGGCCGGGGTTTTCGGCAGGAGTGCTACAAGTGAGTGATGGGAACACGTGGCTGTAACCCTAAACAGTATTGTGAATGCCTTTATCCAGAAGCCAAGTTTACAGATTTTGTAAAGACGTTAAATAAACACTGTAACTTTTAACATAAACACAATTAACTAACATCAATATTTATGCAATTTTCTTTTCATTTCACTCAATGCATGTACTCCACAGGAATCAGAGTTTACCCTTAAACAGTTAGCTTTAGGATACTACTATCATTCTTATCTTTTCTGGAGCAAATAACTTCCTTGCTTAGCACAAAGACATCTCCTGAACTTAGTACTTGCTCTGAAGTGTTTCAAAATTCCCTTAGTTTTTTAGACTGATGAGCTGTTAGGCACAGACAGCTCCCTTCAAGGTTCAGATCGACAGGAATTTTGTTTCTCGCCATGCTGAATCTCCAAATATTCCAACAGGGCTGATATAAATCTTGCAGTGTGAAAGTAAGAGAGGACTGAGTAATGGATATAGAATTTTGTCTCTTAAACCAGCATACAGGATTACTATAATGTGCTGAAGAGAGGAAAGTGCTGAGATGTAGCGCTGAGAGTCCACACAGGCTGCTTGCTCAGAATATTGGGGCGCCAAAGTTCATGAAGAAGAAGAGTTTTCTGCCCTCATTCATGTCTAAATGGCTGGTATATAGGTAAAAGGGGGTTATTTATTTAACTCAAAGATACAGGAAGGTGGCAAAGCCACAAGACCCATTTTCTAGGACTCTCATTATAGAAAACCTGTGAAAAGTATCCCCACTTGTGTTAACTTGTGCTGACTGCTTGTGCCACCTCCCATGTGAAATATAAGATTAACTGTATTGGGTGAGAGTGAAAGCCCAGCTAGCCCACTGTTCTGTCTTAAACACTGCAGAAATCCTGGGGAAAAGACAAGAACACAGCAAGCACATAATTATCTTTTGCATCTTTGTTTATCTCTTGTATCTTCTGCAAGATACTTTTAGAGCCAAACACATATCCTATCAAGGAGAATGCAGCTGATTAAACCTCTGATCTGAGCAGGTTTTTGTTAAGCTGGCGTATATGTCCCTGGTTCACTGATGGAATTAATCACTTGTGCATAAAATAGTGAGAGTTTACATAAACAATTAAAAAGTCCAATCTCATTCCTCAACTTCATTACATTGGCAGTAGTATTGTACAGCACTTAGAATTCATGTACATTATTTACAGTGATAATCTCCAGGAGTTTCGTTATGGTTCTGTGAATCTACTCATGTGGTATCTTGTGTCTTGTCAAAATTATAAAAATAAATTAAATACAGAAGCCTCATGATAGGCTCAAATGAAGTCAATAGTCTTATCTGGTCCCATAATTCTTAATACAGATGCAAGAACTGAGTAGGAAAAGGGCTATCAATGTGGAAGCTGTTTTGGAAAAAAAGGAGAAAATAAATGGCAACAACTTTTGCGGTTGTACTGATTCTCTTGTTTCCTGAGACACTGCCAAATCAAATTTAAAGATACTCAGAGTTTAAAAACAGTCTTCGGGAGTTTGTTGAAGTCTACTATTTCTTTAGGTGACTAAGTATGGACATGAGTCCTTAAAGAGAGGATAAACATTCTCTTTTAATACATATATCTACTTATTCCTTCTAGTTAAAAGTTTAGTGAAAGATATGAAGACAGTGTGTACTTCTTTTGTATTAATAATATCAAGCAGTGACTGAGGAAAAGCCAGCTTACAAAGCCCATTTACATAGTGGAAGTTTTTCTGCTGGTTTCAAATAATACTAACTCAGGCATATATTGAAGTAATGAGGAATTGTAATAGAAACAGAAATAAATCAGAATATGTATATTCTACAAGACCTTATTTATTCTCCATAAGGATGTTTAAAAAGAGTTCTAGCACGGACACAATTAAATTAGCTTTATCTTTACAATCTGTTTTGTTTAAACAGGTTATTTTTCTTGCAGAAGAATGTTAGAGTACTTTGTGCAGTGTGGCTGGAAAAAATTATTTAAGAAACATATTGAAATGCTGGAAACATGCAAGATCCCTTAACCATGGTTGGTTTCGTGTATCTTACTAGAACTTTCAAGATAGCATCTGACTGGATGCAAATCAGGAAATAAAACTTCGTGGCATCACTTTATGTTTGTGAGACAAAACATAGACATTAATCTGATCTACCAATGTGACTGTAAACTGCTGTCCTCACACATCCTACACTTTATTAATCCGCGGGTAATACTTAGCTGGACTACACAGCTGCCCTAACAGCTGTATTTACAGTAATAATCACTTGAAGCTATTTTCAACTACTTGAGTAAATTCTACCAAGCAATTTCAGGTTATTAAACTAATGTACCTGCTTTATATAGACCAAAATAACATCTATATATTTTTTGTGAACATCTTCAGATGTTGTGAAATACTTGTTTGAATTTACTTCTGCTGTATTTCCTTGTTCTTTCCACATAGGCCGGATGCAGCGTATCCTGTCTCTGAAGGCTGGACTTCTTATTACACAAATATACCCACAACACCACAAGGTTTTATAGTCACTGGGCAGTATGTTTAGAGTCAGAGAAATGACTGAGAAACAATGTAGAAGACGATGGGAAATATAAGAAATACCTATTGCTAGAAACTGTGTTTCTATCCTGTGCAATTTATATCCCTCCCAAACATGAAAAGTAACAAGCTGGAATACATTTAAACATGGTCATCTGACGTGAATGTTCTAGGCAACTAACTTCTGCCATTGTGATTTCTTTCCATTCTCACGTGCCATTTAATATTGCAGAAGCAAAATAGTTCTGTGTGGTTGTAGTGCATCCAATATCAGTGTGTTACTGGGAAGTTCAAATCCCATCTAAGCCAGAAACGTAAATCTGTCAGACCTCCCAAGAATACTGAAAGCTTCTTTTTCTCCCTGTGTTCTTTAAAGTGTGGAAGAGATAACATCACTTCTTCTGTATCTGGGAAATCATTCTTTCTGCTTATTCCTAAAAAGTTGTCTCTCTTTCTGCTCCTCCTTCAAAGCAGCACTGATCTTCTGAACCCTCTTGGTTCCTTTTGGTTTGTCCTTTCATAGCTAATAAAAATAAAGGTGTGTGGACACAGAAATTTTGTAGGGCGCTGTCATTTTATCTGGTATGGTCCTGTCATTTTATCTGGAGTCTTTTGAAAAACTGTTTTCAGCTAGTGACCTTTTAAATTCCTTCTATTAGTGAGGAAATGAAATTGTCTGAAGGTTTGGCGTTTTGTATATTTTAGTAAATATCATATGCACCTCACTTTGCCCAGGTGATATTATCCTGTTCAGCTTTATAGAGTTAAATTAGGAAAGGCTGTGACGGAGGAAACAAAGCATGGCAATGAAAAGATCACATCATAAAGTATGCTTAGATGCTTGTGGAACTGTGTCTAATCAAGCTAGCAAAGCTTGTGATGCTTCAATTGGAGGCTATGAGCAAAGCAAATGTAAAAACATCACAGATACTGTCCTAGGAAAGAAGAGAAATGAAGAACATCCAAAAGGAACTCCAGGAGCATGTTACAGTAAAATAGTTTGCATCCTCACAGAAGCTTTAGCACAGGCACTGTAGCTTATCAAAGAATGTAAAGAAATATCTAGAAAGGTCTAGTTTAGCACGTTTTGCATGCACATTTGTGTTGTTTTAATTTTTTGCTGTGAATCTTTGGGTAAATAAACCAAGTGAATAAATAGGGAAGAAGTTGTTTCTCAGGCATTTTAATAGATTTCCAGTCACAGAGTCCCTGTGCAGGTTACACCTCTGTGTGCCAGGTACATAGACCCTCCACCACACAGTGAAAGAGTTTGGTAAAGGCCACAGAAGCAAACCTCTGAGGATGTGCTTCAGAGACACTGGAGGACATCTCAGCTTACCATTGTGGCTGTGCTAGTGTTAATTTCTTTAAAGGCCAGCAAAGACTTTTTTCTAAGAAAAATGATAAAACTTCCCTATAACATCCATTATTTCTTTGTAATTCTTCAGAGGAAATTTAAACTTGAGTATGGACAGCCACAGCATTAAGGTGCCTGAGTGAACTCTGTGAAGATGGTTTTTAAGATGTTAGGAATAAAAATGTCAACTCGCTCCCAAGAACCCGAGGTTGGGGTCCTTGGGTGTGTTCTGATGCAAGGCACAAACCGGCTGTGAGCACGCGGTTCAGCACCGCTGCCGTCGGGAAGAGCAGACTCCACCGGCTGGGCGCTCACCAGTGTGGTTGCTGCGGCTGATGCTGTGGTCCTGTGAACCAGTGGGGCAAGTCTGTGTCTTCTGTGGTCAGTCCATTAAAGACTTATTGTTTCGACAAATCACAGCAGGCAAATGTCATGTTCTCCTGGGGACTTTGAATTATTTTGCTCAGCATTTCTATATTTAGCTTTTCTGTTGGGTTACTACAGACATTTGCATTGCCTGTCAAGTTTTGCTGTTTTCTTATGAATGATTCTTGAAACATCTTGGTCACTTATTTAAAAATATTTAACCCAGAAAATTGTCTTCTCTAATATGTTTTCACTTGATCAGTATGTATTAGACAGAAAATATGAACTGGAGTAAAAATTCTTTGTGCTTTTCAGGTATGTTTTACATAATAGGAATGTTTAACTAAAGATACTACTGAGAACTGAAGGGTTAGCTTAGCAAATGCCATTAGTGAAAACTGGGGGATCGTGTCTAGCTAAATAACTGAGAAATTTGTGTTGGAGGAACAACACCTAAAATTTGTCATTTGAGTAATTTATTCATTATACACAACACATGAGCAACTAAGTTTCTTTCGCAATGGTGATTGCCAATCTTCAGAATAGAAGCACTAGTTATTTGCTGAAAGTTGGGGTAATTCCGAGCTAGTTCTTGGGAGTTACCTCTGTTTTGGAAGTCGTTCATTTCCCAGACAGCTGTTCCATTATGACACTACAAAGCCTGAGTCTGGCTGGAGGGCATGTGATTTAGGGTATTTCCTTATGCCATGATATAGATTTATTTGATGGCTGATCCATCTGAAGAAAACAGGCTTGGTAAGACAGTGCTATGACTCTGTTATGAGGTGAACTTTCATTTGAGTGCATAATCCTAGCAACACATTCTACCACTGCTCAACAAAGCAGTGCTGACAAGAAGAGAAAACAACAGTTTGTTAGTACAGGTTATTCTATTCACACCATTGGAAAAGTTATAGCAGCAAAGGTTTTTTATAATGGTGTAAACTGTGTCTTCCCTAAGGGTGCAAATGTGCTTTTGTCTGGAGTTGCAGCTGTTCCACGTGGGCCAGCATCATGGAAGGCAAGGAGCTGGCTGGACCTTCTTTTTTTCCCAAGACTTTAAAAGCAAGGACTTGTGTGTCCAAATCAGAGGAGGATGAGCATGGCTCCCCCTCAGGCAGCACAGCTCTTGTAAGGAGGAGACGGAAGCACAGCAGGAACACATTTGGCAATCTGGGATCTGCTTGTAGGAACAAAATGCCATTTTAAAAGTTTAAAACTACATGAGGCTGCATCCAGCACAGCCCTGTCCCTGGGGACTGACCAGAACAGTTTTAGCCCTTTTAAGAACAAAGAAAGTGGAGGCCTTGCTGCAAGAGCTCAGTGCCCTTTCACAGAGTTCCTAGCAAAGGAATGAGTTTTTATTTATTTATTTTATGTCTTCAGCTAGGCTTTGATGAGGGGTTCCTTAACTCTTCTGTAAGGGCAAAGTTTCCTGTCTGAGATAATATTTAAGATGAAGACTGACTTCTTCTCTTGTTTTCTTCCTACAGACCAAATGGAGACCCTTTCAAAGTACACAGCCTTTAATCTGGAGGAAGATACATGTCCAGTTTGTAGCCCTCATCTCCAGTGACTAATGTTGCTGCTTGCAGGTAACAGTTTTTTATCTCATTTAATCCTTTATACCCCCTTCCTTCACTTGTACTGTATCACAGGTGAATTAGACCCTTTTTGTGCCGTGCTTCTCCTTGTGTATCATCATGCCGTTGTGGATAAGTAATCATACATTTAAGTCAATGAATCAGCATTACTTCAGCAATGCCTTTTTTATTCAATGTGGCAGCAATCTTGCAGCATATTCAATTTTAAATGAAAGGATGTTTCTTTACCAGTCTTTAGTGCAAATATGCTTTTATTTGTTTATTTATTACTTTTTATTATGTTATTTCTACTACTATTACTATTGATAATAATATTATTATTCGTTCAATGTGAATTTCAAGGTGTAAGTCACTAGAGAATTTTTCCACTAAGAAGCCAATGTGATGGTTATTGCAAATAATGGAAAAAAATACTTAAGACTTCAGAGGATGGTGGACTGAGCCATTATTGGTCACATTATTGGTGTTAACTGGTTGTGAAATAAGACACATTCTCTAACAGCATGATATCCATTGAGAGGCTTTATGCTCCGATGAATCATCATTATCATCCATTTTATTTGCCCAGTATTAGGCTGATAGTCTGTAATTAAATAAGAAAAAAGAAAAAAAACCCACTGATTTTATGGAGACAGATATCCCTCCCCTTTCTGCATGCTGGCTAACGTGCTGTTCATCGCGCCATTGATTACAAAACCATTTTTTTCCCTCCCTTGTGGCTTGTAATGTTTCTTTTTTAGTGATTTCTTTGTTTGTCTTGAAGTTGTGAAATCTGGAATTTTATTTATGAGTTCATATCAATGTGAATTATGCATGTCAAATTATAACTTTGAAATTACTTGGTATATTAGTTATACTGATAAAAAATTGTACTACTTCACCTGTAAACTTAGTAAAATACACAGATGTTTTGGATAAGCGTATTTTACTGCCTCTTCTGCCCTCTTATGGAACTGCTCATACACATTAAGGACTTAATCCAACTCCCATTCAGTGGGACATTTGCCACTGATTTGGATCAGGCTCTTCATTTGGAGGAAAGAGATGACAAATGGTTTATAAACAGATGTTTTGAACATATTAATAAGGTAGAAACAAATGAGTGGAAGAATAAGAGTGGCCAACTGTTGTTTTTAACACCTGAATGAGAGCAAAGAAGTACAATTCACATGTGCATCATGACAGGTATATGTATTACACACCTCCAGGGCTGGGATTATTTCTGCATGTTCCTAAATATTTTTTTTGACAAGTTGCTGTAGGTTACTCTGTCTTCGTTTATGGAAACAGATGTTTCTTTGTGTCACTGTTTATGAGAGTTTGGTCACAGAGTTCAGGTCCCGTGTAGCTGCCAGTTTCGTAAGCGCTAAAAGCAGCAGTATTGTTTCTCTTTGCTTGTTGTTCTACGAAATATGCTTCCCTTCCTCCTCAGTCCCAATTTACAGAGTGAAAACAGAGTAAATCTGCTGTTGTTTGAGCAGCTGCTTCTGTTCAGATTCAACTGCTTGTTAGAAGATGGGGACTCCACAGGTTCTGTTGCTTTCTAAAAATACACAGGCTCCTGATTCTCACACTCTCTCTTGCATCTTTTTCAGTCACTTTCTTCTGCCTTCTAGAGCTTACCTGTGGCAAATCTGTGGGATGAAGGCTTTAGTCAGGCAGAGCAAAAGTACCTGAGGAACTCCTGCAGAAAAATAATATTAATTCTAATAATATATAATTCTTAGCGGCATAGCTAAGAAGCAGCGTTATTAATGGGGAGGTGGTGGAGAAAAATTCTTCTTGGCATTTTCCTTCATTAATCACACTAACATTAAAAATGTTCTTCTGAAATACATATTGCACAACTAAATCTTCATTTTGAAAGTTGCTTTTTTTTTCTCCTTGAAGGACCTGTCCAATTGGAAAGATCAATTTTTAAGAAAAGTTGTAATGAAATTTTGAGCAAAAATGTGTCTATCCTTTTGTTTACAGGCATTTGAAAGCTCATTGAAACTTACAGTGCGGGTTGTATAACTGAAAAACAGTGATACATGTAAAATTGTGGCCTGTCAATGAGGAACAGTTAAAATCGAGCAGAACTGTAGATCAGCATCCCTGCAAAATCCCACAGAGTGGGGAGGAAAGTCCAGTGCTAATCACAGGAAGCAAAAATGCTGTAGAATCTAGAAGAGACTAATCTATAAAAATTGATGGGTACCTACAGAACTTATGCCAAATATTTATGAAATATAACAGAGTTGCTACTTTTCCAAAGGATGTTTTCTTTTAAGCATCTCTTAGAATTCTGTTGCAAGGTTGGTATGAATTCTTAGCACTACAGAGTGCCTTAAAGTGTATGGTTTCTTGTTAAATATTATAAAGCTAACAGAGGCCTGGTTGTTGTTACACATTTATATTGTGTTGTCTAAAAGAGAATGTAGAAGATCATCTTTTTTGGACAGAAATTATAGACTTACAAATCATTGGATAGTTGCTTAACACTAGTCATGCAATTAGTTTGAGTTCAGCAGAACTGTTTATAATAAGTGCTAAGTTAAGCATGGGCAAAAGTTTTTGCAAGATCAGCATCTAAGATTTTTAAGACATGTGCGTAGAGCCAGATAATCTTACAAAGAGGTCAGTAAAATTAGTTCTGTGAATACAGCTGTAAATCTGCGGTGGTTTCCTGTATATCATATCACAATAGCTTTGATTAACCACAAATCCTTGCAACAATATTTCTGTTCTCCCAAATCCTTGTTCCACCCAAACACATATGATCTATTACACCGGAACGATTTCTGAACTGTACATTTTTCTTTCTTATCCCTCTATCTATCTCAGTGGTTTGGTGCTTATAGAAGTGACAGATGTGAAGATTATTTTAAAAGGAAGGTGTGTGCCTTTCTTATATACTCACAGAAACAAGAACATTCTAATTTAAGTAATAAATAACATTACATCAAAAAGACACCCAGCTCCCAGCACTGATTTCTGATGCTCATGGTAACACCATCATGAGGCCTCATGTACCGGCTATTGACACAAACCTGAGGGGCGCTGGTGCCAATGGGACCAAGAAAAGTGAATTGTTTCTCTAGTGCAATATACTGTTGATCGTCCTAGAATATTTTCAGTTGTTTTCTCTGTGCATGTGATATAGAAAATGGAAGCGTGAAATGAAAATACTCTGTTTGGGAAAGCTGAGGATTCTGTTTGATAAACAGGACTAAAGCATTCATAAGACTTGAACATTTCCTTTTTGGGTCAATGCCTTGTCATTTTCTTCCCTTGGACTAAAATCTCAGTGTATTCTCAGGCATTCAAGTCATGGCCTGAACTCACATATGAAGAATGAGAGGATGAGTCTGATAGTGTGTTAATTCTTTTTTCTCTGTCTACCTGTCTTGTTACACTGGTGTGTCCTTCACTTTTGTGTGCTAGTCCTTCCAGCAAAAGACTACCACACATCAGGTGTTTTGTGTCCTTTCCTTCTTCTACAGGAGGCTGAGGTATATCCCTCAGAACTGTTGAGGTTCAGATGCCACCCCTAATTCCCATACCTGATCATGTCATAGAAGCAAAACCAAATGTAGATTTTCTTCACCCCCGCGTCCATCCCACTACACTCTCTCCTCTTCAGCTTTGTTCAAAACTTTTGGCAATAGCCCTATCCAGGTTTGGAGATTCAAAGAAAGATGGAAACTATGTCAGTTACTAAAGGCATTTTATCCCCTGTGGATCTTTGGCTGCAGAACACGTTGTGAAAAGGTGCCAGAGCTTCAAATACAAAGGATAAGTCAGTGTAAGGCACTGTCCCCCATCCTCTCCACTTCACATGGCACAGTACTGTGGGCTCCTGCTCCCTTCTGTGACAAGGTTAAGCCACCCATTCCTACAGGACCACGAACTGTAGAAGGGCCCAGACCTGTAGCAGCAATTTGTTCTCAGAAGAGGATGTAATGGATTATAGTAACTGAAACTCATACCTATTATTCTAGTCTTCTCATGAGATCCTAATTTATGATCACTTTTTCATAGAACCCACTGTTTCGGGGGGACTTTGATGTACAGATCATGGCCAACAGGCTGCCCAGACAGTCCAGTCTGAGACCTACCAAAGTCAGTTGGAAAAATACTTTGAGCTCTTACTTTGCTTTCTACAACTTCCATCTGCACCGATTAGTAGCTTACGCTGACAACAGTCCTATTGTCTGCTGGAGGCAATTAGGAAAATACAATCTTGTTCAGCATGACTAGAAATGAACCTCAATATCTGACTTTCAGATAATTGGAAGGAGGTGGTGTGGAGAGAGAAAGGGGAGAGGAGAACTACAAAGGGCATCTATTAATGGATTCAAAGAAAAGATCTCCTTCTCTGAAGTCATTCTGTAGCACAAAAATAGCAGTGAGATCCTAAACTGGTGAGCATCAGCAATAGGTCTTTAGAAACCAGAAGCTATGTGTGCAGCTATGCTGACTTACATGATCTGAGAGTGTAGCTGCGGCATGAGTCCAAGCTTCGCAATATGCAGACTGCAGTAGGATGGCTTTATTACAGACATTTTTATCTAGGTGAAACTAAATTGATACTTACTGAATGTAAACAAGTGCATAGTATGAACAGCACGTAATTTATATAATCAAATATTGGTACAGAACGCTAGTTAGAAACTGAGATTATTTTCATAGATGCGCTTACTGTAGTGAAATTGAACTGACCAGTGTCGCAAAATTTACAGACACAAATTTGTCTTCATTTATAAATGTTAAATTATGCACATTATATTATAAACAAATCACCTTACCCCTATGGGCTTTCTTTATTAGCTTCCCTTAGTTAGAAATTTTTTTACAATCATATTATGCAGCAGATTAAGTGTTCATCCTTACTGCCTGCTGTCAAAGCAGTCTGTCAGCTACGATCAGACGTGCTGTATGCCACAAAGCACAAAACTCAACCTGATGCCTCCTAACCGGGAAAGCAGTCGGCAGGAAGTTCCAGCTGAGGTTCACAGTTCCAAAGTCTGCAACCTTCTAATATTTTCAAGGTTTCATGTGTTTTATACAGGTCAACACATGGTCTGCTTCTCCTAGAAGTTCACCAACAGTTTAGTAACATCGTGAGCTCCAGGGTTAGGAGAGAGAGAAAAGTATATTTATGTAAAATACCTATTGTTATCGTAAGTTTTATAGCCTAGATGTTTCAGTAAAATCTCACAACGGATCAGATTCTCAGCTGTAGAAATACACAGGGTTCCCTTCGAGTCAGTGAAACAGTTAATTTACATCAGGTGAGGATCTGACCTAAATTTATTTCAGCTCTGATTTACCAGTGCATATGCTGCATTACTCTCACATATGGAATCCTATCACTGACATATCAAAGATGTAATTAAAAACCTGCCATAACAAATGAGCACTATGCCCTACCAAGTTCTTGTGCTGACAAACTGCCAGAGGGGAAGAGTTTGATCTTTTACTCAATGTGGCTTGTGTCTGGTCCTAAAGGTTTTATCAAAGAACTTGAGAGAAGCAAGCCATGATGGAGGAGTAAGGAGAGGCAGCTTCAAGTAATCAGTTGCCAGGCTATCCGGCCTTCTTGAGTACAACTTGCACACTGTTGTAGCACCAAGCAAAAGATAGGCAGAGCAAAACACTGAGCACAGTTTGTTTTATGGTGATAGCAGCTCCTTTCTACTAAGAATGTGAGTAGCAGAGTTCTGCACCAGCTGGTACTTCTGGGTGGTCTTCAAGGCTAACTTCAAATACAGGCCAGTGCAGTAAAACAGCATGGAAGTGTCAAAGACATAAGTAACTCTGCTAAGGTCCTTATCTGCAGACAGGCCCCCATTTTTTGACCAGCTACACACTGAGAAGGAGCGTAACAAGTCACCATTCCTGCCTAAAAATCCTAAGGCAAGGATGCATATAAAGGAATAGAGTATGCAGAGTGTTTCTTTGAATAGATGAGTTCTCAGACTGAGTGCCAAAAAGTAATGAGCTAATTAGCTAAAAGCTAATAAGTGTCTTCATCCACTTCCCAATTTCCTTTATCTCTCATGAAAACACAAGTGATACAAACATGCTGGATTTGAGTGGCGGTAGGCTGGAGGATGGTCATAGAAATTGTTTACGTATATGAAACATCCCATTCACTTCTTCAGTTCTTTTTTGGTTGTATTCCTGTAAAAGTTTTCATTATATCTGCTAATGCTGCCACTCAAAATAAATTTCTATATAACTGTTATTCACATTATTTAATAGACAAAGCTGAAACCAAACCTAATCAGAATAAGTATAAAAGAACCCTTGATATTAACATGCAGGACATCACGATTCCCAAACAGCTACATTAACAGAATTATAAGAAATAATTTTGCCTAAGGACTATATCCAGAGTCCCCAGAAGTCAAGGGGAATATTTTTATGATTCACTAGGATTTACATCAGACCATAAATGAGCAGCGTATTTTATAAAGTACATCAGTTATTTACAGCAGGCAGAAACCCTGGCTTTGTTTGCATGGAACTAATATGTTTTTTTCAAAAGCACATGGCAGAAGACGGCTGTCTTGTCTCTTTAGAAAATTTCTAAAGCTTTAAATCAGTAGTGAAGTTTTCTAGTGATTTTACTTGTTGAGAAACTGGAAATATGAGTAAAATCATTAGAAAACTTCAACACTGATTTAAATAGACACAAAATCTAATATTATATTGGGGATAGATATTTGAAGTGATACTAAAGATAAAAATGCTTCAGTTCAAAGAAGGTATATAAAATCTGAAGGTTTTATTGTTTATTTTGCTGCCATTGCTTCATAATATTCAATTTTAAAATAAATTTGATTTTAAATAGCATTGCATTAAATTTAATAACAATATTTTTAATACTTGCAGAACTTAAAAGGTATCCAGATTTTTTCCTGCACTAAAGGCAAATACAAAAAAAAAAAAAAAAAAAAAAAAAACAAAAAATAATAAAAAAAAAAAAAAAAAAAAAAATCACCTGGGAATGTTAAAAATCAAAGACCTAAATGTACCTATGACATGTTCCAGCTGTACACAAATTGCACTCAGTCCTGTACCAAGAACTTGGCATTCAAACCAACAGCCCTAATAAACAGAACTGTGTGTTTTCATTTGCTATTAGTGCCCTTCACTTTTGTCTGCCGAGGGAAAGGTTAGTTTCAAGACAAAGCTTTTGCTGGGCAGAATAGCAGAGCACACTCTGTCAGTGTTATCAGTGTCTTTCAATATGGAACATATTTAACTTGACACAGGAGTATAAAGGAAAAATAGAAATAGGACTTGTGAACTGAAGTAAAAATCTGTTGGGCTGTATTATACCTCTCAGGAACAGAGAAGCAGAAGAGGGGTAATGGCACCTTCAGTGTACCACATCACAGAGGAAAAAATACTTTTGTTAAAGTACACTGGGGCAAAGCCTGAATTTTCATAGGAGTGAGAGTTCATGTCCAGATCCTCTACAGAGCTAAAGATAACATAAGTCAATAAGAATCTTTACCAGCACCAATGGCTGGCAGGAGAGAGTGAGTCTCACACTTGACAGCTGAACTCCAGTTTTCTTGTGAGACCCATAGCATACTCTAATTCCTCAATGGTAGTTGCACAGCCATCTCCCAGCTTTTTTTGATATCTATAATACTTTTGGTGTTCAAACCTATTCACTGAAGAAATCGTGCCTTTTTTGTTTGCATACCAATAGCAAAACGAGCTCCTTTAGCTCAAAAATGAGGATTCCTGCAGTTTTCTGAGGAGTATTGGGAAGCAGCAGGGACAGGGCTACCAGTGAGGGAGGACAAGCCAAGAGCCACAGGTGACCACAGGACAGGCAGCGCCCTCACTGACTGGAGCACAGGCCCCTGGCATCTGAGCAGGGTGCTCATCCCAGAACCCCTGACCACCCCAGGCAGGGTGAGCTGGGGAACCAGGTCCCACGTCCCGGCAGGAGCAGCAGGGAACGGGGCCAGAGAAAACACGTAAAACCAGCTACAGTGTAGGTTCAAGGTCCTTCCAAGAGACAAGACTAAAGACAAGACTACAGCACAGATCTGAGGGCTACACAGGAATTAAGAGCAGAAATAAATCTGAACTAGATACAGCTGCAAAATAGATTGGAATGAGATTGAAACCCCTGGCCTGAGTTTAACGGGAGTTTCTTGAGGAGTGGGTACCAGGTGAGGCTGGTAAGGGCACTTACAGCTAATTAGTCTAATCCCAGCCCTGACCAAGGCTAATATATGTGTGTCTTGCCTAAGGTGGGGTTTCAAGTTTTTTGGCTGGCTGGAAGCACAGAGGATCTCATCTCATAGACATTGTTTAACTTGCAGTGAATTTACTAAAGGTCCAGGGTAAAGTTTTCGTTTTTGCAGTTAGTCATGTTTACGTATCAGAACATTTATCCTCTGTCAAACTGAAGAAATTCTAATGTACAGCAGTAGTCTCTTTTTTCTTCTCCTCCATAAGGCACAAAAAGGTGTTCAAGACTTCTTTCCAGGTATGCAAAGTTATTTTATTATTGTGTCTATGTTTATGCCTTTAGTATACTAGCAAAATTCTGTGTGGTCGTAGAAGTTGCTTTAAAAAATAAAAAACTTATTAGAACTTCTATTTTTAGTTCACCTTATTATTTTTCAGGTAATGCAGGTGTTCCTGACACTGAAGGTGCTGTGTAAAGAGATAGATAGCAACACATAAGCCAAAAATGTACCTGAGAGTTGCTAAATAATTTGTGATCTCCCATAGTAGCAGAAACAACTTCACTAAACAGTGTCTCAAGGTTCTAGGTGTCTGTCCCTGTTTTTTAAAGCAAGTGCAATTAGAATAAAGGAAGAAAAGTTGTTTAGGTTGGGTACCTTGCCAGCTGGGTCCATGATTCCTTTATTTGGCCTCTCTCTGTAACAGCTTAACAAAGCGTTCTAATAAAGTAGCATCAACTGCTGAATTCATGGTAAGTCTGTGACTTTTTTTTTTTTTACTTTAAAGAAGAGCTTGGTGACACCATAATAACGTGGAGTTAGTAAGAAAACGTCACAATAAAAACCAAGAGCTTCAAACATTAGAGAACTGCATTGACAGAAATAAGAAAAGCCATTTCCTCATAAAGCTTTTTGTTTTCTTTTGCTTTAAAAAATGCCATCAGATTAATTTAAATATCGTAATATTTTTGAGAGTGAAGGTTATTGAGGCTAGATTTGTTCTTCAACCCTGCGGATTAACAGTATGTGAGTAGTATTTCAGAAGCTTGTGTTTCTGAAACCATGTGGTCCGTTTTTATGTAGCCATGGTCTGGCCTTATAAAACTCTTGTTGAAACCCCATGAATTATATATTTAGATTGGTCCTTTTGTTATTGAGAAAATGGGGATTTTTTTTGGTCTGAAATTATGTGTAGAATAAAGATTTCATGTCTGATTAGTGAACATCACACCTTTTTAAGACTGTGTTCTATTTCTGTTATGATTACTAAAAGCACAAATATTATAACAATTTATTGTATGTTCTGCAAACATTTATTTGGAAGACTTGTATGACTGCTGTTTCTTACTTGCTCCTATACTAATATTTAGGGGGAAAGCTTACAAACTGTTACACATGAGGTTAATTTTAAGTGCAAAACTTTCTTCCTGAGGCCATGCTTGATTTAATTAATAAAAAATTAGGGACAGGAGTGTGTGCTGGTTTGGAACCCAAATTTCTGTAGCTTGATTAAAATAAAGTACCCCCCACTGACATTTTAAAGCCTTTGAAGTAAAGAACAGCATTTTGCATTTCTGTGGCATAAGGTGGTCCCTCTCACAGATGATATAACCTGCAAATCCTGTAAGGTTGTGTAGTTTTGCTGTGTTTAATGAACAAGGCTGCATGTGAGCTTCAGGTGAATCAGGCACAGCGCTGGTGCAAAGGGCTCTCCCTGGGCTCCTGCTGGCCTTGTTGAGATCTACTGCAGCCTCCCTGCTGCCCAGTGTAGGTACAGTCCTTTGAGATGCTGTGAAAATTGCTTTGCAAGTCACCTTTCAACAAAACAAAATATTTGTTAACAGCTTGTGTTCGCAAGTAGCATTTAAACGTTTTTATCATATCATCAAAAAGATTGAAGTAACATCCAGTAAAAATGAAATCTTTGCAACTTGGGAGATCAGGAAATTAAAAGTTACAAAATTTAAGTGAAACATTATAGTGTTTCTGAATCCGTTTCCTACCAGACACTTTGCAATTATCACGGTTGAGATGTAAAAAACAATACAACAAACAAGCAAACCAAAACAAAGCCACAGAAAACCCCAAACTTTGTTTTCACTTGATCATCAAATAAACAAATTTTTCATTTGAATGTTTTTGGAGGTGCTTGTGAGCAGCACGTTTTGTGCATTGCTAAAATGCCTAATGAGCAAACTGTGTTTTACTTCAGGTGCTGGTTTGCTGCATGAGGGTGAAGTAATATACAAACTGTGTTTTGCTGTGGTGATGTCTTTAAGTGACATAAGTATAGAGTAACAATTAGCAGTGGCCAGAGAAGTGTTGACACCCAATTCCTTAGAGGAGACGATTTACTCTTAGTGCTGACCTGTCAGTAAACAATGCTAAACTTCACCATGAAACAACAAGATTTTTAGAGTGTAAGTGCTTTCGTTTGCAAATGTTGCTGAATTTTACTTTCCATCTGGCCCAGGTCCTGGGGGATTTATGGTTATGCCTATTGATAAAGGCCAGGTGGTCAAGTTTTGGAGCTGTCTGTCACTTGTTCAGAAATGGGATGTGGCTGTAGTTGAGAGAAAAAGAGAGGAACAAAAGGCAGTGGCAGCTGGGGTGGGCAGGGGAGCAGAATTCCTCTCATTCCCAGCCCCTTCTCCTGTTCAAGCTCAGCAACACCTGGATGTTCCTTGGGTAATGGCAGCTCTGGGGATTCAGTGGAGTCTGATGTGAGAAGCACTTTTATCGAGCAATATTCTGAGAGTGCTTGGTGAATACATTGCACTGTTTCCATTGCTCTGTGAGATACTTGTGGTAATTGAGCTATTCTGCCTAGAAACGGCTGTTACCCCCTTTTTTTTTTTTTTTTGACTGACAACCTTCCTCCACAATGATGTATTTGCCTTTTCAGGAAAGGATGTTCGTATAATGTATATAGTTACTGGCTACATGCTCTTTTTAGTCTGTCTGTAATAACTCCTACGCACATTTATCCCAGCTTGCTAAATGCATTAGCTTGTTTTTGTACAATGTGAGTCCCTATCTTGTTGTTTCTGCTTAATTGAGATGGATTGTGTAGGACAGAAGGCACTGTGTGCACTTTGTTATACAAAGTACACAGAAAACTTTAAAAGCTGCAATGTTTCCTCACAGAGCACAGACCTCTAGGCTTATAGTGACTTTAGCTGCTCTACTTATAAGGCTTGACATCAGTGAAATCTGTGTCCTATAGGACAAAAAAGAAGCCCCAAACATTCTTAAATATAGCAGTAAGATGTACAAAGGCATTTAATAAAATGCAGCTTTAATGCTGATTAGGATATAAATTCTATTTGTGTCTTTGCAGTCAGTGAATCTATGTTTTAGTAAAGGAAGCTTTGCTGAAGGAACACAGGTCAAACCCAGTTTGCTGGTTTGAAGGCAGCGCAAAGGTAACTGCAGAAGGTTAGCTGGTACTTAGCTTTTTCAGCATCATTCCAGTGAACAGGTGGCTACAACGGTGTTTGCTAAAGAGGTACTTAGGATAATATTTACTAAGAGTGCAGTGGAGAAAGAAAGCAACAAAATGTTTTGGTTACTCTGGAATTCATCTCTTGTCAGCATGGTCTTGGAGACAGCAGTGAGGCTGCACCTTGTTTTCTTTCCCTACAAACTTTCTTCAGCTCCTCCCAGAGAACAAGTGAAATCTTTTACTCTGATTGTAATTAGTAGATCCTTTGCTAATTAGCTGTAGTGGAAAGCAGATGATCATGTCTACTTGATAAAGTCTTACTGAAAGTTCACTGAGGGCTGAACTGAGTTTAATTGCATACTATTTACATATCACAGTGATTCCTTGAAAGGTTATTGCTAGTAATTTTCCTTTTTATGTTGACTTCTGTGAAAACAAATTCAAGTGTTGCAAAATATAGGAAATAAAACCAGAACACGTGTACTTAGAAATGCTCTATGGAAAGCATCTTGGGCATTCAAATTTTCACAAGCTTTAGGGATTCTGCTGTGATTTTTTTTTTTTTTCAAATGGTTATAAAGTGATCCAACAGAACTCATTTTCTCTTCTTGTGAAAACAATTTTGAAACACTGGCTTGGTTTTGTCCAGCAGGAGGAGAAGCAATTGATGTATTGCGTATCTTGCATAGTACCCAGATACTGACCATTATCCTTAGCTCTATCTAGTTTTGAAAGCACATCCAGTTTCTCTAGTTCATTTCCATTATTTTCTTTCTCAATAAATAGAAGTCATAGATTTATATTTAGTACTTTATCTTTTTCAATTTTGAATGTTCTAAAAATTTGTTATTTTAATGTTTTAACTCTTCATTATTCTACCTGTTTCTAGAAACTTAAATGTTTCTCTACAGTGCTTGATAAATGCTGGTAAGTTCGACTTTCAGCTTGAAAAGTTTTGGACCTTATTAAGCACTGCTAGATGAAACAGAGCCTTTCCATTGCTTTATTTAGGAACTGAATCAAGTCCATAGTCTGTATTTTTAATTCCTCTGAACCTAAAGGACTTTCAGATTTTGATCGTGTATGAGACTGAACCGGGAAAGAAAATCCTGGTTGGGTGCCTAGTCAAAATCACAGACTGGAAACGCTTAATAGACATTGAAGTAGAAGAGCTGTGTACCAAGTGCTTGTGAAAAGCTTGATCTCAGTCCTGACCTCTTTGAAATTTGACCATCTGAGTATTCATTTCTTTCTTACATTCAAACAGCGAATTTGTAAACAAGCTTTGCAGTAGCTGTGAAAATAGTCAAAGCATGAAGTATTGCTAGTGATAATTGTGTAATATTTTTTGAGTAACATATTTAGCAAGTCGGAAGGGGAGCACAACAGTAACTGTTTGCATCGCTGCTTTTGTAGAGCAGGAAGAGTAATTAAAAATGAAGAGCACTGCCTATCATTCATATTTTTTCCCTTTTTTCTGCACTCTTCTAGCTATGGCTATCCTATACATTATATGAAGAGTAATTAGAACAGAAGTGTCACAGTTGCTTGCATATACAAACTTGATTATTTGAAAGTTTGCAACTTATTTTAGGTTATTTTATTGTTAATAATTGTCAATAAACAGTTAACTTTATTCTTTTGATCAGAAATGTGAAAAGTTTAACAGATAAGTTGAATATACTAGTTAAAATTTTACATATAATCAGTTGTTCAATATGTAACTGTGACCAACAGAAAAGGAAGATAATTTGATTAAAGCCTGTAGGTTTGGGGTGCCACACAGGCACGTACCCAGTATGGACCTCTGGAAGCCACTGAAATCTTGGGTAACACAAGAGCAGCATAGGAATGTTTTGCTCTCAATTAGTTCTTATAATTGGCTAATGTACGAGGAATACTGTAAAACAGACTTGCAATGTGACACCTATGAATGAGTAGATCTACTGTCAATCTTAAACGCTAATTGAGGTCAAATAGTGAAACCGAAATGCTGGCTTCTGAGCTAAAAGCAATGTAAATTAGATTTCCTAATGCAGATCCTACTTACCTTTTATTGTGATAATTATATAGACTTACCTGTTACTGGCTAGATCCCAGTTTCCCTAGAAAAACAAAATGAGAAATAATAGCCTCTTTTTTAAGTCAAGCTATTTGGTGAATGTAAAAGGTCTGGTTTACAAAACCTATATGCAAACTCTTAGTTACACAGTTATTCTTGGAATGAGCTCGATTTCAGTTTTGTATTTACAGAAAATAAAGCAACAAAAAGTACTGTGTGTATGAAGATGTGCAGATTGAGAATGGCTACATGTTGCCCGATGTACTTACTGATGTATGATGGTATTTTTAAGTTAATGCATAAGTAATCAAGCATAGCATGTAATAATATGATCAACATTCTGCAGTTAATTTAACACTTTTCAGTATTCAGTAGAAAATGAGCAGGTAATTACAAAATAAATATGAAGAACTGCCAGTGTACATAACCTTAGTTTGATTAGGAACAAAGTAAAATGTAAAGTAAATGAAAAGACAACTTATTATCTTACATAGTAGCTGTGTCTTTAATTTCGTATTAGTAATAGAATGGTGATAATGTAAGTCTGCAGTGCTTGCTGTAGGAACAGGATGCTTCCAAAGATTTCAAGAACGGTATTTCTTTCTGTTAAAGTCTGGGCAGACCAATCACTGACATTAGGAGGGCAAAACTGATTTGGAAGCAGACTCTGTAAGGACTAGGATAAAAATGAGGGGCTACCAGCAAATGTGAAACATGCTGTTAGATTTTGGACCTTTTAAATAAGTGTATTTTGGGATAAATGTGCAATAAAGCCTGTGTTTAATCTAGGAGGAGGAGCAGTATTCTACTGGTAAAAAGCAGAAGGAAAATAAATTGCATCATCTCTAACCTTTGCAGTCATAGACTCAGTGAACAGAACATCAAAACCAAATGTAAGGAAAACAAGCCTCTGTATTCAATTTACCTAGTGATATCCGGCCTGACAAGAAGCTTTCAGTACATTCATTCTTTTAGCTACACTGTGAAAAACTCAGTAGTGAGCTCGGTCTTCAATGGATGAATATATACAGGGGAAAAAAATCGCTTAGAGCTAGATCCAAGGTCCATCAAAGTGACTGGAAATAGTCCCTCAGACTTCAAGGGCTGTATATCAGGCTTTTAAACATATAAATGAAAGTTTGATTGCTTTGGGTGAGCGATATTCCTGTTAATCATCTAGTAAAATATATCTCATTATTTGGAACAGCAAATAGCCATTTGGTTTATGACAGAATACAATGCGTGTTTAAGCATATCAAATGTGTTTGGAGTTAGGGAAGGAAGAATCTCAAGATGTTTGGGCTTGGTTTGGATACGCATCCAAAATGTACATGCTTAGCTAAAAGTCTTCAGTCTGCAGCAAGGGTTTGTTGAGAAGTGAGCAGTTCTGCTTGGCTTTTCCAGTGCCAGGGCAGCCAGGCTGTTGCTGAGAGGCTTTCTGAACACGCAAATGCCTTTAAAAACACTTTAGCTCTCCAAAGGGCTTGTGTAAAGGTAACAGTCCAATGCACATCTTTCTGCCTTCATGTAGGACGACTGTCTTGAGGAAGTTGTCCGCCAGAGGACATCGTCCTCGGTTCCCCCTGCAGGCATGGCTCTCCTGTGCCCTGAGGCTCCTGGGGGGCTTTGGTAGCAACACTGAATCTTCCATTTTGGAGTGACGTGAAAATGTTTACAGGTGTCTTTCTCCACCGTTTCCTTCTTTCAGGTGTGTGTATGTGCATGGGGGCATGGAAAGGGGGTGGTGGGGAACGAAATCTGGAATCGTCTTTACTTTCCGGTCTTGTCCAGATTAGGTGTCTCCTAGCAGTGGCTTCATAGCTCAGTTAGCTCTCCCTGCTGGGTGCTTAAGAACCCAAGAAGGGCTGATGTTCTTCCCTTTTCTAAAGTTAGGAAACTGCCATTGTGCATCCAGGAGAATCTGACTATAGTTGGGCATGGTGAAATTCGTATAGCAACAACAGCAACAACAATTTCCATGTTATGCCTGCTTGCTTTCTTTGGGAAAAAATCATGAGTGTTCTGCTGCTCCTTACAGCAGCAAAGAGGAATATAAAATAAGGAGAGTGTTTTCTTCGACGTGCTGCGCTGACATAGTTCAAAGTAAGCTTTATACTGCTGCCAGTGGTATATCAAAAAGCTTAAGTTTTGTGTTCATGCAAAATACCACTATTTTTCTGCTCATGAGATAGCATGGCTCATAGGAGATGGTACCTCGTGCAACTGATGTTGACAAAATGTTTGAATTCCCCTTTTTCATTGGGATGAAGCTGACTGAATGTAGCAACTGGCACACCTTAACTCAAGGATTGCAGCTGAAATTTTGTTTCAGTATGTGCACTCTTACTAAATTTGTCATTTAAAGAGCTGAAATGATGAGTCTGACAATTCATGGAGCTGTGTCACTGTGGCAGAATATGTACCTGCTTTATAGAAGCTCTGTTCTTCTGAGCACGCCTTTCTTAAACAGAAGATAGCTAATTTTTATTTCACAGCTCATCAAAGTATAAGCAGGTAAATACGCAGCTAATTTGTAGGATTAACCTGAGCAAACTAAATGAAGAATTAGATTCTTGTTTCCTTTTGAAAAGGACCATAAAAAGTATTGTTCGGAGGACAGCTGTCATCTTTTATTGGCATGGGCGCATATGTGGTTTTTTGTTTGTTTTTTAAGGGGAGGAGTAGAAGTCTTCTTTGGCAAGGGCTCCTTTTCTAAGAATCTCTGATTATGAATGTTGTGCTTTAGATATTCTCTGTCTCTGGTTCTGTGCCAGGATTTATCAGAATGGAGGGTGTTCTCAGTGCTGGTGCACTTTTGGCCACCAGCAACGGTTTTTCCTAATAGGGCAAGTTTTTAAGACTCGTTACCAAGAAGGGAATAACGGGAAAGGAAGTTTCGGTGCGATGTTTTGTTTTGTTTTATCTGTTTAAAAAGGGAGATGGAGACAAAGGATGGAGTTAATATAAAATCCTGCTCTCCAGTTAGCCTAAAAGATGACCTGCAGTTTTTGGAATTACGGTATGTTCAAAGATATGTCACTGAAATAATGTAATGCCACAGACATTAGGCCATAATGACCTAAAAAAGTATGTGTTTAGTAGTTTGCAGCTGGAGTCAAGGAAGGAGCAAAACCACTTGAAGTGAGCCAGACCCACACATTCTGAAAACCATTATTACATTTAGAGCACTGGCTAGGAAAAATATTCATAGCTAACAGTTCACCTTTGGTTTAGATTAAATGTCACATGATTAGCGACTTGCAGTGGTGCAAGAAGAGCTTTTTACACAGGAATTCTGAATTTTATTTTTTTTTTTAAATGTACTTATCAGCTGCTATCTGAAAGATCACAAGTGTGGGCTTGATCAATGGTGGTCTGGAATTTTTTGGCTGGGTTTTTTTTGTGTTTTATTTGTTGTTGTTTGGGGTTTTTTTGGTTGTTTTTTTGTTTTTTGGGTTTTTTTTTTTGGTAACAAAGAGAAAGGACTTAGGAGAAATAGGAGTTCACATGGACCACCCAGAACAGATGAAGAATCTTCTGAGTGTATTGAAACACTTTCTGACGATCAGAAGGTCCAAATAAGCAAGATGTCTAGTTACATGCTCAATGGTTTACTGAATTAGGGACTAACTTAAAAATAGCTTAAATTTCAGGAGTCTAATAAGGCCTTAGTATTTTATTGTAAATCTTGCCTGTGCACCTACTAGCCTGGAGTCCTCATGGTGCAAACAGCAGCATGAAGAGGTAAAGTCACTGTTCATACCAACATAATTTTCATATGACTGCCTTAGCAGTGGGCAAAGGAATAGACTTCAGGTGTCTTAATTGCCCGTCCTGTGTTCGAACAGCTAGATCATTTTCCTAAGAGGGCACCTACCTTTTTGGGTCTAATTCACCGGTCCTTGGCATGATATAACCAGGATTTAACATTAGAGCTTCCTTCTAGAGTTATTTTTTTATCTTCATGTGTTATCTCACTCTTCTTCAAAGAAATTTTACTTGTGTACCTAACAGCTGAAAAACTCGTGTTTTGACCAGCAGCATTAGATTCTTGGAATTCTTGCTTAGTGAAAACAACCCCTATCCACAAGAAAAAGACTGTATGCCTAATCAGAATCTGTATTAGCCACTGTCAAATTTGCACATAGCTGGTTTTGGTTGGTATTTCATATCCTAAATGGCAAAGGATAATAGTTATTAATTTATGTTTATAAAGCATCTCATAGAACAGTATTAGAGGGTAGCTGACAAAATAAACAATGATTTTATCAGCATGGGACAAGTAGTTTAAATTCTACAGGAGTTCTTCAAAAGGAATTTTAAAAGCCCATTCTCACTCATCAGGTAGGTAAAGTCTATAGATAGACCGTCTTCCCATGTATGCAGTGCCACCAGTACAGCAAGCAAAATGCTGTAAAGACTCGATGTAAATATTTATTGAAATGTAGAAATAAAATAAAACTGTAGTGCTAACTCTTTCTCTATTTGTTCTTCTTAAACATCCAAATACAAACTTTGCTAACACACAAGCACATATTAGAAACTGATTGTATCAGTATGGACTGTCAGACTGGACTATGCTGGATTTGCTTTATATTGGACAAAATACTACCTAAGGTAAGTCGGATTGGTTACCAACTCTCTTGACAGAGTCCTGACCTGATATAATTAGGCAGGTTTTGTACCGATCTGATTTCACTGTTGCGGTAAGCTCTACCTCTTCCCTCCCCATAAAATGTTTCTGGTTTTGTTTTCAAGGTTTCTATTGTGATGCATGTCATCTTTGACTTGGAAATTAGTGACTTATCATAATTTTTGGTAAAATGTTCATACTTCAGTTTAAGTTTTAATGAAGTTTTGACTTTGCAATCCTACCAAACTTGTTTTAGGAAACCTTCTGAAAGCACTATTATGCAGTAAATGGATGACTTGCCTATTGATTCATCTGATTGTGTCTTTCTGTACTTGCTTGTAAGTGAAACCAGTAATCCAACGTTCTTGCCTTCCTTGGTGTGTGTTACTATTAGCTATTGACAAATCTGAGGTGTTTCAAAGCACCTACCATCGCCCTGCTCCACAAGTGAGTGCAAATTCTACTTTGAAGCTTTTCCTGAAGAGAAGTCTGTGTTTCATAGAACCTACCCATTTGTTCCAATAAGATTGGTTGAGCTAATAAGACATCATTGATTGCTACAAATCTGTCCCTTTTTACTGTATACAATCAGACTAGTTACCAGTTATCTCAAAAGTGGAGGAGGTGTGGAGAATTCGGTTTAAAAAAAAAAAAAGGTTCTGATGTGGCTAAAACCCACCCACTTTGACTTTTTTTTTTTTCTGGAATAGTGATTCTGTGGTGCTTGGGTGTTCTTGAACAGAAAGTGTTTTTTTTTCTTCCACATTAGTCTGATCTCTGTATGTTAAACAATTCCATGGACATCTTTGGTTAATAAGAAACTGAGAGATAAACCTTGTGATAATTGATAAGTCATTAGCAGGACTCTCGTTCATCAGATAAGGCAATTAATGGTTTCGCATTTCCTAAAATGTGTCAGTGTTGGGCTTAGTCAGATGTAGGATAAGGAATTCTTTTGCTACATAGTTTGAATGCAGCACAGATTTGCATCCAAGTGTGTTTGCTTTCTGCAAAACATAATTTGGCTTTTCAATAATTTTTATTCATTTTGAATCCTCAACTGGAAGTTGAGTGTTTGCATTATGAAGAATTGACGTTTTATTCACTCAGTTTTTGTATAGCAGGAGCTGTCACTTAGTCTCCCATTTCTCTAATCAGTGGGCTTTATCATTGGAAAGGTATTTCACTTTTTTACTGTACAGGTGTTGGAAATGTTGATTCTGGTTTGAGCACAGTAGAGTCAAGCTATTCTATAACTAGATTACGAAGTAGGAAAAATTCTTTTAGCATTTGTTCCAAGTTTCTTAGCAACTTTTAAAAATATGAAATTGAAAAAAATTGGTTGGTTCAAATCACAGTTCTCACTTCTTATCTGGTATGGTATAAAAGTTCAAGAGGTAGTAAAGACAGTAACATGACATATACATTCAGAGCTTCTAATGTGAGTAGTGAGAACTTTGCTTCGAACACGGGCAAGTTGAAGTGTTGAATATTTGAGACAGTGTTTGTTGAACTAACTGGGTGTTTTTTATTTCAAAGCACATGTCCATTGAACTGAACAACTATGACATTACAGTTTTGATGGAAAGTTTGTGTTACAATAGTATTTATAGGAAAGGTCACTTTTATTTAAGTGATGAAATAAGTCAGGAGTGATGTCTTAAACAATTAGGGTCAGTAGGAGTGCCGTCTTCCACTGATGGGAGCTGTGGTGGAACTGTGGCCCTAGTTCTGCACTGCTGAAGTGAGTCATGAGCAGCAAGAGAATAGGTTACTTTGGAGTCTTTTTTGTTCTCTCTTTTTGTGTTGCTCCAAATCACAGCTGGGATATTAGAACACTGTTGGTGACTGGAATTGAACCTCAGTCTCCCAAAGGACCACTGAGAACCAGTGATCTGTAGCAGGTCCCTGTCACTTAAGGAGATGAATGCTCCTTGCTGCTCTCTCTCCATCCAGTCCTTCCATCTTCTCCCAGGAGATGTCCCTTAATGTTTCATACTGGTTTGATGAATTAGCTTTTTATGTTGAATAAAATATCGTTTGTAAAACTTCCTACTGGTTCTTAGACTAATTGATTTTGGAAAAGACTGCACTACTGGTACACAAATTCCTTACAGTGAAGATAAGAGAGGAGATAATATCCTAGCTGAACTGAGAGATGAATTCTAATGGTTTTGCTGTTGAAAAGCAGGTATATTTTTAACCTGCTCCTCTTCTCATCCATAAGGGTACGAACTTGCTTGATTTAGCAGGCATGTCAGTAGCATTGTGATACATGTCACTGGAGGTTTAATCTATACTTCAGAATCTCAGTTTAATAAGCACTTTTGGGAATTCTACAAACCAGTGTGCAAACATTCTTTTGCTCAACTGTTGAGTAAATTTTGCCTGAAAATTTTATGGCTGCCTACCATACTATGAAGACATCCTCTGAGTATAAAATAATGCACCATGCTTAATTACCGTAGTCACTTTAAATGTGTGTCTGTGAGAGTAAAAAATTCCATCTGTCACGTTGTGTATGAAGGCTGAGGACTAGGCAGGTGAAGCCTGTCCTTTGCGATGGGAAAGGTGACACCAACTGCACAAGCTGCTTCTCTGCCTGTGTAAAGAGGAAAAGTAGCCTATGTCCAGAGGGTAGATAAGGATCATGTTCGTATTAGCATACAACTGAAGGAGTTAATAGCAGTGCTTAAGTGAGTTGATAGCATCTCAAACTGCAGTCTTGAAAGTGTCAGAGGAAGAATAACACTAACATGACTATATGATTTAAAGAGATAGGAATACATCCTCTACTGATACAAGCCAACATCACTGGTGTTGCCAGCATTCTACTTGCTGTGCAAGGCAATGTTGGAAGCTACTGGGAAGAGCTGTTTAAAGCCTACCATAGCTGGAGCCTCCTAATATATGTCTAGACATGTTTTAAAGCTCCTTCCTGATTTGGTATTGAAGATACAGCTGTTAAATAAATAATGACTTGTTTTTATTAAGACTGTACTCCGGAGAGGAGACAGGTTCTTCGCAGTGGCAACCAATGACAGGACAAGGGGTAATGGAGTCGAGCTGGAACACAAGAGGTTCCACTTAAATTTGAGAAGAAACTACTTCTCAGTGAGGGTGACAGAACACTGGACCAGGCTGCCCAGGGAGGTTGTGGAGTCTCCTTCTCTGGAGATATTCAAAACTCACCTGGACACCTTCCTGTGTAACCTCATCTGGGTGTTCCTGCTCTGGCAGGGGGATTGGACCAGATGATATTTTGAGGTCCCTTCCACTCCCTAGCATACTGTGATATTGAGAGAGAATCCTTTTAAATTACTTGGTACATCCCAGACTGAAATGTGAAATCTGGCCTATATTACTAACTTTGAAATGGAGTTCAAAAGGTAATATTCAATTTTGATACCACTCTATCTGTGAAGCGTATTCTGTGGAATGTAATATAATAGTTTCATTCATCTTAAATGATGCATATGAAGTCACTTGTGCTATGCTGAGGGCACTAAGTTTCCTAGTGCAGTGGGTGGAAGAGAAGACAGAAAGGAGCACAGGGAAGAGCGAGATGTTGATGTTCTAAATGTGTCTCAGGATCTGTCAGGTCCAGACAGGTCACTGGGAAATCTGGAGACAATGCTTTTTAGCTGGTGATTAGGGCTAAATCAACTGACAGACAGAAGTGTAAACACTGCTTCTTAACTCTTCACGGAGCTGAAATGTATTTGCTGTACTCAATGAAAATTTAGTTTGAGAGAAAATAGTAAGAAAAAAATAGCTAAGTGCTATCCTATTTAAATTAGTAAATTGTAGCAGCTACTCTTGAGCAATCCCAGTTTAAGGTCCTTGTGACAAAGCCTGGTGTTATCATAGTCCTGTTACATCTGACTTGCAGTAACTGGCTGCTTCATCTTGCTTTTCCTGGCCCTGTCATAGGCATCACCTTAGTCCCAGCTCTTTCCCAAGGCTGGTTCTGGGGCAGAATGGCTGTGTACCACCTCTGACACAGGGCTGAGGCAAAACCAGCCTCACACTATGCCAGAAGAGCTGTAGCTTTGAACCTTTGTGATTTGTGTTAAGGTAACTCCTCCTGTTTTAATCAAGTGCTTTATAAGAATTCTGTTTAACCTGTGAATATATAAAAATTTAAAAAGCTCTCTGAAGTGCACACATTTCTAATTAACAATGGAATAACCTCCTTCATAATTTTCCCCTTCACAAACAAACAGTTCCTGAAATTTCATCTTTATTATTGAGTGCTTTAGGCAGTGATTATTCGCAGTAACTTCTGCTGTTTGCCTTCCATCTCCCAGGTCAATTGATACAGATGATTCATGGGAGCACAGTTGTCACTGTTTAATCTGTAGTATATACTTGCAGGAAGGTAACAGAACAGTGCACAAGCCAACTTCAAAAGAGTGTCACCTGAAGAAAAAATCTGCAGTGTTTCTAGCAATTAGTGACAATAGAGGCATGCACCTGTGGTGAGGAGCTTTGACTCAAAGAAGCTGATCTAAAAAACCTTTAAGCACTGTGGATTCCTAGTCTTAGATTTGAAGAACTGACAGAAATGACCTGTTCACCTCTGAACTGGTGACCTACAGGTGGGAAGAAGTATTGTTAGAGGCATGTAAGCAGAATGTAAGGCTGTGTTGTTTTGATGTTTAAGCTATCCATTTCATCTTGGTGCGAAGAATAACAAAGAGGTGATCTGGTTGATGAAAGGTAAAGTTGCACTTGACTTAACTCAGCTAAAGAGCTAACTTTTGCAAATATTTTTACAGTCTACATGGTGGCAATGTGTTAACTCATTTGTACTTAAGACCAAAGTCAAGGATTTTAAGACTCTTATTGTGCTTAATTATATACACATTCTGTAGCCTCTAAGCCTTTTAAACCTTGTTAAGCAACACAATTTTTGTTTTAAAAATTAATTATGTTCTTTGCCATTGACTTCAGTGGCAGGAGTTTCAAGACCTAATATTGTTCAAGAACCTTGATTCTTGTGATTTGCCAGTTCCTTCACCAGGGGAGAAGCAAACACTTAGTGCATTGTGTTATTAGGGCACAGAGCAAGGTGGTGCCGAGGAAGCCACGTGGTGGAGAAGCACGCTGCAAAACAGTTCAGTTAGGAGCAGTGTTGCTCATTAGAGAACTAATGACAGCCAAAAGCCAGTGAAGTCATAAGCCATCTTCTGACAGGAGCTGGGAACAGTCAGCTGCTTCAAGATGGTCTTTTCATGCTGCTTGTGACTTATTAATATTCTAGGAGGCATAAAAGGAGAAGTACAGCAGTGCTGTGTTGGAAAAGGCAAAGGTAAGAACTGTCGCTGGTTTCTTCAAATGCTTGAGATTGGCAGGAATCTTCTAAGTGGTTCCCTTGTAAGAGTTTAAACTGGGTAGGAGGAAGGGAGAGAAGGAGATGTATGATTAAGGGGAATTTGGTTTGCAAAGTGTTTTAGGATAGCATAAAAATCATGAAACACTCAGGTAAATAATGTGAAGAGTCATTCTGTATATACTGTTCATCATGCATTGGTTGCTATTAAAATGTTTGTTTATTCCTAGAGAAATTGATGAGAATGCTCTCTCATGTTTTTTAGTATTAATCCTTCAAAAAGAAGGAGCAAATGTAGCCTTTTCCTATGACCTCTCCCTCTTCTCTACCTCCCGCTCCAAATAAAAAGTGCATTTCTATAATGTATCTTTTCTGGCATAAGTAGAGAAGCCATGTAAACTTAACATCAAATAAGGCTCTCTGTGATGTGTGCTTATAGACTTGGGCAGACAAATATGATGAACATTGTGAATGAAGCTGTACATGTTGCTTGATGCAGTACTATAGATGCTAACACAAGGCTGATCAGTGTCTGTATTAAGAACTGCATAAAACAGAGCAGTTAGTTGAAGGAGACTTGAAATGCTTAATGGAGTAGCTAGTCATTGCTTCATCCATACTCTTGCCTATGCAACATTTCTCAGAATTAGCAAGCAAAATGTTCCAATCATGATTAAAGAATATTTATCTAATAACAAAGAAATCTTGTCTAGAATATACTTTCAGTATCCTTTAGAATTCTAAGCCCACAGCACCTTGCACAAAATATTCAGTATTTTTCAGCATGGAAGCCTATATGTTTTTTAGGTGGCAACTCACTGGAAGGTATAAAAGGCCCACAAATGGATATGTGTATTAGTTGCTGCTTAGAAATCATGTTCCAAACTGAATTAAAATGGCAAAAGTGTACAGCACCTGTCTTTTCAAACACCTACCAAGTTTTATAGGATACACAAAAAAGTCACATGAAACTGGAGAGCAGCTAATTTCAGAATCATTTTAATAATGAGTGATCCATTTGAATTTAAGCAGATGAAGGATAAGCTGAAGCAGGGATAAACTGAAAAGGCCATGTGCTGAGTCCCTTCATTATCTACGTGACTAGAAACTACTGCACTTCAGCATCTGCTGTCTCTTTTTGCTATCTCCCTCTTTAATTTTCCTAAATGGCTGGTGCACTGCTGTTGAGATAAGGTATTTAATAAGGGAAAGGATTTAAATGTTCCTACAAGACCAGTCTGGGCTCCTTTTTTTTTTTTTTTTTTAAATGTCATCCTGATTTGCGCTTTTTTTCTTCTCTGTAAGTAATAGGCATAGGGATTATGAAATGAATCTGGAAGCTAAATTCCACTAACAAAATCCTTGTATCCACTGGTAACATAAATAACAATTGGTTCATAGCACAATGATCCCAGATAGTAACCACTATGAGAAGACGCATAAACTGGACCTCATCTCAGGTAGATTACTTTTAAAATAAAAATTGCAGAAGCCACAGAGCTGCATATATTTCTTTTGAAATAAAGCTAACTTAACTTGTTTATGACATTTTTTTAAAAAGCAAAGGAAAATATTATTCAAATAATCACCTATAACAGATCTATACCTGCTACTTCCGTGTCTTAAGACTCATCCTGTAGCCATCCCATTGACTTATTCAATCAAGTATTGCAGCTGAGTTTCTACCCCAGGAGTGTATTTTAAAGAAGTCCTAATAGTAAACCATATTCTGGCATCTTTACAAATGTTGAGTAGCATCTTCCTCCAGATGTCTTCTGCACATGGCTGAGGATACCCCTGCAGAGACATGATCTGCAACACACATAAAGATGTGTCCACACGCATGTTTTAGCATGGATAATCACAAGTGCATTTCTGAAGTGAGTCTCCCAGTCATCCCTGCTTACTACGCTCTGATTCAATTCACGGGCCAGTCTTGGAGCTCACAAACAAATACGGAAAAATGTTCTTCAGAAGCACACTTAAAATATTGTAGCCACTACTGGGTGTTCAGTCATGGTGACTGGATCAGAGCCCGTCTGAAGTAACACCCTGAGATGGAGTACAGTGCTGAAATTGGGGCCTCTGCATCAGCTCCTTCACCCTGCAGGTTCTTCCAGGTTTTAGCTCCCACATCCCACAGCTGCTGTCTACCCTTAGCATCTACGTTACCTGAAAAGATCGTTTATGCCTAAAGGAGAAGGGACAGTATTAGCTAACCAAGTGATTTTTAAAATTTATTTATTTATTTTTCTGTGGACAGAAAAGTGGTTCTCAAGTTAACAACTGCCTAACATTACTCACCCAGCAAATGATTCACGAACACTGCTTTTTACTGCGGTGTAACTGCTACACAAAAACAAATTGGGATGTTAAGCTTTATGGTGGGTCTGTGTCCCTCTTCTGAAGTCTCTGCTATGATCTTTTTTGTGTCAAGTGACAAACTTTAGCATTGTAGTTTTTGTGTTTTATGAAGACGGGTGCCAATACCATACTTGGTTAAATGGAAAAAAAAAAAAAAAGGGCAAAAATAAAAATCAACAAGCTCAGATTTAAAGATTTAATCTGTCTGGGCTGAAACTCCTTTCCTTCCTCTTGACTGGTGCATTGGTGTTGCAAGTCAGCCTGTTTAGCTTCTGTTGTGTAGGAGAGCTGCAGTCAGCTTTTGCACATCTAAGTCTGATATCCTGTGTCAGTGAACTAAATGTGAACTTAATGCTGAAAACAATTGATCTACAAAGCAGTGTGTTGAGGATAATTTAAAACTGGTCAGCAAATCTTTAGTAAAGGATCTACTTCTTTAAGGACTTGAGCCATACCTGTAGAAGAACTCAGTGCAAGCAAACATGCAAAATGCTACACAAGCTCATCCTAATTAAAAGAGCAGGACAATGGTACTTAACTGTTACTATTTCTAGATATTGTAGTAGAACTCTCAGCCTCTTCACAAAATCGGAGTGCCATTAGTGTTATCTACCTCCTAGGAATCAAGAGGCTTGCAGCCTGAGTACCCTCACAGGCAAAGCTGAGAAGGAAGACACGGGTACAAAGAGGTAAAGGGGTCCCACAGCAGATCGGGCACTGAGCTGGGAATGTAGTCCAGGTCCTTTCCCTGTTTGTTGGAGCGCGCTTCCCCTTGCACTTCCACGCTGATTTCAGCTCTGGATGATGCAGAAGGATTTAATGTTACCTCTGCACTTAAAGAATATTTGGTTTACGGCGCAGTTCAGGTTATGTTGATAGAAATAATTGAAGAACATCTGAATCTTAGAGAGTGAACGCCTCTAGCTAAGGCTGATTGTGATGATTAGGTAGAATGTTAGTAAGCACACTTTTTCTTTTTTTTTTTAAGTTTACTATGATCAGAACTTAGTTTTTTGGAATATTGGATATTTATAGGCAGCTCAGCTAACTTATTTCTACAAGAAGAGCAGATATAAATAAATGGGGTTTTTTTAAAGGTGTACTCTACTATTTACAAAAAATTTCAATTGAAAGGTATGCAGGAGAGGTGGATCAAGTTATGGACTGGAATTGCTGTTTACTGTTCTTATTTGTAAGGAGTTATCACAGGCAATCAGCCACCTCCTTAGCTTTAAGATGAGTGGTTTGAGGCATGTATCAAAAGATAGCTTTGGAGACAAGCACCGACATAGATCTCATTTATACTTGCCTTGGAGCTGGAAGATGCGTGTGCTCGAAGGGAAGTGAACAAGAGAAAGCAGAAGAAAAGAGTGGAAGGTAAAACATGAGGTTGTCAGGGAAAATTAGAGAGGTGTGGAAGATCACTGAGCCAAATCTTGTGGTTCTGGTATAATAGCACAAATACAATGCTTTGAGCATTTTGAAGCCTCCTTTATGATAATTCTACACCACATGCTGAATTTTCATTTATGTGATTGACATCCCTTGGAGTCATCACACCTTGATCTATTTTAACGCTTTACCTTAAATATATTATGTAGGGGGGTTGGGTATTTTTGACTTTCATCCTCCTCTGATGGAAGAGATAACACTGGCAGAATATAGAAAAGTTAAAACAAGGTGTGTTCTCAACCTCTGTGGAAATTCCAATTAGTTTCTGCTTTTGCTGCAAACTAGTGGTGGAGCCATTCAAAAACCAACACACAGGGCTAAAGGTTTTTAGAACAGCTTTGCCTTCTGTTGGATTAATAAACAAAGAAAAAGTAAGTATGCTTTCAATTTTTCTCATTGCTGCTAATTCTAGGACAATGTTGTATAACATACAAATAAGTAGGATAAATTTTCAGTGAATGGATAGAGAAGTGTCTGTAACGTTAGAAGATTATAGGTCTTACGTTTGTTTTGAAAGTTTGTATCTTTGCTTAAGAAAGACATTAGTATTGCATCAGGATTCTAGTAAGAGGTTTGTGCTAGATTCTCTGAGGATGGATGCCGTCTTCATGCTGTTGGAGCTGATGAAGCTTGGACAATCTAAACTAGCAGTGCCTCAGCTTTTCTTTTGAAGTTTCAAGTATTCTCCTGTAATTACCAGGAAAAGTAAAGCTTTGAACTGCTGCTGAGTTAGGTTCTTGCATGATATCTTTGGAAAGCACATCTCAAAAGAAAGAAGTTAATATTTGTAACGGGATAGCATCATAGCTTTCAAAATGAACACTGGAGTTTGCTTGTGTTGCTGAATTCAAATGCAGAAGAGTCTGCCACTGAGTTTTTTTAGCTATAGGAATTAGTATACAGACTACATAGGAAATAAAACAGGGACTCAAGTAGTCTTGTTTAATCAATTAACCAAAAGTTGATTATCGCATAAAAAGGGGTAGTTAGTACCAGTGTGATTACAACTGGTGGTGAGGTCTGGCCTATGGTTATTTGTTTAAATCTTCTGCTATTGAGAGTCTTCTCATGAAAGTACATAAAATCCTAAAACCTGGTAACTTAGCCTAAAAGTAGCACAGAATAACAGTTCCTTTCTCCTGACAAGTAATTCACTACACTAATAGAGCAAAGAGAAGACTAAGGTGGAGTTGTCCTAATGATCTGAGTAAATCCTAGGTGTGTTCACTTTTGTTTCATTGATTAGGTTATGGGTGCTATCATATCCAGCATTTTTTTAATATCTGTTTGGTGACTATTCTTGAAAAACATGTTATTACAGGTAAGTAGTTTAGACAAAGATTAAAGTTAGACTAAATTCATTAAGGGTGGCTTCTGAGCATAAATTAAGGTTTGTAAACCACTGGTTCCCAATACTACATTTTACAATATTTTCAGATACGTAATACAGTATTTTCAGAAAGCTGTTCCTAGGAAGATTTGACTGCAAAATGCTGCTTGTTCAGGGAACTTTCTTTGCTTAGCATTTGTTAGCATGTGAGTTTTCAGAGTGCAGCACTAAGTCAGACAAGGGTAATTGTTCTTCAACTGTTGCTATTATCTTACCTGAGATTTCCCATTATAAAATGCTCTTAAATCAGTGTCTGTCAAAGATCAGATTAGTGCCTGATTAGATCTGTCAAGTTTCATCTTCCAATGTCTTTTGTGCCAGGTTTGGGTTTGAGAATGAATACTTAGAGTATTAGAAGTTAATATATGATACAATTGAAAGCTCTGTTGGGTAATTACATTTTTCATTTTGAGTTTGTTACCCTAACAAGTACAGTAGGGCATGAATGAAAGGTTCTAATATCAGAAGATTTACTACATGATGTCATGCGCTGCCTCCCTCCCAGAAGAATTCATGTTAATTGTCACACAGTCTTGCCAAACTCATGAGCAGTGTGCAGTAATGAAATTCTAATAGCAGACAGCTGGTTTAAAGACATATTACCCAATGGCTTTAGAAGATTTTAAAGAAGACACATTTCTCCTGCAAGGGCTGGCTATGAACTCATGTCTGATCCACGCAAGTGAGAGAAGGGATGCAGCAGCAGCTCTGCAGAGCCGGGCAGTCTCCACAGGTTCTGTGTGCGGCAGAAAAGGGGCAGCGTGTGCATCTCCCCTCCTTTCTCTGAACTGCTTGCCTGAACCAGAGCCAAATGTCTGCCTCTACGTTAAGCTGAACTGCATCACAGATTTCTAATTATCCTTTACCTTCAGTGCCCTCACAGATCTTCTATTTTCCCAGGCTCCAGTCCTGGGAAGACCATTCTCTGATGCATGCATGTTTATTTATTTATAAATGGGTCATTTCCATGTGGCTTTGACCTCTCCAGTTGGTTTCAAAACCTGTGCTGTGTGTGGAGGAGGCAATTTTCTACCTCACAGCAGATTATTAATTCCATTTGTTTCTTAGGGTGGGGAACATACCACAGCAAGTATTTTCTTTCTTGAGACTGACTTGTGCATCATAGTGAAATTTATGAGTTCAACTTCCTACCAGTCATTTTGTTCAGCCTCACAGCTGATAGTCCTGAACAAGAGAGAAGGGAAGCTGTGACCATTATTATGTGATTTAAAAACAAACAAACAAAAATAGCACACAGAAAACACCAGGTTCTGGGGTATGGGCTACCACCATCATGCTGAAGGAGTTTGATGTTTGTTCTCAGGCTGTCATCTTCCTGTTCGTGGTCCAAAAATCATAATATACCAATTTACCTGCTGGTGTGTTCAGGCTGTGGAAAAGCAAACTGCAGGCAGGTATATTCAGAGGTCAGAGCATCTGTTCACATATCACTTCATTTCCTGCGTGTGGAATTTGATTTCTTACCACCTGTTTATCACCTGATAGGGTGAGGATCTTTATTAGTATTGATATTCAACAGCCCTGAATGGACTTCTGGGAAGCACATGTCTGTTTTCTGTTAACAATATTTACCTCACTGATATGTTGGTTACACCTTGTAGGAGACTAAAACCTTGTACTTTCAAAAACTGGTGTGAGCTGCCCATCCAAGAAGAGTGATAGCTATCACTGCAGGGTGAAGACAAGTGGCAAGGGATCTCAGTGCATATATTGTCACTAGCAGAGGGACTTCCATATTCCCCTGAGACTGCTACAGTGCTATCTTTTCTGTTGGAGTGACAGGTGAATACAGTGTGGAGGTCCTGTGCATCATGTCTGTAGTTTTGCATTGGGTATCCTGTAAGGACATACAAGTGTATCTTCATATGAACTTGGGGAGGTGGTGGCAATCCAACACAGACCTTGTTCTTGAGCAGGTTGGACACCCGGCTGTTTACTTCCCCGGAAACGGCACAGACAGCCCCTGGAGAAAAAGCCTCTTCTGTTACGGTAGGCCAAATGAGTCTTCTGTCTAAACACTGATAAAGGGCATAAAGGCAACCTGTTAATATAACGGTAAAGATCCAAGTGAGGGCTGCGTACTGTATGCTTTGTCATGGGGGTAATTATACTGCTGAAATCAGAGGATAGGTGATGTTGAATAGAAGATCCTACCTGAGAAGGAATAGATTTCTCTAGGTCCATTAAAATATTTGGAAAAATAGATATATGTGTGGGAATACTTGAGAATCCGGTTTTATATTTCTAAAAAGTAGATGAGTTTACTGCATGGTTTACTTTGGGCAAATAGATCCTTTCCTACACCACACATCTTGGGGAAACTTCAGTTTATATAAGCTTTATACATTTATATCTAGAACCTATTGCATGTCTTTCATTCTTACATCCCCAAAGCCTACACTAGAAGTTGGAGGTGTGTCAGTTTACAGTGATACAGTGCTAGGAGGTTGCTTCCAGCTGATGATGACTTCAGGCTCTATGCTCTTTGACAAGAACAGCCATCACAGTTTTATACATTGTGTTTCTCAAGACAGTCCACATTCAAGGTAGTACAATATTAAATCAGCTCAGTCAGAATTTTTTTTCTACTTCTTTTTTGTCTCTTTAATAAATAATAGTGTGAACCTGCCATGTTGCACATGCATCTTAGCTATATGCATACTGTCATATTTCACATTTTGTCATATTATAAACGTTCAATTAAAAGAGTACTGGAGCACGAAATTCAACAATTGTTTTTAAGGACATACCCCAAAATTAAAATAATAAAGCAGTCACTCCATTGTCAGAGGCTTAGTTGTATAAACAAAATTTAATATTAGATCATCTCTGAATTCTGTCGGACAAGAAAGTGGAGAGAGAATTTTTTCTTTTACACAGCACCAATGCAATAATTAAGAGTAGTAGCCTGAAAGAATGAACACATGCACATGAATAAAGTGATTAATTTTTCAGGGAAACGAGTGAGAAAAGGCAGAATAGATTTGAAGTATGAAATCTGTTCAGCAATAGAGCTTGGCTCCCAGCAACTGGATAGGGGGAGTAGAAAGGTGGCTGCCAAAACTAACTCCTCTCTACTTTTTTTTTTTTTTAACATAAAACTGAAGTGAGTATGTATAAATAGATATAAAAGTAGATGTGGAAACTGTGGAACTTATATTTCCCGTGGCAGCACAAAACAAATGTGGCAGCTGGACATGGGAGGGCAAGACCTGCCCCCTGTGCTCCTACAGTTTTTGTTGTGTATTGCCAATACAGCTGATTTTTTTTTTCTTGCCAGCAGCAAAAGACCAATAGTATCTGGTTCATGGTACTTACTAAAAGAGAAGGTTGCTTAAATTCCCTAAATTTCTTTTCTATAATGAGAGTACAACGGTACTTTTGCCTATATTTAATATGAAGGATATCTTCTGCTTCCATAGCTGCACATTAGTATCTTTGTATCAGAATAATTAGTGGTATTTTAGTAAATGGGTGGTGAGGTGTATATACTTTTCAAATGTACTATGATTGTCTTTATCTGATTTCTGTGGGTTTCCTTACAAACCACAGGAAGGTCTGGGAAAGGGAGGGAATTGCTCAGAGATGAGAACAGCAGTGAAACATCTAAGATTTTCATCAGGCCTCACAGTGCCACATCCAGCAAGGTCCGTCCGCCTTGAACCAGCAGGTGATGGTGTGTGCGGGAACCCAGTTCTGTGTGGTGGTGTCCTAGCAGCACTCTGTACTACTAACAAAATGTATAGTCCACCTCACTTTTAAGGCCTTCAGAACAAATTAATGTGTGCAAGCTCAAAACCTCTGTTTCTCTATACAATTCTCACCTAGGTGCCCATGTTTTCAGTCCTAGCCGGTACTTATGCAGAGAGGTTTCATGACTTTTCCTGTAATCACGTAGGGAGGTTGTTCGTGCTTGAAACGGTCCGTCTTACAGAGCAGCCTTGCCACACAGTCCAGGCGTTAGTCTCGATCTCCTCTTCAGTGTGGGCTGCAGTACATCAGTTTTCCTTAATAAGCCAAATATCGCCATCTAGAATTGGAGTGTTTCTAATCTCCCCTCTGCTAAGAGCTGGTATGAGGAGAGGGAACAGAAATGACCTCTGGAGTTCTGTGCAGCCTGATGCACTTTCATGAGGCTTTCAAATGCCATGAGTTCCACACAAATGACTATAAATAATTGCCTAGGTTGGCCTGACCTCGGGTTGTCTGAGAAGATGATCTGATAATGGCACGAGTGACTCTGATTCTGTTCTGAAGCTGAGATCCCATTTAGGATTATACTTATTTGAACTCTCTGTAATTTAAGAAGAAAGCTTTCTGCATGCGCCAGTACTGGAAACACATTCTGAACACAAAGGTCACGGATGTGGCAGTTGAAATCATCATGAAATAAGTCACTTGGGACATGAGTTTGAGCAAAACTGAAAACTTACCTCCTGTTTGACAGTGCAGTTTTCTTTTCCTGGTCTGTCAGCCCTGGTCAGAGTTGCCAAGTTTCATATTAACTCCTCAGTTCCGCAGACCATGTATCGGGCAGATACTTCTTTGGAGGACCTTCAACATGGAGCTTTGCACATCTTGGAGTACACAGCAATCTGAGAGCAGCCTGCAGAAGGGCGAGTAGGGTACCACCTCTCTGCCTTGAGGCATCCTTGCCTGCTTTCCCTTTCAGTTTCCAATAATTACTACCCTGTTGCCCTGAAAATAAGCCTTACCCTGAAAGTAAGCCCCAGCATGATTTTTCAGGATTTTTGAGGATGCTTGAAATATAAGCCCTACTCCAAAAATAAGCCCTAATTACATTTAATTTTAAAAGTCAATTTAAATAGTGTCCAGGCAGCTATATGTGTAAGAAAGTAATAAATTTTGGAGCATAAATTAATATAAGACCCTGTCTTATTTTGGGGGAAACAGGGTATCCCCTTTGATGAAATGTGGTCCAAGAAAAAAAAAATTTAACAAAAGCAGCCTTTATTAGGCGCATGCTTAATCACTTTTTTCATTTTTTCCTGAAAAATTATGAAGAACAAAGCTAACTGACTTGATGACTTTGAAGATCTTGTCCAATCTAAATGATTCTGATTTTTTTTTTCTTAAAGTACTGTTTTGCAGAATGCATAGTACTAGGAGCAGTTCCGTTACTTGCTGTCAGTCCACCCAAAAGTGTTCAGAATTTATGGCATTTTTTCAGGCATGAGCTTGACATATAATGAAGCAAAACAAAAGAATTAAAGAATTCTTCTGTTTTGATCTGTTACAATGCTCCTAGTCCCAACCAGAAAAATGTGAAACTTGTTTTTTAACAAAGTTGTCAATATATCTTTAAAAAAAAAAAATCTTAAGGGAAGTGGAAAATAGTGTTAAAACATTAGATTTAGACTTAGTAGCAGTTTCTCAAATCAGTTGTGCCTGTGACTTGGTGTGTGATTACCGCAAATTTTTCAAGTTTTATAAAAATAATGATTTTTAGATTGCTGTAGAATGCAACAGCTTGGATAATGTGATGAATGTACTACGGGGAGTGGCACAAACTGCTTCAGAATGGCACACAGTCTGGCAAACAAATGGGAGCTGATGCTGCCAGGAAAGGTATTTGCTGTTGCTGATGGTTGTACATGTGGCAGAAAAGGTTCAGGAACTCCCTGGCTTGCAATCTACCTGAAGGTAGATGGTCTATGCAGATTATCTGTGGCCTTATTAGGCCAGGCTGCTAATAAACTGGTTTTTTTACTGGTACCATTTGAAAATCTTTAAACCTCAAACAAGACTAGGAGAAAGCTCCAGAGAGATATACGTATTATTTACATATTTCATTTATTCCCAAATGGTTGTAAAAGTAATTTAATAATACTATTTTGAGAAGTCTCTGAAGAAGCTCATGAAAACTTCAATTCCTCAACACCAATCCCTTTTCTGAAAGACAGAACTCTGCTTATCCTTTCTTTCCTGAGCCAAGAGCAATCCATTCAGGGACATAACTATGGGGAAGCCTTGGGGCTGATTTAATGTTGGCTGTAGCATTAATATGAATCATAAGTAAATCAGTTTGCACTACCATAAACAGAACCACACCGGGGGGTGCAGATTTAATTAGGAAGACTATGTGGGAACAGCAGAGGTTTTATATGTGTGAGAAGAATGACAGATGAGAAAAGGGCATTCTGCATTCCAAATTTCATCTCTTTGTACACTATGTTGCTAGCAATAATTTGTAGCCTATTAGCTGAGAGTTTCAAAATACCTGTAGGATTTAGTCACTTCTTCCATTGAAGTGTAATGGGCGATAAGTTTAAATACCATGTATTTAGGGAAAAAAAAGGCTGAAAACATTTCAGTCGTTACTGAAGCATACTATAGTACATTTGTGTGAGGATAAAGAAAAGACAGGTGAGATCTACTGTATGGGTAGGCAAGCTTCCAAGAGCATTAACGTTGTATTTTAAGAGATGAATAAAAGCCTCAAAATTGCTCTAGACTTGGCAGGTAAGGTTTGTTATGCTTCATCTTGCCTGTTGGCCAGAAAGCTCAGTAAGTGGGAGCTTGCCAGATACGGCAGTCTTCCCCACTACCTGAATTTAATTTAAACCATTCTCTGCAGCCCTGATTTTAATCCTTTCATTTTGGTTTTGAGTTACCGCATATATGGCACAATGGAAATATTTTTTCAAACTTAAATTAGAAACATATTTTAGGAGACAAAAAAAAAAGTGTCTGTCTTCAGTGTAGAATGAAACATCTTTAACTGTTAGATGAAGTATAACCATTGGAACATTTTACTGGAAAAGTTTGATTATCAGTAGAGAAATGTGGATTTTCTGCATTTTGTTTCCTTCTCTCCCTTCCGGTTTGTACACACTGCACAAACTGTTTCTTCAAGATGGCCAAACTTTGTGATAGTTCACAACAAATGTGCCAAAGGTAAAAAAAAAAATGGTGTGTTCATCTTTATTTTCACCCTCCACATCTAAAATAATGGTGGGGTTTTTTTTTCAATTCCTTGAGATCTTTTTATTTGCCATAAATGCTGGCAACATTGTTGTCACCTCCAGGAGTACGTTTCCAGGACGTGTCATCAGCTTTTGCTCTAAATACAGTGCAGAACAAGAAGTGTAAGTGGTGTAACCATCTGAACCCAAGTAAAAGTTGTGCAAAACAATTGCACTTAAATCTTGAATTTTCCTGCCCAGGCTGGCCTTGTTTCTTCCACAAGGAAAAGTAATAGGCGTAAGTGATAAAAAAGAATGATTTTTTGAACGTTCTCGTGGTGGTTTTGTAAGCAGGCCAGAAAATTCAGATCTTTATGGAACTATGCTACAGCGTGTGTGTGAGAAGCGTAGTGGAAGCCTGTCTTAAAGCAGTTATCAGTGTTTCGTTGTCAAATGGAAGGATATTTAGGGTGGGATTTCACAGGGATCCTGGGTATGGTGCTACCCAACCCTTTCACCAAAACCATGGCTGCAAGTCTGGAGACTGTGGATTAAATCTGCAGATGACAGTTATTAACTGAACAAAACCAGGATTGTAGTCAAGAGGGATGAGCGTGAGGTATCGCCCCTGGACAGGAGTAACCGATTGCAGAAACAAGCAGCAGTCAGTGACTGACCCAGTGTCTGTTACTGTGACTCTTTCATCCTTATGTCCCACTGAACATAACTTGACATTATCACGCTGTTGAGAATGAAGGCCTGTGCTGCACTGAAATATCGGAGTGGTATTGACGAGACTTGTGGAATAATAATTTTATTCCAGTAGTACTGGAAAGCATCAGGCACGTTGTGTCCTATCCTGGACAGAACGTGTAAGTACTAATGGGAGCAATTCAGTTTGAGAAGCGTGTCTTTTGACAAATTATGGCTACAAATTCTCTCAGCGAAATACACATCACTTATTGATTGAGTCAAATAGTCACTTATTAGGTAGTCTTACTAGTGCTGGTTTGTTTTCTTAATTATGTAAATAGGGCTACTGGGAAAATGGCTTACTTCTATTGTGCATGGGAAGTGGTGGAGTGACCAGACTCAACTGCAGCTTCCTTGAGTGCTGGTATGTGGAGAAGGTCATTAAGTCACCCTTGGGCGTTGGCCAGGATCACTCTGACATGCTCATGTTTAAAGGCAAGGCAGAATGAAAGAGAGGAAGGGACCAACGGGGTATTGCTAGTGAGGAGAGTTTATCTACGACTCGCTGGCTACTCCGGCAAAGTGTAAAAAGGCCAATTAGCTCTGCTTGTCCTTCCCTTCCTGTGTTCCCAGCCCAGGCGTGAGCCATGCACAACTTCTTCTTAAGGCTTTAAGCAGTGAGCTGCTTTTTCTGAGGATTGGCAGGAAATAATTTAATAAGCTGGGGGAGGGAGAAGTTTCCTGTTCTAGTTACTCCCTATATAATTTCTAAGATAAAAAGACAGTTCAGAGGGCCAGACCACCAGCCCCAGTGTCCTTGAATGTGCTCCTGTGACAGTGAAGGTCTAACCAAGCTGATTCTGTCCCCGTGGATTTTTCCTTCATCCCAGTAGGACCCCTGAAAGCTGTAAATGCATTTTGAAGAATGAATAAGCTGAGTGTTTTCTTTAAGTTGCGTATTAATATAATGGAACTACTTTCAAGGCCATGACTGTGGGATTAGTTCTGTGCAGATGGGCTGGAGTGTGACCTTGGGACCCTTATTGGAACCTCACGAATATTTAATGAAAAATCAGTTTTGAGTTCAAGTTAAGTCTATTCTGCAGCACATGTAAAAAGCGTAACTGGGATTGATTATATCTTTGTCTTGTTTTACACCATGTAGTATTAATACTCTACTACTTAGGTCTGTGAGTAAATGGGCTTTCCTACTTTTAATCCTGGAGACACCAAGATGACTGCAAAGAAATTCACTGTGTGTGAGTGCCAGTGGCTGAGTGGCACATGCCCAAGTTAAACTTACGGCAGTGAAAAAAAATCTCCAAAGCAAATGCGGATAATCCAAATTCTGCTCTAAATATCTAACACTATCAGATGGCTAAAATGCATAAGGTAGCTACATAAATCTTACTAATGCTTTTGATGTGTTCATCTCCTGAGTTTCTCTTGTCTTATTCTTAATGCCAGTAAACTTGAAATACACATATGTGTTCACTAAAGAGTGTGTGTACTTTTTTAAAGTTGTGTAAAACATTATTCATTTGAGTGTGTGAATGGTAAACAAATTTTGTCAAAAACACCTGGTAAATTCAGAGATTTAATGCTTTAACAATCCTACTTAAGGGCTGCATGGACAGTGTAGTGTATTTATAAAACAAAATTGAAAACTACAACAGTTCTGTAGCATGTCTGATAAATGTCAGTTCCAGAAAGGAATATTTTCTAGATAGTATTCCATATTAAAAGTGGTACTGACTAAATCTGTGCTATTAATGACAAAAAAAAAAAAAAAAATCGTCTGCCCTGCTTCCAAGTATTATTCAATACCTGAAAAAAAATATTTAATGAAGACATAGCATTTGTTTTCTGAAAGAAGTGCATATTTGTCTCTTGAGCAGACATCCTCAGCACAGCTGAGAAACCTCTCGGAAGGCACAACCCTTCAGAAGGGTCCTGAGGAAGGATATGACAATGTTCTGCAAGATTTGACATCTGGTAGACAGCCTGCTTCCAGTGACCAGGGACCCTCTCACGTGCAGTGTCAAGTTCAGTTTTATAAAGGTCTCTAGCATATTTCAGATTACTTGATTAAAATAATAAATGTGCAGCTTTGTCCCTACCCGGCAGTTAACTTCTCTGTGCTGCAGTGGGCAGCACAGAAACGTAAGTTCTATTTTAAATTTGCTAATTGTCACTTGAAAATGCTGAAGCATTACAAATTTGTTTTCTTCGAAATCTGAAAGAGAAATCTAGTAGGCCAAAGAGGTAGCGTGTATCCTTAGACACTGCTCTCTTTCATTCCAGGAGGGGTGTCATCAACACAGTCTCATCCTTTGTAGCTGTAAATTTGAAATGAATTAGTTTATTGTTGTAGTCTTATGTACCTGCATTTCTATTCTGTAGAGTTAGCCACAAATTTTTTAAAAATCATGAGACGCACCAAAAATGTATTTCAATGCAACATATTTCACTGCATTTATTGTTTATAATTTTCTGCTTCTTTTATCTGCAGCCACAAGAACTAAAACCCCTCAACTTTTAAGTGAAATAGTTGATGGTTTGCAATGTAGAAGTTGCAGTCTTCTGTGGCTGCAAGAGCTTTTTCTCAAAAGTACTAGAAATTGCAAAAACAAAGAAAAACTGAGTTTCGTAGAGTTCCTACTGGTATTCTTTGGTAAGACTGGAACTATTAGGCAATCCTTGCAGTGTTGTTAAGCTGGTGGTAGGAGTGTTTGGTTTGAAAAGAGGGTGTAGGGTACAGATGTGTGTGACAGAGGGCAGGAATGCTACCTGGTCATCACTACATTTGAAGCCAATTCCAGTTTGACTGTTCAGTGCCCTCAGGAGAGACAGGTGAGAGAATATCTTTCTAAAAAGAAATATCTGCAACCTGACATTGAGAATACAGCTGGTTACAAATGTTGGACAATTTTGTTTGTTATTATGTTTTGCTTATGATTGTTTTGAAAATGGGTTAAAGGAAACCGTTACTCTTCTGTTGTTTCTGGAATTTTTATTACTGATCATAAGTTCTGCTTAGTTTCAGCTGCTTCTCCCTGTAACTCCCCACCATAGACAGGCCTATAGTCACATCTCATCTCAATCTGAGAGGCTCAAATTGATCTGAAATTAAAATCTGCAAGTTGAGGGGAAAAGCAGCTGAAAAATCAAGGTTTTTCAATTAAAATTAAATCTTTCCAAGCCCATTTATTTTACTTTGATTTTTATATACTGCCGCGAGTATTCTGTTCAAAAGTTACAGATTTTGTGTGTTTTGTGGTTTGTCCCAAGTCATTCCAGTAAATTTGCTCCTCCTGTTATCTGTTGTGGCCGAGCTACTCAAACAGGGAAAGGCTCATTTGCTTGTTTTTATTTTGTTTTCTTCCTGAGAAGCTCTGCCTGGAATTTCAAAGCAAAGGAAAATTTCTGTATATGTGTAAAGGGGAGAAACTTCTGACGGCGAGAGTTTGAGTCGATATTTCAAATAGCTGTGATACTTCCAGCCAAGACTTATTAATTAATAATTGTGAAGATGAACCATCTGCCAATAGCTTGACTGGGACACAAATGCACATGTGTGTGTATTGACTGAAATGTCTGACCTGAGCTTTTGTATCCAGAAATAAGTCGTTGATTGTTTCCCGTGATACTGTCAAAATACCTCCACCACAAATATGTATAACCAATGTTTTTTCACCACACTTTCCTTATTTTTTCCTGAACTAAGTTCTTGTAAGTTGCTGTGTTCTCAATATAAACCCACTTGGTCTGTCTTCCCCCTTAGCCTCCAAGGATTTAGTCTGTGAGGGGGAAGTGTTTAAAAATAATTCCAGTTATGGTAGAACAGCCTGTATCCTTTCTATAGAGTAACTGACATCAGACCTCTGAGTTCACAAAATGGTCAACAAAAGATCAGTAAAAACATCTAAGGATTCTGAAGGACAAACTTTTTTTTTTTTTACCCTTTCCTTTAAAGGGAAAATTTGACTTTTCAAACAGGAGTAGATTTTCAGACTGTGAAAGCCTGAATGACACACAGCTTTTATTAAAATTGGTATGATGAAATACCCTAGAGACCTACCCAACTTCTTAAAAACTTCCCCTATGAGGATAGGTGTAGCTTTTCTGTAGTACCAAGTTAAAGTATAGATTAAATATTAAAGGGTTCTTTGCATGAGTGGGGCTAAAGAGAAAATTTAGATCCTCTGCTTACTCTTTTTTCTGACTTGCTGAGAGATACACAGTCTTGAGCTGGGCTGGGGGTTGTATTTTAATGGTGTTAAAGCTGGGGGAGGTGAGGAGATGCAATATTAGGCTGCAGGTGGCAAACAACGTTAGACCAGAGAATATGTCCTCTAGGAAAGACCCAGTGACTGGCTGTGGATGTTGCGTGGCTTTCAATGTGAGATAGCATAAAGCAAGGGCCAAATTAGATGAGACAAAAGCTGAAGAGGCGGCGGGGGGGGTGGTGTAGGCAGAGATCGGCTAAAAGAGAGAGGGAGCTAAGCAGCAGCTCTGTGGTTTGTTCGCATCCCAGTACCACGCCGAGGAGTCATTGCCAGCCAGGCAGGAGGCAGCGGGAAGCTGGGTGTGATTGGGTGCTGCCCTGCCCAGTTACCTTGCACAATTTTCTCATTGACCCCAAAGGGATTTTGAAGCAAGTGCCTGAAGTGCGTGGCTGAGGAGAGGGCAAGTGGCAGAACAGAATATTTCCTTAGGCCCTAATCTGGTGGGCTCTGACGTTTCAAGGCAGAAATTCTGCAAGTGACTTGGAAGAGCATGGGCAAGGAGTTCATGCTGAGCATTTAATGGCCGGGTCATGGTGCTCGGCAATACCTGTGTCAAGGATGACAACAAATCTCTGCAAATGCCTGTATTCTAAAATATTAACTTACTACTGTGGTTCGTATCAAGAGCTGGAAATGTTTTACCTGCTGTTTTTATAAAATATTGAAAATGGCTTTGGAGGCTTTGTAGGAACTCATTTGAAAGCACCACTAGATTGTTTATAATGGTGGTATTTCTGTGAATTTATTATCTGCTAGGAACAATATTTTACACTTGCCAAATCTATTGGCTTCCTTTTGAAAGACTAAATCTTGAAATAATAATTTCCTTTTAAATAGAAACTTAAATTTCTTTTTTCCTGGCATGTAAGATTAGACAGGGAAAATAATACACATTTTTCTCTGTTCATTGGCTCCATCAGACAGCCATGCAAAATCTTGCTAAACGTTACGGGCATATTTCCTTTTGTTGCATGCTAGTAGGCTTTCTAGCTATAAAGATCCTTTGCTTAGTCAGAGAAACTACCGTATCTGTGTTTGGCATTTTCTTAGTCCTTTCACTTTGTTTATAGAGCAGAGTTCCTTGGGAAGGCCCCGTGAAAGCTCAGGCTCCTACAGGAGTGTCTCAGTTTGCCCTGTTGCTCGGCTGCTGCTCTCCCACTCTCACCGTTTCACTGATGCCCCCTTCTGCCCTCCTTGCCACATATCACAGAAAAATCTTAGTTGAGGACTACCCAGAAACCACATGGCACGGGACACGGGACCTGGGGTTGAGTACTGCAGAGTATGTTCTGGAGACAGGTCCATCCTGATTGCCTTTTGTTGGCGAGTCCTTCATTAGCCATTTGCCTTTTCTCTAAGTAGGAACTCTGTGAATGTGTGAGAAGTACACTGAAGGAAATGGGTTTGAATGATTTATGTATTAGAAATACCTGTATATGTGTGACCAAGAAGCGGTTTGTCTACACTCAGTTGTGTGCTCACCTGTGCATTTTTAGCTGAAGTATCACATTTGAAATAAGCTTCTCTTTACAAAAAAATTAAGAGGATATCTTTGAAAAATTAGGATCAATCTCAGTGGCTGTTCTTGTTCACATAGTCTTTCCCCTTCCAAAAAACCTGTCAATGTGATACAAGAGTGCATATACCCTTTTCCCTCTGGGAGCTTCTGTTTGCTGACTTGTGTCTGTGCCACTCTTCTTCCACAGCAGAAAGGAGAGACCTGGTCACAGAGAAGGGAAAATGACCCAGATCCATGTTCTTTGCTGGTGCTGCCCCTGTGGGTTCAGTTCCAGCTGGTTGCATTTCTGCAGCCCACACTTTGCTAGGAAAGAGAGTGAAATCACCAGTTTTCACAAGGTTTTTTTAGTTGGTTTGGGATGTGATCTTGGCACTGAACTACTTCAAATCTGAAGGTCTGCCTGCTGTTAGAAACCTGTTGAGAAATGGCTCTGCTGACACAAGTCCTTGTGTGGATGATAATTGTATGTAGCACACCAGGGTCTATTCTGGAAGTGGTGGGGAACAGCCATGCTGGGAAACATCTGCGTACAGACAAGTCCTTCTCCTGCGAGGCCTGTCCTCTGCCAGGGAATTCCAGAGAGCTCCTTCTGAATGGAAAGCTGGAGAGTCTCTATGGAGGTGTGGATACTTCTGTAACACAGACCACAAGTCCAAAGAGGGCAGGTGTAATAAAAGAATTTTTAAAAAATTAAAAAAAAATCAGGAACTCTGTTTGTGGGACACTTTGTCAATTTAAAATTGGGATGAGAGGATAAAAGCTGCTTTGATTCAGCATGAAAAGGGTGGGAGGTCCAAACATTTCCCCAATTTTAAGAATTTTTAGGAAAAAAAGATGTCTGCAGAAATGTTTCTGAATTTTTCATGTGCAATGCTGCAAGGATTGTGACACTGTTTCCCAACATCATTTGCAGTGCTACAATGATACTGTGGAAGAAGGTTTCAGTCACTACACTATCTTTGTTTTTAAAATATTAAGTGCAGTCACTACTTAACATGGAATGATCTCTCTTTTAGGTCAAAGTCTTCCATTTGTGTTGCAATGATAGTTTAACATAAAATGCCTTAATGACTAAAACCAGAAATGGTACAATATTTCAATCTTTATATCATGAACAATCTAGGAATTAAAAAGCATAACACAGAACTAATGTATTTTTGAAAAAAAAAAAAGTAAAATAACCTTCTTTGGGATCTGTTAACACTGACATTTAAAATTAAACCTTAGTTTTAACAAACCACATATGTGCTTCCTGAGGAAAAGCAATCCAACCAAATTTAAGTAAAGCCTTTGTATCTCAAGTTTTCTCCTATCTCCTGATATAGCTGTCCTTCAGAATAAAAATGCTTCTCACTGTAAACAGCAAACATGAACTGACGGAGCGCCTTCCCACCACCTTCTGCTCAAGAGATGTTGACACATAGGAGTGGCAAAGAGGAAGGTGCAAACAGATGAAAATCCCAGCTGAATGAGTGGGTTTTTAATCTTCTTGCACCTGTTTCCAGGAGGGAGTGTGACAGTGATAGGGTGCAGAAAGGAATGTTACAACCTGGGCAGCAGGATGTGGGTGGAAGCACAAGTCCCACGGGGGGAGAGGGCTGGGGGAGGGAGCAGCAGGAGCTTGCATCGGATTTCAGACCTTGAATTTGGAAGAACCGTGGTATTAAAGATGAATATATTAAGAAGTCAAATTATTTAAGAGCAGAGTTTAGGTACAGAGTTTACCAGGCAAAGAGAGGTATTTACCAGCACAATATGAATGTAGCAACTTCTGAAATACTTTTTTTTTTTTTAAATACAAATTTCCAAAAGCGATTGCTGTGAGGCAATAGTGATGACTCTGCTGTGTAGATTTCAAGCCCAGCAGAATGTGATCTTATCTCCAGAGATAATTGTCTGAGCACAAAGTGGGTCTCTAAATGGTTAGTAGTAGTGTGCTGAAAATAAAACTTGTCCCAAGTAGGATTTACTGTTGGACTAGAGGACAGTGCAGCCTCTGCAGAGGGGTCTGCCGTGGACATGCTGATACCCTCTTAGAGATAGCGGAGTGTGTGTGGGAGGAGTTGCTAGAAGTCTTTTGAACACCACTTTTCTTCTCCAGTAGTATAATCCGTCCCTGATGTCCGCATGATTAGTGAGCATGAGCCCACACTTTGGGAGAGCCTGGTGCTCTATTGCTAGTGATGGCAACTCTAAGGCAGCGCAGGTTCTGCTTAGTTCTAGTTCAGTCGCATTCACGGTCCTTTGAAATGATGCAGACCAGAGAGGAATTTCAAACGGTGTTTAAAATCTTATGTTATTGCTATAAATCCTTGGGTTTTTTCCCCTTTTGGTCTCTTTTGGGTGGACTGCTAGCACGTTTGACAGGAGCATGGGACGTTTTTGATATACGGCATCAGGTCTGTTAGTTCAGAAACCCCACACAGAAGCTTGTTTTTAGAAAGAGAGAAAATAAGATTAAACAGGACAGGGAATGCTGTTATGAAGGAATGAAAATATTTTCATTACCAGAGTATTTGTATGTCAACAGCTGATAGGGAATGATGTGAGACATTCCCAGAAGGACTCCCAAAGATTTTTTTCCTTGTGCAATAGACCAATTAGCAGAGCCCAGATTAAATGAGCAATGTCACGTTGCTTCTTGCATTAAAAAAAGTGTGACATTCAGTCTCTTTATCTTGTAAATATTTGTTCTTCTGTATCCTTGTGACTTTTGTTATACTACTTTCAACAGCTCTCATTCCAAAGTAATACAGAGGAAAATGTTACCTTGAAGACATTTAGATAGATTTCTCTTGTGTAGTATATATTTTTAATTATTAAGGAGAAGCTCTGTACTCTCACAGAATGTGCACACGTGTGAAAAGGAGTGGGAGATTAAGCTCTGCTAACCGAGAACTTGTAATACTTTTAAACTGTCTTCAGGAGTTAATAAAGGAGGAAATGAGCAAATTCAGTTTCAGGCTCTGCCGCCCAGCTCTCCTGAAGCAGCTCTTGAACCAGCCCAAAACAAATTATTTCATTTACAATTCTTTCCTGATCTTAATGTGATTTGGAGAAATTTTAATATTTTCCTAGAGAAAACAGCTGAATAATTAAGGGTAGCTTAAAAAAAAAGCACTATTTTAAAAAAAAAAAAAAAAATTGGTTTGCAGCATTGCTTTGTTTCCTTAACAGCTTTTGGATTCCACTGCAGAAGTGGTTTTGTTTTGGTGACAAAACTCTTTCCAGCCTTTACCTGCCTCTGATTTTATGAATTAAAGTTGGTGTGAAGTATGTAGAAGAAATATTACGATGGGCTTGAAGAGCATTAACATTGAGTTTAATTTGAGGATATCTTTTTCATTTCCATGTGCTGGAAGGTTTGCATGACTTCAATATTAGTTAATGACTCTGATCTTCCATAGATAACTGACTAGTTATTTATGTTATAATTCAGAATCAGATGGCTCCTTGGAAGTGCTGTGATCTGCATTGTGTGACAATTATGGGCGTTCATTGAAAAAAGATAGAAACAGTGGAATTTTATTCTATTTTATATTAGCATTTAAAAGACTTGCATTCCACAAGGCAGTTTTATCCACATAGCTTCTTTACAATGTGTTCATCGGCTGATGTTTTTACCTCATCTTTATCTTCTCCCTCAAGGCCCTTTTTTTGCTAATTACCATTTCTAAATATGAAGCATGAGACCTCTCTTTCTCAGGTCAGAGGAACACTTGAGAGACGAACAGTTAATTCCACTAGTGATATTTATTAATAACATTGCAATAAGCTCCAGAATAGGCTCAGGATCCTACTGTCCAAGTCACTATATGACTGCTTTCTTTTCCTTCCCCTGAAAAAGTTTACAATAATGCCCAAGCTGAGAATTTCAAAAAGGGTGTAAGTAATCTTGCATTTTCTGTCTTCACATAGGCACCAAGGGACCTTCTTTTGGAGATACCAAAGAGTTGCTTTAGGGCTGAATGTTATTCCTTCTCCTAATACTTTTTCAGACTTTCTTCTGAGATTCATGGATTTCTTCTGTTTTGTTAGTCCTGAGCTGAAGGCTTCCAGCTGACACAGTTTCTGGAAGCCAAACTGTGCTTTGCTACAGCACCAGCTCTGAGATTAGGGTGGTGATGGGAACCTGCTTTCTGTGGAAAAAAAATCATAAAATGTGTATACTGAAAGGAAAGGATGAATTGTGTCAGAAAACACCAATTTCCTCTGTTGTCAGCTCTGCTCTTCATACCTTAGGTTTTTACAGCGTTTCTTGCTTCTTAACACCTATTTGGTAATGCAAATTCCAGTGCATCTGTGTGCTTCTTTTGCAGTTATTCTCTATTTGGTGTGTGTGTGTGCACATATAAGCGTGTTCAGGAGAAAGCATTTTTCTTCTACTATTCTTAAAATTATTTACCTGCTACTTATGGAGAGCACCTCTCTAGAGCAAAGCTGAAATAATACTAATAGAAGCATTATTTCTCCTCTCTCCCTTTCCCACTCAAAAGATCCCAGACCATGAGGATACTTCCCTGGCAATGAATAAAGCCCCCTGGATATTGCCTCGTGTCAGGGAAGAGGAACAGGCCTGTCTCAGGTGTAAAATTAATGGGCTGCTGCTTTCCATAAAGAGGGATGAGTGTGAAAATAAAATTAAATCAATATCTAATTTTTATTATCTAATAGTCAGGTTTGAAATGGGCTATTCCCATCCATGAGTATTGCTGGGGTCACTTGGAAGAGGAGTGACTTCAGGGATTGCACTAAGGGTGGGGATCTACAAACAGGAATGTAATGAATAACTTGACAAAATTGTGCAGCGCTCTACCCATTGCAAAGAAGCCTTCACCTCTTGCTGGCGTTTTTTTGGCATCTAGAAGAGCTTATCTTCAAGTAACATGTAGAGTGTAAGGTGAATTGCAAAAGAGGAATGCAGACAGCTTCTCCTATCAGCACATTGTTTTGGTTAAGACTCCACTGGAGTTTTGTAAAAATGCAATTGGGGGAAGGGAAACAAGACAAAGTCAGTATGTCCTCTGAGTTTTCTTGGTTAATCAAACAAGTTTACTAGGAAATTAACACTTCTAGGGTTAGAAAAGACTTGTCATGCTATTTTAGTTTTCACATGTCTTCAAACACTGTATCCGGCTGTCTAGAAACAACCAAACAGGAAAAATAAGCTCTTGCAGATCTCACTGTAAATCCAAAAGTGGGGGACAGGAGCCAGCATCAGCAGCAGTGGTATGGCATATTTATTTCGAGAAAGGAATATTTTTAGGTCTGACCTGTTGTGGGTGGCTGTGGATCTTGCAGCACACTGGATGTTGGCAGCAGCAAAATTCTCGGCAAATCACCTATTCCATTTTTCTGCTTTGTTTTGGGGTTATCTGATAACTTCCTCAAACACTAACTTGTTTCACGTGTAAGATCATCAATGTAAGAAGTGCCTACTTGCAGGGCTGGGCATCCTGTGCTTCCCTCTCCTGGCTAGATCAGTGTGACTCTTACAGCATCCCTGATGCCTTCTGGAAAAAAATCAGATGTATTTTTCAATATTTGATAAATGTGTGCTCTTGCATTTTCTAGCTCATTTTTGCAGGCAAGTAACAAACAAACAAAAAGCTTGACGTGTTGACTTTAAATGAACTGTTTCACAGCATTGAGAATCACTATTAGCTTTGTGGATTTCATCGTTTGCGTGGGAGACATGGGATCTCTCTTCCCAGCATGACAGTGGTGTTCTCTGCCCAGAACAGCTCTTGAGTACTCACCTTATTCTTTCTTTTACCAGACTTGCCACCATACTATCTAGTTTCCTTCTTCCTTTGCTCCTGTCATTTCTGTCTGTGATATTTCTTAACCAGCTTTTGGCCCACGGGAGTTTCAATGGTTCCTGATTGTTTCCTCAATTCTCTTTACAGACTTAATGGCCTTTACATTCTGTGGTTTTGCAGAATCCTCTTAGAAATAGGACCGTGTTGTACTTCTCAGATAACTGAAGTACGCAAAGTAAAGCCTCTCGTTTCAAAATAATTTTAAAATGAGCTAAAATATAGGGTATCATTTGGTATTAAATCCCATCCATGCTTCGTGGGGTTTACAGTCTTGTACAGCCAGTTGGAGAGCTCACGGCGTTCTGTGCACTTACCTGCTTTCTCAAAGAAAGGAGTGAACTGGGGGAGATATGTGCAGTTTCACTTTTTTTTTTTCCTTAACGAATTGAAATGTTAAATAAGCAAAACAGCAAACATCAGCATTGCTGGGGAGGAGGGAGTTGTAGATATTTGCACTACTTCTGCAATGAAGAAATTAGTGAATACTTGTAAATGCTTGAATAAGGGTCGATGTGACCAAACATGCTCTTCCTTCCTCACAAGTATCCCAGCTGAGTTCTGTCCTTTGTCCGCGGAGGTTGCCTGTCCTGGTCTTTGTTCTCTTCTCTGGGATGTTCACACTGAAACAGGCTCGCAATTAAATGAAGGATTATCTGTTGTGGTCCAGTGCCTTTAATGAAACTATTTGAATGAGTAAAGGATCGTGTGTGGGTATGAGTCACCCTGGAACTACATGTTCTCTTCAGGACAACCTTTGGGAGGAGGGGGCGGGCAACATCTGCAAGGATACTGGGGAGAAGGTTACTGCAGGCAAACTTTGTTATTTGATCACTGGTGAAAAGACAGGGAGGAAAACTCTCAGCTCGACAGACTGGCAGTTGCTAAGCTGTATTTGGACAGGTACACAGATGATTATATCTGAGTAATACCAAGGAGCATTACAGTTGTTAACAAGACAAGATTTGCAAATTCCTTGTCAGCAAATGCCTTTCGGAAGTGTACAGGAGGAAATAAAGGAGTCCCTGTCTCGTAATCCACAGCCATTTCTATGTTGCCTGAAGACCTTCCTTTTACCCTGTGCAGTTGAGAGACATTTCCTGAGTGCAGATGCTGCTTGGGGACTAATGCACTTGTATCAGTCTGTAATAGCAGGAAAATAGACCTTACTGTGGCATGTTGTAGGAGCGTATTTAATGCACAGGCTGTATCCATAGCTGTGAAATTCAGAGAGTTGCAAAGGCTAAAAATTTAAGTAGATAAATATAGGTAAAATATATAAATACTGTATGTTTCATAAATGTATTCTAGTCTTAAATCTGGATTAGACAAAAATGGGATTATCAGCAATGAAGAAGCTATTTCCTAGTAGCTGATTTTAATGTCATTTCAGATATACAAGTATGTAATTCCCTCCTATCCACCATGTTATATAAATCTATATGGTTTACCAAAGAGCACTTGAAAAGCAAATGTTGAACAGAAGGAATGTTTTGCAGGAATTTGATTACTCCTTTGAACTCTTTCTTTGATTACTCAAAGTTTAGTTCTGCACTTATTCTAATAATGCCTGTGAAAACCTCATGTGATTGAATGCAGTCTTGTGGAAATCCATCATGATGGGGTTGGTCCCTTAGCGCTTTTTTTTAAGATCTTTAATGGATTTTTAAAAAAATTTTATTTTATGGGTGAGAATTAACAGATAAATTTCACTGTATGGCTCTACATTCAGAGGGAATCAACAAGGTTTCACTTCCCTTTTGCTGAAGCTGTTAGCCAGAGGACACCTCTAGTATTTTACTCTTTAAAATAAGTGTCTGTTCAACTTTAGTTTAAACTATTGGACACATAAAAATGCAGACAGTCAAAAAAGATAAATTTGGTCAGCACAATAGTGGCAATTCCTTCTACTTCAACTACTTTGACAAGGGGAATTGTCCTAAAATATTGAAGATCTAGCAATGTTATTCTTATCAAATAAATTCAGTGTCCGTTTTGCAAATCTTTTTTCTTCCTCATCCTGTGAATAACCTGAGTTAGAACAGCTGGATAAGGAACAACTGTCTTACAGATGCTGCAATTCAGATTATATTTTATTAAGCTGAAATGAGAGACAAAGCAAACTCTCCTAGGGAGTTCAGAAGTTTCCACCCTTCTAGTAATTGCATACTATACAGGAAATAGAGGTTAAAAAAAATTACAAAAAGTCATTCAGGGTATCTCTAATAGAGTCATTGCCTTGAAACAAGTTCTCATCTCAGAAATTCTAAGAAATGAAAGAATCAGGGAAGCCTTTTGGCAGTTCTTGGTATTTGTCAATAAAGAAGAGTGGAGGAAGGTAGCTGGTTCTGGGCTCTAGTGCTGTCTCTGGCTTCCCAGCCCTGGGTATGTCTATATTTAAAACTGAGCTCTCTAGGCCTCCGCCTGCTCAAATCCCTGCACAGATGGATTGCTTTCCTCTTATCACAACTGCTTTCCCCCATAGACATCATCTTTTAAAAAGTGCAATATTCACTGTTTCTACAAAGTAGAATTGAAAGTATTTCATATCGTTAATCCTGCACACAAACAGACAAGAGCATTATCAATGTGCTGCTTTCATCTCACTGGAGTAATGTAAGATAAAAACTCAGCACTCGCCTGAAACCAGAGATTGGGGTCACTCTTGAACGCACCAAATCTTTCTCGCTCTGGGAGCACAGCTGTGCTAGATGCTTCAGTCCAGCCACCTGGACTCAAACTAGATCTTAAAGGGAGAGCAACCTTTTTCCTCCTCCTTCCTCTCATTCTCCCTCATGACAACTATTAAAAAATAAAATAAAATAAAACCACAACTCAACAGTAAGTCTATGCTCTTGGCTCTTGAGAATAAGGTTGTTTTGGCAGTTGCAGATCATGACAGTCCCTGTAAAAAGGATGCTTTATATTCAGTTCATGCTCTGTGAGGTAATTCTCAAAAAAAACTTAAGAGTGCTGGGAGTGTTTCATCCATACTAGTGCCAGAATGATTGGTTTTCTCTCCTGAGTGGAGAGGGAGGATTATCTGGGAAGCTGAATGCTTAATTTATTTTTTTCTTCAGTGTCTGAGTCATTAACAGGTGTATGGTTGAGGATCAGAAGGTCCTGTACCGTGTTCTTATTTCTTTTAACTGCCTATAGTCTACCTCAAATTGACTATTAGCTTCATGTACATTAAATGAGGCATTGTATAACCTCTCAAAAGGAAGGAAGTAGTTGCTTGCAATTTATAGATGAGATACTTCAAACATAAGTTTTACTTAGCTTTATGAATTTGGACAGGTTAAGACTCCTCAAGATCTGATACACACCTTTTGCCCACTGGATTTTACTGAAATTGCTTCATGCTTCTGTAGGAAATTGAACTCTTTGTGTAGCAGGGTTACGCAGACTTCTTTATGGGTCAGGTGCTTCATGGTCTGTCAGTGAAAAAGGGTGTTGTGGATGCTCATGTATTTGAACATATTCCATTAAAACACCCATATTCAAGTTTAAATTGTTATAAATGCAAAAATCTTGGGAGGAAGAAAAGCTGTAAATGGTGAGATTAACCTAATTGTGCTTCCTTTGAAGTTATGTTAGAATAGTAAATCAGTTGCACTACAAACCACTATGCTGTGCAAAATGTTCTCTGTAGTTCTGTCTTTATACCAGCCAAAACTGGTCCATGATAGTCGCTCTTATAAAAATGGAACAACGCATAATACATAAATTAACCAATACAAAGTACTGCTAGGATTACATTATTATAAGAAGTATGGCTATGTTAACTCTTGAAAGATTGGTGACTAGTAGAATGCTCAGGAAACCTTAATTCATACCAGTCTTAAGGTATCTTAAGTATATAATTAATAATGTAGATTTCAGATTAACATCTGGGAATGTCCTTAAATTGATATGAATACCTGATTTAGCATTCTGTCAGTAATATTAATATGCATCAATAACTATGTGAATAATTATCAACACTTATTCTACTTCTTTCTTTTTGAAAATGTATGTATAGTTAACAGTAGTGTCATCGGCGATCTGGAGGAAATTTGATTCTATATGAGTGGTAACACAAGTAGTCAGTGAATCTGTATTCATTTAGTTAAATTTTAGTCAAAAATTATGTTTGGAGGTTGGCTGCATGGAAAAAAAAGTCAAGCCAGGAAATACAGCAGGTAACCAGCACATAACTATCTAAGCCAGATAAGCAGACAATGTAGAAATAAACAGACTCAGTGCTAATAAACGCAAATCTGTGCACACTGAAAGTGAAAGAATGTTTGAAAGGCACTGGATTGACTTGGTTTACGTGTTCTGAAGAGACTGTGTGTAAAATGAAGTTATATGAAAGGTGATATAAAAAATACTCTGATTTGAAATGTTATGCTTCAAGAACCTAACTGTTGTGCCTCCTATCTTCACAATTGAAGCAAGATGCATAAGAAATAAAAATCCTACAGTGTACACTATATTAGCATCTTTAATGAATTCAATTTTAAATTATAGGTAATTATTAGAAAAAAATGTAGCCTGCAATTTTACTTAGTTTCTCAGAATTCATTTTTTTCTTGCTATTTTATGTGTAAATATTCAACAAATATTAAAGGAACATTAAATTGGTATCATTGCTTCAGTGAAGGCTGTCAGTAAGTATCAACTGGCTCATTTAAGTACTTGGAGCTTTTATGCTCCTTTGACACGCAGCCAATAACCAAAGTCCAAAGGACTTAACCCTGGCTCTTCTGTCCTCTTTGAATGCTAGAAATGGCTAATAAAATATTAAGTTGAAGTCAACTTGCCAAACAGTACCAGGACAGAGCATTCAGTCACACATCTGACAAATTCAGCAAAGGAGACAGATCTTGTGCACCTATATAACTAATCACATCTGAGAGAGAGAAAAAAGGTTGGGGGGGGATGAATCAAGATGGCTTGTTGCACCGACGGCTTTGGTGTACTTAAAAGCGTGCAACAAAAGTTAAAAGACACAACATTGTGGGCTGGGACCTTCTGATTCTCGTGTCAACCAGATGTTTGTGGGCCCTCTCTATTTAGACAATGTGTCAGTTTGGCATGCGTGGAGGAGAGGAAATAGTTGGCATGGGTGAAAGTGTTGCCTGTGGTGGTCTGCTCACTATGTTTCCCATCTGAGGCTGCTTACACTTTCAGAAAAGCTAATGTGAGCTTGTGGTTTGTTCTGAAAGATGGATCTGGAAAAGGCCCAAGCTGTGTGTGAGGAAGAGTTCTTTTCTTCCTCCTAAGCCAGCGGAAGAGTACAGGCTGTGTAGACCATGACCCTTAGGTCGTGGCCCTTAGATATTCCCTTGTCCCTCACATTTGTACAGGATGCTCTTGCTGACAGGTGATGTACAAGACGGAGGGCGTTGCAGGCAGAGGAAGAGCAGTGACAGGGTTCACTGCCTTGCAGGAAGTCCCCAGCCCTACACAGCACTTTGTGAAGGGACAGTGTGAGTGCTTCCTCTGCTGGGCCACAGCATGCAGAACTGTGGCTGGAGCTGTTTGTGATGGTGTGTGCCAGACTTGGGTGGATGTCATCAGACTTCAGGGTGTCTTCACTCCTCGAAGTTTCAATATGTTCCCGGGAGAAGACTGTTCACACTGTACATGCTTTCTAGAGGTGTAGATGCAGCATTATATCCAACCCTTTGGGCTACTTTCACCTTTAGAGACGTTCTTTCCATTCTTAGAGCTTCAGGAGCAGAGGAGAAGGGTCTTTTCTGACAGGCAGCACAGAGAAGTTGTTCACTACAGTTAAATTCGGAAAGATTGTAAGCTGTGCTTGAAGGCAAGGTGTAGGTTAGCACGTGTTTCCTGGGAAAGGGCGAATGTTCAGATGGACAAGGAGATCAGAAAGAACAGTTGACAGCTTAGACTTGGTGTGCAAGGAGAGTTATACTAAAACCACGAACGTGTACAGAAATATTAAGATCGAAGAAGGGAGTAAGGAAGGAGAAAACTGAATTTAAAAGTTACTGAACTCTCAGCCATCCTAGTCTAAAGCCAGGAGTAGCAGGACAAATAGACTGACAAGGGCTTGAGAAAGACGGACATTGGTATGGGGATCAAAGACATACCTTGTTCATCTTTTCTATGCTGCCCCATTTTATTTGCTTCATATTATGTCCTGCTCAATGGTGTCTTTTTCCTGCCTGAAATGTCTTGGTCTATTTTGTGATTTCGTTTGTGAAAGGTATTACAGATCTTTGATCATCCTTTCTGCCCGTGATTGTGCCTTCTTTAGTGTGTCCTTTCTGAGAGGGGGCCAAGCAAAGTTGTATTCAGTATGTGAGCATACTGTGGGTGTATATAGTGATATAGGAATGTTTTCTGTTATGCCTTGCTCTTTTCCTAATAATTCATCATATTCTGCCTGATATTTTGTCTGTTGCTGGTCCCTAAGCTGGTATTTTTGTAGAACCACCTATTTCAAAATACCTCAATTGCATAGTAATAGTCAGAGTCCATCACTGTATGTATAAAATTAAAACTATTTTTTAAGACTATTTTTACTTTGTGTGTCAGCTCACACTTATAAAAACTTGCATTTCATATGCCATTTTATAACAGATTATAATATTGTCACGTAATTCTGCATGGCCGGCTTTAGTTTTTACTATATTGAAAACCATGTATCATCAGGAAACCTCAACAAACTCTCCACCTTCTTTTCTAAGTCGCTTATCAATACATCAGACACCACAAGTTCTAGTACAGATTCTTGAGGAGCTCTGTAGTGGACTCCTACTCTGTTGGGTTTTTTTTCAAGAATTTATTTATAAATGTGAAGACCTGCTATTTTTTTATTTACTGTTCTTTTTGTCCCTTGCTAACTTAAAGCTCAGGGGGAGAAAAACTTGTTGTGAGCTCTTTGGGGATGCAAGTAGGGTGTGTGAGTAAGGTTGCTTACATCTGTGTTTACTGACTCCTGAAAACAGATTTTGGAGATATGACACCTTCTCAGAGGGGAAATCTTTATCTGTGCATCTCATTGCCCACATGCCTCATGGTTTCATTCTTTAGTAGTATTTCTAACTCTATCTGTGTCAGGTTTACAGGTTTGCAGTTTGTTGGATCTTCCTTTGCTCTGCAGAATCCTTTAAAGTGGGTATCATCTTTACTGCTTTCCAGTCCTTGTGAGAGAAGTTAACCACTCTAGTTTCACCTTGACTTTGGTTAGAGCTCATACATCTCTCATACTTTCTGCTATTCTAGTTGTATTGGTTCCAAAACTTATACTAGCAAGAAGATACATCATTCATGATGCACCCTGTTGAGAAAGGCTGTGTCACACTAGCATCCTTCATGCTGTAAATGCTGTTGTAAGAATCCATTTAGTCTTCCTGCTATGTTGTTAACTTCTCTGAGTGAGCCTCTCACTTTCATCAGAGTTTGGTCTTTTGCAGGCTTTCTGCTCGCGACACGTTTGAAGGAGGAGTGATTTTAGTCATTATGCCTGCAATACTTTGTTCTTTAAAATCTTTTAGACCTGTGTTGATATACTTTGACCTTTGGCTTGCCTAAGTTATTTTTATTTTCTTGATTTGTACCCAACTTTACCTTTTAATAGAAAGTCTTTATTTGTGATATTCTGGCAGCCCACTAGCCATTCCAATCTCTTTGGTCTTCCTCAAGTCTTTTTCGGTAGATGTGCATTTTCTGTCCCATTGACATTATGTATTTAAGTATTTCTGCAGTCTTCAAATCAGGTACAAGAACTTCTGGTTTACCTTCTGATTTTACTTTTCTTTTGACAAGCTTGATACTCTGTAGTTAAAGCACTGCTGTAATGGGTGTTCTGTTCCTGCAAGCAGTGATGTGCTATGGGTGTTAAAGTTCTTGTTAGGAACATTTTGAACCAGGTGCTGTTCATGGCTCAAGAACAAGTAAATAATTGTTTCTGTTCTTGTGTATTTTCTGACCAATTGTTTCATTAAACTTTTTGGAGGGATGCTTTATTTCTTTTTAATATAATACTAGTTACAGGAAAACTTGGAAATGTAACTAGAAATATAAGGTGAGGTTCAACAAGAGTCCTGAGAAACTGGGTGAGAAAATACTCTTGGTTAGACCTTCAATTTTTCTATGTTTTTTTTGGTTGGGAAAAAGAAATCTTGAAATAGATTACTCAAAAGCCCAACCAAATGATCTCATGTGTAACAAAATTATTAGCTTTCATTTCAAGCGATTTTTCTTGAAGATAAAATTCAAGTTGATCTTGAGATGAGAATACAATTTGAATACGAACCTTTGACTTAAAAAAAATTTGAAATTAAATATTTTGTTTAGAATGTTTGCTTTTCTTGGCTTGAACAATTAAGTGAAATCCTGACAAATTCATATGCATGATTTTTGTTCTTACCATGTTTGTAATTTTGCCATTTTCCTTTCTTTTTTCCTCACCCCAACATAATCAGTTTCTGATTGAAATCACTTCATGCCTTCTGTAGGCTCTGGCAGGGATTAACCAGTCTGAATGTCAGTATAAGCTCCAGTTCATCTAAACAGCAGGTGTCTCCTGAAGGGCTGGCATGCGGAGGTTGGCATCCTCATCCAGGGAGAAGGCAGCTGTTGGCAAGGGCACTTGACAGGAGCCGCACCAAGCCGTGTCTCCTCACCCCAGAGACCCCCTCGGAGGGCTCTGCAGTGTGCTGCCTGCTGCACAGCGTGCCATGACCACCGGGGAGGATGAGCTGGTTCACCTCATTAATTATCTGAGGACTTGGTGGTACAGCCATTGATTATAATGTGCGTATGTGAGTGAGTAGCCGCTGGGTTAGTGCTCTGAACACGTGGCTTCAGTACATCCCATTTGTGGTGACTGGCTTTCCAAAAGTAGTTCTCTTTCTTTGAATTAAGAGCTGTTTGGGCTGTAAACCATGCTTCCTTTTTTTGTACAATGACACTGCATTTTCCAAGTGAAACAAAGATAATAGATCACTTGGGTTTAGATATTTTTTTCTCTTCACTTTTTTTATTTCATAAGGCTACCCAGTCTCGTTCTCTAGTTCCTGATTGACTTGGTGCTCTACCTGTTTGAAGTTGTGCAGTGACTCTTCCTCTTTTGGTGCTGCTTGAGGAGAATAGTTGATTAGCTCTTCTTTCGTCCACCACCTCTTGAATATAGCATTAGATGAATATGATTGAGTGTAGTATCATCTCTGCAAAGTGCTTCTTACATTGTGTGAAAGAGGACAAGTTTCTCAGAAACGACAGAACTCCATGACAGACATCACCATGACACAGTGTCTGTGTTGCGAGTGCTGCTTCTCACTGCCCAGTGAATCAATCAACTCATGGATGTGATCAATAGACTGAAAATGTATCAACTCACCAATTAAATTGCAGCATTGCAGCATATTTTGGAAGAGCGAAACTTCCTCCTTCATCCCGATAGTTCCACTTCATGGAACCCTGAAGAAAGTCTGGACGACCACTCAGTAAAACCACTCTAGAAATAAGGAATCCCTCTAGCAAACTGATTTCCAGAATTATTTTTAACATCTCCACAAGACACTGAGTGAATTCAAACCTATACGTGAAACTAGGATCAGCAGCGGTGCCTGTCCTGCGCATTGCACGTATTGAGTCGGTGCTCACTTGAGTCTCTTTCCTCACAAACTAATCCAAAATAACAATGTTTCAAAGGGTTTGGGGGAAGAATCACTTTTCAGATAATTAATGTAAAGTGGTTAAATTTTTTTTAAATCCCTTTTCTTCACAAGTGCCACCCCATCCCCCTCCAGAAAGCATTAGTCTGACATCTGCTGCTGCGCTGCTCTGCCTGTTATTATTTGTCTTAGAGCCTCTGCCCATTCTTTTGATTCTACAGCTGCTGCTGGTGTTTCCTCTTGGTGTTTCCTGCCTGCCTGGCCTAAATTCCATCTGACACCCTTTTGCCCCTCTGGCTTTCTGCCCAGCTGGTTAAGAGCTGGCATTCAGTTGACTGCAGGGCTCATTTCTACAGTAGGAACATAAAATAATATTTGGGTTTAATTTTCTTTTGAGGAGCTCTTCAAGATCCTTTCATGAAGGTAATATATTATTTTTTCGTGCTGACCCTTCAGTTTGATCTTTGGTCTGCAGAGAATCTTGTACCCGTGTGAGAGTTGTCAATGACTAGAAGAACTGCAAAGAAACTTGTGGCAAATTTCCTGCTTCAAAACCCACAGTGAGTTGGTTTGGTTGGGGAAAGCAGTGAATAGACAGTTTTTTGTCCTTTCTCCTCAACAGTTTCGTAGCCAAAATGACTGCACAATCATGCTCTGGTGGCATCCCCGATCTCTCTGCTTTTTGTAGCCACTTGCCAGTAGAGGAGGTAAAATAAGTGAAGCGGGAATCCAGGCTGTGCCTTCTTTCTTGTTCTTTCACCTTGGTGTGTCTGGATATACAGAAGAGGCAAGTAGCTGGAAGTCTTCTCCTTTGTCACCTTAAATTTGTCAAATTTAAGGCATTTCAAAGTATAGTACTGAGTTTAACCGTAATATGGATGATATGACCAAGATCTTTCGGTTTTTAAGAATTGACAAGTGAAAAGTTCATCTCTGGAAGAGGAGGCATTTGAAAGAGTTCAGAGCTTATGACAACAGCTTATCAGCAATATCCCTACATTGCTGATCAATATGAGTTTTTTCTAGCTTTATTGGATGACATAGGAAACATTCCTATTCTTCTGTATTAGCACTGGAACCTGCTGACCTGATTATTTGGGAAAGACAATTTTTTTTTCTGTCTTGAAGCTACCGCCTCTGTTCTATTAATGGATAAAATAGACTTCTGAGGTAATATTATCTTTTCAACTGTGAAATAGCACCTATCCCATGTTGGGCTTTTTAATTTGGAACCAAAATAAATCCTGGATGAAGAACTTACTTTGCTACACTGCAAGTAACATGGTATTGGCTTGTGCACAGAAAATAGTGGCTTTCTAAAGCAACTAGAGTGAACCACTACATCAATAATTTGGTGCTCCCCTCTTGTCTGTCATCTAGATGTTGAGCATCTCTGCACTGGATGGTTGTAAGATGTTATCTTACAAGATAATGCCATGCAGTCTAGTAAACATATTTATATAGATGGAAGTCTTTCCTGACCAGCATATCAGGACCACTAGTACAGTGCAGAGAATTCCAGGGAGATATTAAGTCTGAACTGAACTCGAAGAGTGATATTCTGGCTGATGCATGGAGTCACAGAATTGTGCTCCACAAAATTATGGCTGAGGACATATCTCTCAACCTAAAAACTAAAGACTCAGAAATGGCAGGGAAATAGCAGTAAATTAAAAGGAGAAGAGCTGTTCCCCTCTTCCTTTCTCCCAAAGTAAGCTAGTTAGCTGTGTCGAAGGAGCTGAATGCAAGATGAGACGCTGATCTGAAATGTGCAAATACCAGGTTCTATAAAGAAACTGTTTCCAGGTGGAGGGATCAGTCTATTCGGAGACACAAGGTTTGTTTCATGCAGCTGACCTTGAATGATTATTTCTCAATGTTTTGCTGTTATCCTGCCCACACAACAGTTAAGCAGTACTTAAAACATTCTCAGGACTAGGAAACTAATGAACGTGGAAAAATAAGTTCGAACTTAAGGGGGAAAAAAAGTAGTGTAACTTGTAAAGCATGTAATCCTTATGTAATTTTGTGTTAATGCCGTGTATTTGGGAAGAGCATGTATAGTATTTTGCCAAAAAAGCTAATCGCTAAGAGGACCGAGGGAGGCTGCTGAACCTTGTCGTGTCACACAGCACATGTTCCTTAAATCTATATCTGCCATACTGAGATTGGTGACAAAATATAAGAAAAATACTGCAAGGAGTATCTCATAGCTTTTAGGAACGTTTAGTAAAAACCTGAAAACATAATATATTGGTGGTGGTGCACTGCAGCCCTGCAGAGATATTCTGGGGAACTTCCACTAATGTGTTTTTTGGTGACTCTCCTACTCCTCAGTTTAGTGTGTTCCTGGCATGGGCCTCAGAGGTAAATGCTACACAGGAAATTCTATTGCCTGTCCCAAAAAGTAAGAGCAAGTACAAGAGGGGTTAACTTTAACTTCTTGGTTCATTCTTAGATGGTATCTTGCTAGAGTGCTTGACAATCTTAACTTGACACCTGCGTATATATTTATTTTTATTAGAACATAGAATTACATTGGATTTTAAGTGATTGCGTTTGGTTTGTAAAATGATCTTTTGTTTACATTGGTTCTTCTGGCTTGTTTTCAAAATGTTGTTACAGTGAATTCTTAAATATTTTAATTAGCAGCACATTAAAAAATACTGTCTTCATGGAATTAAGTCATTTAGAGCTAGTTAATGCCTTCTTGTATCACTTCAGCCTGAATTTAGGCTGCTAATCCTGTTGAATACTAAGAACACTGAATTTCCCTCCCTGGTTGTACACTCAGAAGGATACTTGCTAGTGCACCTTGAATGTCTGTCAAGGGAAGAAAATCTAATTTTTTTTTATAAATCTCTAAAATATAAATTAACTCTGCTAGAGCGTCAGTCATGTAGGCTAGTGGAATATCTGAAATTGCTCAGGTATCTGCTTCTGTTTTATATGATAATTTGGTCATGTCCAATGAAACACCCTAAGAATGTTCCTGCTATTGTACTCAACACAAAAAATGCTTTGTGTTTTTCTATACTTATAAACATTTGAGTTTCTTGATATTATTATATGGATTTTAGCATCATATATTATAAAAAAAAATCCCTAAAGCCCTTAAGTCTCTTCTCATTGGTTTTATTTAATATATATAAAATTTTCTGAGACCACAGAAGTACCTCAACATATAAAAATGCATTATTTAGTGCAATGTCTGCAGATGTGGCCATTCAGAAGTCTAAAGTATATAATACATACATATGTACATTGTGCACATATAGTTGGGCTTCTGTCTGGCCACACCGGATGCCACTTTCTCTTGGACTAGGCATCCTCCTTCCATTTTCTCTTTTCCATGGTTTCCCCTCATTGTTCTCTTTGATGTCTGTGCAGGTTTGAACCCTTCATCCAAATCAGTGTTGAGTTGTGCCTCTCCCTGTACAACTCGCTGGTTTCTCCTTTTCCACGCCTAGATGCTGATTCTCTTTTTTGAGTTACTCCTTCTCAATGCTGATAGACTAATAATTTGTGTCATTTCGTTATGTCTCTTTAGGCTCATACTGTGCTGTAAAATACTGATTGAAATCCCTCCTTCCCACCTTCTCTGCCATTCCTTGGCACAGCGAACCTCTGCTGTCAGCGTAACAGTTGAGCACAAATACCTGAAAGAAGGAATTATTTTTATGAACAAATGAGTATCTTCTGTTGTTCTGCTGCCTTTACTGCCGTCCGGCCTCCTCATCCATCGCCCTTTTCGGAGCAGCGTAGTCTGACCACCTACTTAAGCATTAAGCATCTGGAGTGTTCAGACTTAATTTCTGTTTGGCTACAACAGCTTTCTGGAAGAGCTGCCTTTTTTTTTTTTTTTTTTCCCTGACTGTGCTGAGAGCCAAGGCAATTGGCATTCGACATCAAATGCCTAGATCTTGTTGGTCCCTTGCATCACCGAGTTCTGCAGTTTTGCTGATGGCTTGTCACGTGTTTCAGTTTTGTGGTGCTTCTTCTTCTCCAGTCCCAGTCACAGTGCCACCCAGAGTCTTTGAGATAAAGAACCAGATACTCAAAGCCCCCAACTTCAAATAGCTCCATTATTCTCTGATGCAATTCAAAACTGCCCTTCTTGTTTGTAGGCCTCTCCCCAGGATTTCTTGGGCCAAGTCCAGCTTTGTTAAATAACCTCCTCTCTTTGCCCTCCTCTGTTCAGATAGATGTGGCCTTCTCTCTGACCCTGTTGCCTCTGCCACCTGGAGCGGCCTTCCTGTGTCTTGCTGCCTTTCTGACTCACCACCTACTTTTCAAATGCCATGTGAAAGCCTATAGTTTCAACCTTGCCTTGAAACAATCTGGAGCAGCTTAAGGAAAACAACTTCTGGCTGTTACCCGAAGAGGGTTCAATAATTATTTCTCTAACCCTCCTAAAGTAAAAAGGTTGGCCACCAAAAACAAATAGGATGAGGACCCCACACATATGATCCATATTGGATATTCTTGGGTTTTTTTTGTCTGAAAACTAACAATAAAATAAGACCTTAACAAATCACCTCTGTTCCCTGGCAAATAGCACAGTACAAAAAATAGAGTGTCTGTGCAAATAGAACAGATTTGTACATTGATTTTTGTTGTTGTGTTTTCCTCTAATGTTCCCATCAACTCCCGGTTCTTAATAATCATTTAAGAATGGAGGGGTGTGTTAGGGAGTAGGAAGGAAAGAGCTCTTCAAGTAGAAATCAAGTTAAACACCCACCAAGAATAGGATAATCGGAAGGACTGACTGGATGCAAGTTCACAATTCTGTACCGCTGAAACGTAATGCTCTCATTGCTTTAAACCCGCTGTCCTGTGGCAGTGAAGTTCTCCCTGGTGTATCACCACAGAACATGCATGCACTTTGCAGTTCAGCTCTCACATCAAGTGTTTTCTGTACAGTACTCTCTGGCAGCGGATGCAGCAGGACCAGAGACAAGGGAGCACAGGACAAACTTTCAGGCTTCAGCACAGTTACAGGTAGTTTTACTAAAATGAATGTGGCAGGCGCAAAGCATTTGAGAACCAGCTTCTATCCAAGTCTGTGCTAGTGCCCTTGGGGGCTGGAAGCGGCGAGAGAAACATACCCTGGAAATCGTAAAGTAATTTCCACTGTTTGTGTCCATCATCATTTTTACTGACTGCTTACTGTTTTCCTTCCTTAAGTTCTTAAGGGCTCATTTTCCCTGTAACTTCAAATATTTTTTTCTCACTGCTGTTTGTGGCTTTGCTTGTGAATGTTCCTCCAACCAGCCTCAAGCACCTTCTTTCTGTGTGCTTGGGGAAGGCAACACCCTGCTTCTAATTAGCAAGGCAAGTTGGCTGCAAAAGCCTCTTTCTAACTAGAAACACCTCTGATGCTTCTTGTTTGTATTTGGTGCCTACTGTCCCCAACCAAGCTCAAGAGACTGCTGTGCTTGGAGCTAGATATACAGATCTTGTCTTCATTAAGGAAAAGATGGCTTTGATGTCTCACTAAAGTGTTCCAAAAGACTTGAGCTTAATACAAATCAGTTGCTGTTTTTCTAAAGGGGTTTGTTAACTTTGAAAAAGAGAGATTAAAACAGCTGCTGTCAATGGTGAGACTGTAGCAATGGTTAAAATCAGGAAATAATAGTTACGTGGTTCAGCCAGAAGCTGCTGGACAGACTGTAGGCAGGTGCTGCAAGCTCTTGTTTCTCTTACTGAGGCCAGTTAAGATTTACTTTCCACACATGCAGAACTGCTTTGTGTGAGCACACAAAGGGAAGCTTACCTCACCTGGGAAGTGTTGTGTAAGATAGGGCAAACTGGTAAAATACCGCTTGTAACTTTGGGCAGGTTCCTTATTTCTATGATTTTGCTGCTATTTACCCTGTACAAGTGCACAATGGATAGGAAGTTCTTTCAGGAATGCTGATGTAGCCACAACTTTCCCCTCAGGCCCCTTGGCACAGCGCTGCCAGCTGGTTGCCCCTCTCTGCCATTGTGCCCCTGTGCCCTTTCCCCAGTTAAGGGCTCCCGTACCCAGCCCGGCTGTGGGGCGGTATAAATGTGCCCCCTCATCCTGGGAGGAGACCTGAAACATGGTTGGACTACGTGACCTTTAAAAGTCCTTACCAACCCAAACTATTCTATGACTTGAACTCAAGCCTACACTGCAAAATTTGATTTCATCGCTGTTGTTTGATAGCATATATTATTTTACCACCAAATGTCTCATATACACAGGAATGTAATTTCATTTTAAAATGGAAACTGTGTCTTACTGAAGTTTTTCATGAGGAAGAAAAATTGTGCAACTGGAAGGGGAGAGAAGAAAGGTGTCATCAAGTAGGTCTGAGTGGTAAAATGAGGTATGTGTTTTGCCCATAGTATTCAAGCTTTTTCTGCAACAGAATAGCCAGCTTTATCTGGTTTATTTGTCAGTAACTGTCCTTCACAGTATGGTACTTTTTCTGCTACTTGTATTGCTGCAACGGTTGATGTGAACAGTTGTTCATCCACCATTATATAATTTATGTTATTAGCCATAATATATGCCAATTTCACTTTCTGATTAACCTTGATGTGGATACAAGTCCTTAGCATCTCTTTAATGTTTTCTTCAGATACTGCAATTACTTATTCTCTGAATTAGAATTAGCTTACATAGTGCCATTATATTTAAATACATAACTTGCATCTCTGTGCATAAGTGCTACTTTGGTTGCAATTATTGCATTGCAAGCCAGAGGCTAGAGCAAGGTTATTGCTTGAATAACGTATTAAAGGAAGGAAACCATTTGGCTTGTTTTGTTAAGAATCCTGGGGCAATCATTTGTATAAAACCACTGAAGGCTCATACAAATGACACCTGTACAAGCTCCAGGGAGAATGTTACTCTCAGTCCATACTAGAAACCCCAGCTTGAGAGTCATTAGTGAAGCAGGAGAATTGCAGAAAAATTGCCTCCTAAATATCTAGGAAGAGATTCAGCAAGAGCTCAAGCAGCTAAGAAGTATCACTCATCACTGCTCCAAAATCTAAGAGGAGTGGGGGGGGGTTAAGAGGCTCTTGGAAACTTTTGAAATCGTTGCTTTCATGCTTTAAGGGTTATATTTAACCTTCATTAAATGTTCAAGTAAGTTAATATTTTGGTTTGTTTAGTGGGGTTCGGGTTGCAGTACAGACCACCACTCGTTTCTGCTTTAATCTTTGCACTTGTGGAAAAAGTTTACTAAGTTTAGACACTATTTAATCTCTTTCTTTCAAGTCTGTTATTGTAAAACCAGCAATAAAAAAGCAAACTTTAAAAGACAGTCCTATTTACATCTGATATTAGGAAAAAAAAAAGTTAGCGTTTCAGAATCTCTAGGAACTTGTCACTTTCTATTTTGATAGCTTGGCCATGATCTTTGTGGCTGGGAAAATTCCCAGTGTACTCTTGGATTCCAGGCACAGCTGATGTGCAGCAGCTACCTGCGGTAGGGACCCACAAACCCAGCCAGTGCTGCGCAGCACACGGCCCATGGCATTGCTTTTGAGGGGACACCTGGAGTGGGATTGTTCGGAGTGACACCCTCCTAGGGCTTGTCCTAGGATGAAGGCTGCACCCAGGCTGTCCCAGTCAGGGTTTCTGAAAGGTACACAGCAACGTTTGGTTCCTGGAGGTCCTCAGTGTTTTACCTTTTCAATCACTCTACCTGCTGGAGTAGGATTTGATGGTGTGAGCTTGCAAACTCAGAGACATGAAAGAAGCACTGAAATTCTTTTAAACTAGCTAAACCCGCTTCCAAATGGCTTGTCTGGTGTTTTCATCCTGCCAGAGATTGAGAGCTATATACCTCACAAGCAAATGACAGAGCCGTGGTTCTTGCCCTGCAGCAGCTGCAATCCCAGTGATCAGTGCAATCCTGTGATCAGGCTGTTGCAAACTGCCACAAGCCCTCCGAGGGCTCCGCACTAGCGTGCTCAGAGCACACACTCATTTCTGAGACCAGATCCACAGAATGTCAGAGCCCGATTTCTTATGGTAGTTGATGCTGAACTGCCACAGGCTGGAAGTTTCTGAAAATAACCCCCAAACTCTTGAGTCAAAAGTAACGTGACACTCTGCAAAGTTTCCTTTTAGCCAGTGAGAGCTGGGATCTGCCCTCTGCACGCACAAGGGCTGGATTGGCTTCGGCAGGAGCCAGCGGCTCTGGCAGAGACGTCGTGCTGGAAACGGCATTCTGCTCGTTCTTCTGCGTACTCGCATTAGTGATATTTTCCAAGGTGAAGACAGTCTGTACTAATGGAGAGGGGAAAATAGCCGGTGAGGTTATTTTGGCCTGTGTTACTTAGGAAGTCAGACTACATGTTAAATGATCACCTTACAACCTATAAAAATTAAAGCTCATGGAGCTTACTCGGGTCACGCATCTATTGGGACTATAAAGGTGTGTATGACAAGCCTGAATATGCGTGCTACTTGTATGCAACTGTCAGCCTCCCTGTTACTTGAGTCTACCATTTGACTGTGCCTCTCTTTAGGCTCGGGTCTTTCTAATATGGCTAATTTTCACTCATTAGAATGAAAACCTAATAAACCAAAACAACAACGAAACTTCTAATAATTGAAATTGTTCCCCATGTAAATTCAACATTCTGTCTTGCTTCATCCGTAGTGCTTTTTCTGCACTTCTAGAGATGTTTGTGATTTCTTCCCTGATTATGGGCAGTGTTATAACTAGAGTTTGTGACTCTTTTCCACTTGCTGTTATTATTCACCAAAACTGTAAGTTCCGAAATCCTTTACTAAATTTAAAGCTTCTAATGAATAAAAGAATAGATGTTTTTTTTAAAAAAAAAAAAGCAATATTTAAATAAAGTTTACATTTCTTATTTGCAAAGAGTTTTTTATTTTGAAATCCAAAATTTTAATGTAACCAATTTTCTAGACAGGCAAAAGCTAAAAAATCTAATTGAAGTTTCACTTTGGGTGAAGGATGTATTTAACCCAGTTAAAAAAAAAAACAAACAGACAAAACAACAACAACAAAAATTACAAAACAACACGTTCTGAAACCAGAAAATCTTTTCTGAGAGCTGAAAAAAAGTGAAAAATCTATTTATAAACTTTTGGTTTAGTCAGTGAACAAAACTTCTTTTGTTCCAGTCATCGATCTCTGCAGCTACTGAAGTGATAAATCTTCATCCAGTTTCTGTTCAAATAATTAAGACATATTTTCTGTGTATTGCATTTCCTGGTAACATGATAGCTTCATTTTTACATAATGCGACTTCAGGGTTTATGAGACCGGAGGCAATGAATTCTAATATAATTATTTGTTAGTGACTGGAGATCATTAATAATTGCACAGACTAACAGGTTAAGTTCTTCAGAAAGCAAGGGTGGAAACAATAAAACAATAAGTTTTTTTGTTGTTGTTTTCATTAATAATTATTCATAAAATAGAGATTTGAACAGAAACTACAAGTCAAAATAAGCTCTATCCTGGCAGTAGTGCTGACTCACTGACTTACACCACCCAACAAGCTATGAGGATTTTTAAAGATCTCTGCTGCAGCAACAGGGATGTAAGTTGCTCTCTGATACAGATTTCAAGCAAATAAATTGTATGCATGGATAAATCATACCAGTGCAGGTATTGTGTGGAGTCCTGCAGCTCTACCCATAGCCTTGCTGAATTCTGTACCATCAATGAGCTGCTTATTACCTTTAACTATTGTCTCTTCTTATATAATGCCTATTTCTAGCACAAATTGCTGAGTTCAAGAAAGCCTCAAAAATATATCTAGTGATCAAGTCCTGATTATAGGCTGAACATGAATTCAAAGGTCCTGTTCTGTAACCTTTATTTGACTTTGAAATGTGCATCCCATTTCAGACGGCTTTTGAGTTCAATGCAATCTGTTTCCACTGAAGGCAAGCAATACTGGAAATATGATTACAATAATTGTATTATGAACAAGATATTGTTGTGATCAAGTGAGGGGCTCCAAACTGTAACTGATAAAATTGTAACTCTGACCTCCATCTTTAGCTTAAAAACTTGATACCGTTCAAATATCACTCTGTATTAGCCTTGTTAGTGCAAAAGTGGGCCTAACAGTTCAATCCCCGCTCCCAGGAGTCGTTTCACAGACAATATTCATGTAAACAAGGGCTTGTGGGAGTGGAGAAACAGGATCCATCTTTTCATATCAGTTTAGAGCATAAAAGACTAAATCATGCACTGTCACAGTTCCATCAATTCCCCGGAGTCAGAGCGCCAGATAATTCAATTCAAAATTCCTGTGTCAACGCGCTGGGGCAAATTCACTGTTAATGTAAATTGTTGAAACTTCCTTGATTTTTTGATTCACTGCAACCAATGAATTTAAGGCAGTTTACACCATATGAGGATCTGTTCTCTTAATAAATATTTATGCAATAAATCAGGAAGTTTTAGTAATTTAAAAAATATTTTAGAACGATGTTGCAAATTGTACAGAACATAGACCCTTTCTGCTTTGTTTTCTTATTCTCTGACTTCACTTGGGTCCTAATTTGAACCTCTCAGCTAAGTATGGAAAGAAATGTGTAAATTGTACCAGTCCAACCATTAGCTTCAGTTTGCAGAAGTGCCATTGATACAGACTTCTGCATTTATTTTGGGTGGAAAGCGTCTATTTAAGTTGTGAGATCAAGCATCAAATTAGATGTGTGACTGCACACATCGTTCCAGTGTTTATTTTCCTTTCTGGCACACTTGTGGCTCTTTGGGTTTGAAGAATGTAACTCAATTGGAATGAGCCTCAGTGATAAAATGGTCATCACATAAGATGTCTTTGTGTTGTTTTGAAATGTACTATTACAAGGCATTTTAATAAACTTTGTTTTTATTTTCCTTGATTAATAACACATTTGCTTGTGAATTTTCTGGGATGTTTGATTCATGGTCTTTCCTTTCTTTTCCTTAGAACTCCTTGGTGGCAGCAGGCTACAGGAGGCCTTATGGGACTATCCCATGGCGATCTGACCTGGTTCTGGCTTTGTCCAAGTAATTTTAGTCGCACTAACACTTTTGACCCCCGGTGTCATTGATAAGCTCCAGAGCACTGAGTGCTGGGTCAAAAAAGTTTTGAAAGATCTACAGAAAACTAAATGCTTAAAGCCATGTGATTGATATTTATTTGTTTTGATTATAAATATAGAAAATAATACTCTGTCACTTTCTCTTTTCTGCACACTCGCAAAGACAGAAAGGTTGTTTTATCAGTAGATTCATTACTGTATTAAACACTGTCCAGTGATGTAAAGGAGGATAGTTCTGTTGCAATCTTCTCTCTTCAGTAGCTGATATAATTTTTACCATCTCCTCAGCTGCATGATTTAGTAGAAAAGACACTGAGCATTGTGTAAGGCATTAAGCAAGGGCAATTGATCACTTGTACTAATATGGTTTCACTATAAAATACTGTTGTCTTCTTTTGATTGGCATTTGCTTTTTGTAGAATTGTTTGGCTAATGCAGTGCTTAATAGTTTCATTATTTTTTCTTAGTTGAAACTGGCTTTTATCTCTAAAGTGTTTTTATAAAGCAGAAAACTGTGTTCCTTTGAACTCATCCTCTGATGTCATTAGAGCTGGGAGCTGACATGAATTACACTGTGAAAACACTGACATTTAGAGCTAGGTACCAGCATGTACTAAAATACAGTAACGCATGTTGTGTTCAGGAATATTTTTTAACACACTATTATTAGTGGCAGGCTTTTTGGTTTGGACGCCTTTAAGTGAAATTAGCGCAGTGTTTTTCCAGTCTATGTATGGTAAATTCTTTTCCCTTTTGGGGTCAAAAAATATAAATATTAAAGAAAACTCCAAGTGTCACTATTTGCAAGGTTACAATGTTTATTATTAGAACTGTGGAGTATGTTCAGTCTTTTAGGCAAGATAGTATGAGGGACCCATGAAAGGCCAGGAAACATCTATATTTGCTGGCAGCATGCCTATATTAAACATATTGCTCACAGTGCCATCCTGATGGCACTGTGGGGAAGGACAGTTCAGCTATGCAGTAGGAAAACATGCCCTCATATCTGTATTTCATAACATGTGTAAGTCAGTCATGAGTTTAAGTTAATTAGATGAGGTTCTTTGCAGGAAGCCAGTTCTGCAGGCAGCTAAGAAAACTGAGGATATTCAGTGGAATTAGGTCCCTAATCTTAATCCCCTCCCAGGAGAAGCAGCAAAATGCAGGAAGCACTTTGCACGAGGCTTCCTCTGGGTCCCCCAGAGATGTCCCACAGAGAAGCCTGGTTTTAATGCTGCATTCCTTAGCACAAATAAAGCCCAGCTTTACATTGTTACTTGTGCAAGACTTTGAAAAGAGGCTCTTATTGTACCCTACAACACAGGTATAGTGAGGCAGCAGGGGAAAGTACTTTTTTTCCCTTACACTTTTATTTTTTAATACAACAGGATTGTCTATACACGAAGACGAAGTGGACTTTTGATCTTAAGTAGCATAAGAAAATTATATAATGCTGTGCTTACTGAAAAGGAGGCTGACTTCAGCACCATTTATTCCACCTATATAGTATTGTACAAGTCCTCTAACTATTGCTTGTATAAACAGTTTTGATTCCATCAGGCAATTTCACCAATTGCGTTACTAAAGATTGTTCTTCCCATGTGTATACAGAAAGCTTGGAGATGCTTTTAATCTCTCTGTTTGTCTTATCCAAAGGAAAAGATCCAACCAACTAAAAAGCCCCCAGCTTTTTATTTTTCTGAATCTAGGCCATAGCTCCTGGAACTAACTAAAACAAGAGAAAAAGAAATCGAATGCATTTGTAAATAATTCCAATTAAGAATAGCAGATTTGGCCGGCTGAGGATGCCTGGGCTGCGTATGAAAGCAATTCGCCTGGCTCCATCCGCTCGTCTCACCCAGTGAGTGCGGGCTGGTCCCCAAGGGCCCTGCAGAGCAGCGAGGAGGACAGATAGCCTGCTCTCCCTGGGGACCCTCAGTGGTAGGTGTCCATCCTGTGGCACACGGGTGGCCTGTTTCCCTTGCCTTGGGAGCCGCAAGGGCCACCGCAGCTCCATCAGAGCACAGGCTGTTAGGTTGGTGCTGCAGGCGGGGTCCAGCCTTGTTTGCTTTGGGATAACAAGGGGAGCCTCACGCCTGCAGCAGGGCTCTCCCATGTGCTCCTCACCCACACCCAAGGGCTGTCCCAAGTGCCTGAACTTGATCTGAGAGGCTGTAGGTGGGTGCAGATGTGTGAAGGACAGAGCAGGGGCAGCAGGTGGAGAAAACTGGTCAGAGGACTGAGCCACGCAGCCCAGCAGTGCCCTCGCACAGAACTGGGTCAGTGGCACCGACCAGCCCCTTCAGCTTTGCCTCTTCTGTGCAGGCTTTGTTGTAGCAGAGGGTGAGCTGCACCCCCTGTGCATCCCAGGGGTGCACTGTGGAAAAGTAATGCCTAGAAACAGTACAAATGTGTGGGTAAGAAGTGATATAGGTGTTTGTTAAGTAGGAATAATCATTTAAACAGTGACTGCATAGCCATTATCAATCATCTTTACCAACCGCTTCTAGCCAAAAGCAATTATCTCTGATAAAGACTTCTGCTATTTGGAGGCAGGCCTGGATTTAAAACCACAAGATAAAGTGATTATATTCAAATGAAACTGTTGCTGCTAAAAGAGCCTACGGAAGGAGGATCTCATGCAGTGTTCTGCTTTTGTTTCATGCCCAATGTCATGGCACATACTCATCTGCGGTGGCCCTGGCTCTTGAACAGTACTCAACAGGAGGACACAAGGGTACAGAGTTTGCTCATGAAAGTTTCCCACCCTTCCATCTTCGTCCTCCTGCCCATACCACCTCATCAGACTCTCGGTCACTCTTTTCTACCCTGGTAGATTAACACACACTGCTCAAAAGAAAACACTTTAAAAGAGTGGTGTTCTGTTAAAATATACTTAATTTTCTTTAGGGTCTCTAATTTTTACCTTGATTTTTCTAAAATTCCATGTCAAAATAGTGTGAAAGATATGAGAAATTTTTATCTCTCTTTCTCCCGAAACAGAAAAAATAAAAGAAAGAAAGTGCCATGAGATAACTAAATCCAGGCAGTTGTCCTTCAGCTTTGAAAAAGGAAAGGTGAAAAGAAAATGACTTCTGATATGTTTTCCCAGAAATAGACTATTTGGAGGGAGAAAAGTTGCTTGGTTAGAAGGAAAAAAGTATGGAAATTATTAGGAGAGAAGAAACAGTGAGAGAAGAAAGTGGGGGAAAGGGAAAGTTGGAAGAGTGTGATTGTAGAGATGTAACAGGGGTGGAGCAGATGCACACTGGGAGACCCCAGGGTACCACATGTGGCTTATGAGTTCATGGTCTGACATCTTCTACCTCCCTAAGTTCCCTAACAAAGTTATTCTAGTGAGAGGGATGATTTTCATCTTCCCCAAAACGCTAATAAAATTTTGAGAAAGAGTAACACAAAAAGAAGAGTGAATAAAGGGGAAGAGGTCAGTAGAACATGCAGGCTTGGTAATTCATAAGAAAAGAAGGTAGGAGAGGCTTAGGAGGGGCAAAGTCCCCCAGGAAAGGAGGGACGTGTATCTATGTTCAGTGACAGAGGGAAAGGCAATACTGTGAGAATCCTTCCCCAGTAGTTTCTACATCACAAATGTGGGCTTTAGGCTGTTCTTTAGGCTTGCAGATCACCTTGTGAGCCTTCCCAGCTCCCACTCTGGCAGGACCAGACTTTAACACACAGTCAGCAGGTATTAATCACTACTAGTACACTCACACGATTCCTCTAAAAATCGTCCCACCTTGGCTCGGCTCTGCTATTTACACTGGAGGTAAATTTGTGCTGAGCTGCTAAGCGGAGGGGATTTACAAAGTAGGAGAAAAGTCTGTGAGTTGAAGTGTGAGCTCCTGAGAGGTACAAGCAGCAAATTACTGTCAGAAATCCTGTCCTGCAGTGCAGCGGGGGGATGCCTCACACCCCAGCTCCAGAGCGTTGCTCTGGACAGGCTGCGTCCCAGCAGGGAGATCTGCCTTGAGTCTTGGCTCAGGAAGAGGTGCCTCTGGGGACTGGAAGCTTTTTCTTTACAGTTTGAAAACCTGTTTTGTGTAAAATTGTTTAATACTTACTGTTCAATCGATTTTAAAGTGGATAATCATCACTGAGCTTTAAATACACAGAGATTGTTGGAGCTACAGATTTTCTTTGTTAATACTAACATTAAATATTTATTCTGGATAAGGATAATCTAGTAATATGGGGAAGCACCTGTGGCTGACTGAACTGCTGTGATAAGGATCTCTATTATATGCTTCTACTGCCAATATTTTCACAAACCTCGCTATATTCAGTGGTAAATAATTTTAATTCATTTTCCACTCTTTTTGTCTCACAAATTTGAATGTATTTGATGCATGAATCTTTACAATAGGTTGTAAACCCTGATTCATATCTTTAAGGACCTGTACTGAATGGTTTAAGGAGTTCTGTCTGGCAGAAGCCTTTTTTTTTTCCTCCAGCACTAATTGGCTGATGATAATTGTGTCACTTTAGGAACTATCAGAGCAGGAGAAGGCAGCTGGAGACAGTGCGTGAGGAAAATTTTGTGGAGTTACAGCAATACACTGGCTTACTTCAATAAGTATTATCAACAGGCAGTTCCTTTCTGGTTGCTTTGACAGCCCTTTTTGTGTGGCTTTTTAAAAGCTATGTAGAGGATAAACTTTTTACTTGAGAAGTGGAGAATGAAGTGATGCGTTTCTCCCTCTGACAATAACATACTCAGGGAAACCGATGCTGAGTAACTTTCTTACGTGTATATGAATGTTAGATGCTTCTACATCTGGTGTTATTTGTTGTATTTTTTCAACGGGAAATACCTGATAATTGTGGTTTTTACATGTCTTACTGGTACACCATGCATACATTTAATTACTTAAAGTTATTTTAGAGCAAAATGCTATGTTTTTTTAAAAGACCCTCTTGAGAAGGGAACAGTTTTGTGGCATTGATATTTATTTAAAAAAAAAAAAATACAGCCTTTTTGTAACAGTTGTCATACATCCTTGTAAGTGTCTGATTGGGTTCTTACCTGCGTGAAACTACTGTGCTCCAGTGAATTATTCTGAGCTTTGATTTTTGTAGAAATAGTAATTTCTTGTAGTTTTAGTTTAGTTGTTGTTAAGACCTGTGTAAACCCGGACCTTGTAAAGTCGACAGCAAATTTACATTTGCTCCAGTGGAACTGAGATTCCTCTTTCTTAGTGGAAAGAGAAAATTCTCTTAGAGCCTTGTACAAAAGCCAGAGGTACCAAGTAATCTGTTGGGTGAGTTTAAAGCACGAGAAAGTGAACTGTGGTCCCAGCTTGATTAATCAGTGAGTGAGGGACGTGGAGAAGCCGTGTGTGATGAAAACAAGCTCGTTCTTTAATTTCTATCTTTATCTGAAAACCCACAGGATCAGGAACTATACACATCCTGAATTATTTCAGTCCTTAAAAAACAATTGCAGTTCACACAAGGGGTGACATGTCTTAAGTCGTCAGTGCTGCCTGATTCGGGTCTCAGCGCTGCCTGCCTGCATGTCTGGGCAAGAGCTGCGTGCTTTCAAAAAAGCTCAAAATCCACTTTCAAAATAAGATTTTGCAGCAGAGCACATTTAACCTCGAACTCAGATGGGTGTGAGGGCTTTGGGGTTACAGCCTCTTCTCCTCTTGTGCTGTTTTGTGCTGCTACATGACTGCACCATAAATAGGAGCATTTACTTGCTCCTATTCAAGCAGTTTAACACCCACTGCAAATAGCTTTGTAATGAAGTCTCTGCTTGAGTAGGAGTTCAGTTTTGACAGCAAAGAAACTCGGTGCTTCTGTTTTCCATATTCTGTTAGCTGCATTATGACCCTGGAATGTATACAACACTGAAAGGCAGCAAATACTATTTTCATTATAATAGAAGCAACAAATAAAACTTCCATAATAATTTCTGTTGCATTTTAAAGGGCTTTTAGATCAGGTTAAATTTATTTGAGATAAAAGAAACGTTATATTGCTGCTTAACCTGTAGATGCTCTTGTTTTGTTTTAGTTTGTCTTAACACTGCTTTAAGGTTCCAGTGAACTCTTTCTGTGGGCTACTGAATATCCAGGAAACTCAGTACGCTTTCTCTTCTGGCTTCCAGTCCTAATTATGTTCTTTAAAAAGGGGAAAAAAATTGCTCCCACCCCCACAAAAAAAGAGAAACAAACAAACAAACAAAAACCCAAACAAACAAACAAAAAAAAAAAGAAAAAACCCACCAAAAAAACCACCAAAAAACCCCAAAACCAACACCAAACTTGTTTAGCTAGAAAACATGGCTAGTTAAAGAGCGCGTTTCTGCATATCAAGTCCTTCCTTCACGTACTAAACTGTGTAGTAACTATTATTCTTGTAAATGAAAAGTGAAGGTCAAACATTTTCTATTGCAATTATTTATTCCAGAGCTGTGGTGTCTGTATGTAGCCCTGTTCTTAAATGAGAAATAGGCCGATGAAACCTAATATGTAAATGAAATCTAATAGTAGCATGGAGGTTCTTCTTTTTCAGTTCACTGAATTACTCTGTAACTGCGCTTTAAGTGGTTAAGTTGTCCTATGAAAGAAGGGAATGCAATGGAGTATCAGCAATGGGCTGGTTGGTTTTTTCTGTGGTTGTTTCTGGAGTATGTAAGTCTGGATTTTTGTTTGTTTGTTTTTATTTTTTTTTTTAGCTATTGTAAAGCAATAAACAGTGAAGTTAGAATCTCTCAAACAAAATGTGCGTCTTGTTTAGGAGTTATTTCTCTGTGTGAATAGAGGGCTAATCTTATTCTTGGCCACATCACAGCCAGGTCCTTATAGAGGAAGGGCAGTAAGAGTGTTCCCAAAGCACTTGGGGCAGCAGTAGCAGCGAGTGAAGGGCACCGCATCTCCGTTCTGTAAGCGGGAAATAACCGGCGTTAGGGAGCAACATCGAGATTGTGGTGTTCTCCAGGTGTCATTTGTTACGATTCAGAAATGGGTAAGTGTTCCACATAAAAGGAACATAAAGTTAAAATCAGGGGCTTTTGAGGCCTCCTCTACAGGTATGATACACGTTTACTGTGATTACGTTTCAGTCTGAAGAGGCTGTGAGGACTGCAGCAGTACCACAGTCAAGTTTCAGAGAAACCTTCTACAGACTGTTCTGCAAAGCTCTCACTGCCGGCTGCACCAGTTGTGTGCCGGCTGCTTTTGCAGTTTACTGTTGTTAATGCAGGCAACTATGACAAATACTGAAGTCTGAATAAATAATTTATCTCCTGTATATCTTATTTAAGCTTTTAGGCTTGCAATATTTCACAATAATAGCGGGGGGTGGTTCCTGTTAATGTGAGGTGTTACAAGCCACCTAAACTTGAGGTTAGCTGGCAAGTAATAGACCTTAATCAACACAAGCCATTCATTTTTAAGCAACAGCTGAAAAAAGAGAAGACATGAAAGATGTATTTTCGTAGTAAATAAAAACTCCAACCACAGCAACAACAACAAAAAGCCAATAGTAGTGAATTCAGTACACTTCAGTAACAACCAAAACTTCTGTACTGATAGGCCTGTTTTTCCTATAAAACTGGTTCCAGACAGAGGATGTACACAAAGCTGTCACCAGGTAGAAACACGCCCATGTGCACCTGCTTTTACCTTGACTCTTGCAGTCAGACCTGCTGTGGGATGGGCAGTGAGCTCAGGGATTGAGGCAGTGAGCTCAGGGATGGGGCAGCAGGACCCCAGCCCTCCTCTGCCCCACCTCGCCGCAGGAACAACCGAGCCACTGTCCCCGCTGCCCTGCTCCCTCCTCAGAGGGAGCTCAGAGATGTTGCTTTATTCTCATTACCTTTATCCTATTCTTTGAGTGACGACACTCCATTTCACTTAAACTGCTTCAAAGCCTGGAATACCTGCAAACACCTTCAGGCACCATGTATGTGCTACACTGGGGGCCGAAGTCCTGCAGGGGTAGTATTATGATTTGACAAGTTTCTTGCTGTTGTACTGACATTTGATTAAAAAAAACCAGAACATTTCCAAAGCCTGCTTATAGAGCCATCATTAAATGATCTGGAAACATTTGCTGGTATTAAACATTTTCTTTGCTTACTTTAAAAATGACAATTTTGCTTATTCAAACTCATTTTTCTGTGTTGCCTTAGTACCCTTTTATATAGGAAGACTTAAAAAAAAAAGTGAAGATGTGAATTTAAACAAATTACTTTAACGACATTAAAAATGCTGTGTAGTAATTCTTTTTAAACTTTGGGTGTTCTAAACTGCCTTTAATTTAGTTAACTTGAAAGCCTCTCTATTGTAAATAAGTTGGGGACTGAGGCAAATTAATTTATCCGCTTTAAACATTAATTCAGTATAATTTCCTGACTGTGTCTCTGTAGGTGATCCTGAGGAGCACAAGCTGCAGAAATGGAAACTAGTATGGGTCATACTTTCTTTCAAAGGTCTGTGGTTCCCATCTAGGTTTGGTAACAAGTAGCTAAATTTGAAAAGAGATCAGCAGTTTAGATATATATCTAATTTTTAAAAAGATCTGTTTGTTAGAGTCACAGTGGTACTGAGTGCTGAGCACTCATTAAAACGTGTGTTTGTGCCTATCTGTGTGCTCTCAACTCTAAAATCCAGTCCCGAGCTCTTTAAACTTCCTGCCGCAACTGCATTGTTAGAGAGCTGGGTTTGTTACCATCCTCTTACATAGCCTCAGTATCCTCTTCATCAGATTTTCATTGAGCATTTCACTAAGAAAATTAAAGTTAATTAGCTATGTTGTTCACATCAGCCTTCCCAACTATTTCTGAGCCTTTTTTATGATCTAATGCAGTGGAATTTAGAGAAATACTGTGAGCTTTGTAGTAAATCTTCAAGGGAAAATTCTGTTGGCAGAATGTAAGGCACACACTGACCATCAGCATTACATGCTGCTTTGGTATAATCTGTGCTGACCTTAATAATATATAGAACATAACCTAGTGGGTTTTCAGTCATAAACGCTGTAAGCTATGCATCGTGGTGCACACTGTTGTGTGCAGCTTCTTCTCCAGTGACCGCTTAGAGTCTTTGAAATTCTAATTTATCGTTTTTCCAGTATAGAATGTAATAGCATCGCTGTTTTTTTTTCTTTAAAAAAAAAAAAAAGTTGAATTTATACCAAGTATTTAATGGCAAAATCACAATTTTTTATTCCACTTAGCAATTTGGCAGTGGAAGGGCCCTACTGTGTTCTTTCTTTGAAGTCTGAAAAAAAAAATCTGGCCTAAGTTTGATATTTGAGGAAAAAAAGATTTGCTTTGTGTAACAGTTATTCTCTGAATGCCATGGAACGCTCAGGGTAGGTTGTGCTTTCCAGACACAAATCTTTAGCTCGTCTTCTGTTTTTATACCAATGGCTACTCAGGTGAAACTTGTAGAATTTGGAAAGAAAAGGAAAGCACCTTCTAATAAGGAATTGTCTTCTCATTATAACCCTATGGATTTTCTGTAAAATTTTGCTGCGTGTAATGCATTATAATTATATGACAGGAGAATGGCGGAGAATATGGCATAGCATTTCCCATACGTTTCCTTTCTGAGATAAGAAAGATAAACATACTCTGCTTTGCTTCTCCAAGAAAGACAAAAAAAACCCCAAAACAAACAAAAACCAACAACCCTCTGCAGTTTCCTGCGAGGCAGTTGGACGTGAGCTGCTTTCTGGAGCTGAGGCTTTCCCCTGCCAGACAATGATCTGTGTCAGCCGATGGGGCTGGGTGTACAAAGTGAGGAAGCTCCCTGGACTGAGGTGTGCGTCCGCGGCTTCCTGAGAATGCGCTTTATCGCCCAGGGGTCCCTACACACTCACGCCGCTTTATCTGCCCAGCTCCTGGGACTGGGGGGAGAGCAGCTGTTTATTTTTCCAGGATGCTCTCTGTTCTGGGGGAAACAAGGGAGGCCTTTAATTGGATCTCTCTTTTGTCACTGGATTGCTGCGACTTCAATGAAATCGGGAGGAGCAGGTCTGGTTTAGGGTATGTGTAGCTTGACTCTAAATGACCCACCTCTGTTTCAGCCGTGACACCCGGGCCAGGGAAATATTTTGCTTAGGCTGGCTTTCCTAAAGCAGGGACAGAATCTCTAGTTACAGAATGAAGCGAGCAGCAGCGATACTTTGTTTGCTCTGCTCTCTACTGCACTTCTAGAGTCTGAATTGTGCAAAAGGGGAAAAAATACCCAGGCATCACTTTCCATACCAGCTGGGAAGCATGTGCTGCAGTTCCCAAACAGTCTGAGTGGGTAAGAGGTTTAAAAGCTTTAGGAGGGTTCAACAGGAGAAGCTGTAAAATTGCAGTAATGCTCCCAGTGTTAGTGGTTAACGAGATAGTGTCAGACACAGAGGGATGACCTCGATAGCTTCATAGCTCTGCAGTGCCCTGCGTTTTTGCTTTCTTGTTTAACTTTCGCATATGTAACTTCTTTTATTATGCTCAAACCAAGTTTTGTAATGCGCTGACATCTGCTGTGTGTTCCACTAATGCAGCCGCTAAAGAACTGAAATAAGCCTTGCAGCCTGTGCATATCGGGACTCAACAAATATGAAACGGGGGAAGGAGAGTGAGGGAACCTGGTAGCTTATTGTTGATTCCAAGGAGGTAAGAGGGAGCAAGCAACCCTGCACTTAAGGATCTTAAATTGCTTTATTGGAAGAAAGGGCATAAAGACAGCTGATTTCAGTCATGCAAACAGCAGTTCTATTAATTGACTGTTTAGAAAAAGCTACATTAGCCCAGTTTTGGTCTAATCAGGGTTGTGGCAATGCGATGGCCCTGCTGCGGTAGGCGTATGATCCTGATAAATAGCTTTTCTGTCAATTTTCAGAAACACTGAAATTGAGAGGAAAATGTAGCTGAACAACCCCACTATCTACACAATAACCACCGTGTTGTTTACAACTGTTCTGCAATGTGGGAGCAGCCTCTAACCCACCAGCAAATAATTGTGGGTACTACGGCAGGAGCTGCTGCACAATAACACCGCCTTTAAGATACGAGACCGAACTGTAAAAAGACTCTTGCAGTTAGATAGCAGCAAAACTTGCTGCTGGTTTAAAGCTTCCCTGAAACTTTATATCTGGTGATTGATTTCTGGCTGGGATGTGGGGCAGCAGAGGTGCACCATGGCAGAGTGGGACAATCCCATCACCGCTGTCAGGGCGCTGGAGATAAAGCCACAGGTGGCCTGTGCATCGCTCAGACCCTCGTCCCAGCCTGTGCTCCTGTGTAGGATACATTTCAGCTGGACGTTTCAGAGACCCAGGGCAATACTCATCAGAAATCTTCTATCAAATCAGTTTTAAACGAGAAACTGACCTTTGCCAAAAGGAATAGCTTGGCGGTTTTGCTTTTTGTCAAAAAATTGATGGTATTTCTAATGAAAAACTGAAGCCAAGCTGGGATTTCTGGTTATGTTCAGCTGAAAGTAATTGTTTATAAAAACAGGCACTTTTTCTTTCTTTTTTTTTTTTTTTTTTTTTTTTTTTTTTTTTTTTTTTTTTTTTTTAATAATTTTTTTTTTTATATTTTTTTTATTTTTTTTTTTTTTTTGAGAAACATAGTGTTTTACTAGCTTCAGGAAAGAATCTCTTCTACGACAAAGGCTGAAAATCTACTGGTCTCTCTGGAAAGGGGGGAGCCTCCTAGCAAATTGTTTCTCAAAAAACAGACTTACAGCAGCTCCATGACTCAATGAGTTATGAGGCTGTCTCTTACATTAGTCCCTCTATAGGTAATGTTAAGGTGATAAGTCTCTGACAGGCTAGATTCTGTACATAGACACTTGAGCAAGAAAGGATAGATGACCTTACTTCTTTTTTTTCTGTCGCAAAGCCAGCTGTAAAAACTTGTTTTGTAAATGTATACTTTACTAGAAAAACTAGGCTTCGAATGTGTCATAAAATGTAGTTTCTCCTTTTTTTAATTCCCAGCAAACGTGCAAAATAGCTGCAAGGCCATGCCACCTCACCCAACAGAATGAACTGAAACAGGAAAGTACATTTTCATTATGAACAATCTTAAACAGTAGGGGAAATCCTGCTCCCCTTGAGATCAAGAGGGAAATTCCTTTTTTGCTTCAAAAGAACCAAAATTTAGCTTTTTATTATTCTGAAAGCCTGTTTAAAAGCACTGGTGTTTCTATCACTTCGTGGTCTTCCTACAAGCAGGGAAAAGAGATACAGCTCTATACATCTTTATCCAGAGACACAGCTCTTTATGTCCTTGTATCAGTTTTACAGGTCAGTGGAGGGTTTGCTCCTGGGTGGTACTCAGGAACATTTCTTCAAAGGCTGTAGCATCAAGTGAGTTCTGACTTTCTGTCTTTGTTTGTTTGTTTGTTTCAATGGGAGTGATGTCTTCCTTGAAAGTCTGTGCTGAAGTGTTCTTCATTCATTGTTTGTAATGCCTCTTATGGTCAAGCTCTAAATATCACCTTTTCAAACTGAGATGTCTCGACATTAGCAATCACTATCAGTATTTAGACACATGAGTTCCCAGGTGCGTTTAAAGATGTTATGTATTACCCAATTCTGAGAAGCCACATGTACAAAAATGTGACATAAAATGACCAGTGGATGATACGATAGCAAGTAAGACTCTGCTTTATGCCTTCCAGCAACAGTGCTGTTTGGAAAATACTTGAAGTGCCCAAAATGTGACATGCTGCTTTAATGCCATATGTTATTCCAATCATAACATCAACTAGTAGAGACTCATGCTTTAATCAGTTGTAATTGTTGATGAACTAACATATCATGTGAAGCCAAGCCTATTTCTCCTTATTGGAGTGTAAGCCGTGTACAGGACTGCCTTTGTTCCTTGATATGCACTGCACATTTTCAGAGCTACTGTCTGTTAGGATGCTAGGATACATAAAGCAGTAAAAGCTAACAAATCACTCGAGGCAAAAATCTTAAAAAAACAAACAAACAAACAAAACCCCTACATTTCCCCTGCAATTTACCTAGGTCTGATAAAATCAAGATTTTAAAAATCCAGCCTTTTCCCTGCCCAATAAAAATGAACCACAGGAGAAGAACTTTTTTTTTAAACTATTATTCCAAATTTCTGCTTAAGATTTCAGCATATGTTCAGTGCTATACATGCTTCCATATTTAGTGGGCAATGTGAGAGCTAAGCCAAATGTGAAACGTTTGAACACAACTGGCTCAATACAATATTCAGTCATGAGGCACACTGGCTAGTAGCCTTCCTATGCAAATAATATTATTTCATGCTTAATATGAGACACCTATGGCACCAGGAAGATGAAGACTGATAGTGTGGAGCTCACTAGGTACCTGATAGGACAAGGAAGAAGTGGGAGAGAGATTTATTCTGCAAATAATTGCATTTTGTTGTTAAACAACGTGAGTGACGTTTATGTTCTGAACCTTGCTGTGGGTGTCATGGGGATTCTTGTAAGTTCCAAGGATGTTTACCCCCATCATACCGTGCCTTTGGCCAGACTTCTGCAGGAGCTGCTCTAGCAAAGGTCTCTGGGAGATGGGCTGAATCTTGGAAAGTTCTGGCCATCCTCACCCTTCCCCTTTGCAGCCAGCACTGTCCCTGTGGGCTGTGCCGGCCGTCGGGCAGATGTTCGTGTGTCCTGCCCTCCACGCTGGGCTGGTGCTGTCTGACCAGGATGTGCTGGCTGGCTCTGACAGCCTTCAACTTGAGCCCTTGGGTCACAGTGTGGAATTATTTGTGCCTAGCATGGGTTGGACTCGCCTGTGGGGCTTGACTTCTTCTGGCAGCTATACATAGACAGGGTGTATCTCTTCTATTTGTTGCAAGGCATAGCTACAAAATGGATGAAAAAAGGAAAACAAGCAAAAATGAAATTATATGTAAGTAAACAAACTGTAATAAAATGAGCGGGCTGAACTTTCATCTACATCTCAACTGGATTTGAACCAAGCCCCTTCTGATAGTCTAAGAAAGTTTGGTGAATTATTTTTTTGTTTGGTCTGCTCTGCATTTCCTTGCTCTCATTGAAACCAAGAGTAGAAATGCTGGAAAACTGTGAGCAAGTCTGATATGTTGTTTCTGGCCAGGTCAAAAGCAGGACAAGCTGGAAATGTCATGCAAACTCCCATGTTTGGTAGATTTCCAGTTCAGGTTTGCAGACTGAGAAGGCTGGAATAAGATTGAGGTAAACAAAAAGTCCTTAGGGTGATTCTACAGACAAAAATCAACTTCCAGATTTTAGATGGCTAAGCTTAAACTGAAATATTTAGCTACTTCAAGGTTTCTGTTATTGCTGTGAAGGGAAATTTAATGTTTTAGGGTTGCATTATGCTTCCGAGCCCACTGTTGGCTGGGACAATGCATGGACTTAAAAGGTGTCCGAGGGTCAAATCCACCTTTCACTGGCACCGCAACCTATGTCTCCAATGAATGCATGCTTTTTCAAGGTATGCATTCAAGTTTTTGAGGGACTGCATGTAATCTGAAGTTGACTTTGGCTAAAGCTTAGCTCTTTTCCTCCAGAAGGAAGAAAATCACTTCTATCATATCACTTTTAACCTGATTCTCTAGAGACTGGATGTGGTTTGATCCAACAAAACAGATTTGTTCTCAGATCAAACCTAGTTATATGATTTGCAATCTTATAATCTTTATAGAAACATAGTAGCTACGTTTAAAAGGAAACAAACTTGTGCTTCTAATTGTTTTAAAGTGCAGCATGTACTTGGTAGAGGCACAACTAGAGTTCAGAGGGGGTTGATTGTCAAGTGCAGCAGTTCCAACTGGGGAGCTTAGAAAACAGAAATGGCTTTACTGTTCCAGTTCATTCAGGCTGCACGTACACCAGTGTGGTGGTGCCACGTATTCCTCCTGAATGTGGGCAGCATCTAACACTTCAAGTATTTGAAGAGGTGGATGTAGTTTGTGGGGACATGGTAGTCCTCTCTCACCTTAACTCTGCCTTCTGGATCTGACAGGGTGTTCTCTGGGTGTTTCAGCCAGAGCTTCTGCCCAATAAGCAAGTGGGGGGAGAAGCTTGTATATATATGGAGGTATTCACAAATTGTTTATATAGGTAACATGTACATAAACTCCAGATGTGGACAGTCTATTTTAAAACAAAAGCATCCCGTTCCTCACTAACCTAGTCTCTTCTACAAGTCCTGGAAGACCTTGAGACATGACTACTTAGTTTTAACCAAGTCAAACTGCTCCTAGTTGCCCAGAAATGGAAAAGGAGCATGACTTAGTGGTCATAGTGCAGACAGCAAACTCCGAGTGTATGTGTGGATTTTATATTATGTTGCTATATCTGTATAGCTTTGTTCCCAGAGCAGCATCTTCCCTGCAGAAAGTGGACAGAGGGCCCTCAACATGCCCCCCACAAATTCTCAAGAAGCTGCTAATGGCAAAACTTGAATCCGTAGTACATTGATGTGCTGCCCAAATGCAGCAGCCTGAGTCACCATGAGCTACTCAAACTACAATGGGCACAGCCGCAAACTTGTGTAAGCACTCCCTGTCTCGCCAGGTCTGTTGTAGGAGTGGGAGACCCCAGCTTGAGCTTGGGCATGAGTATCCCCGTATACTGCCACAGCAAAGCACCCCCAGTATGGACAAAGCTAACTCGTGTTGTCAACTGCTAGAACTTACTTCAGTCTCAAACCTGTTGTATGGGCTCTACAGATTAAAACAGCTTGACCAGTATCACTGTCTCTCTAAAAGGGCTTTTGTCAGCAGTTGTATCAAGTGAGAATTGCTTTTTTCCCAATCACTAACACTCTGGTTATATTGTTGTATTGTGTTGGCAGATCTATGTCTCCTAAATTTAGGAGTTTCAACTTGTAACCTGAATAAGCTTTTTAAATATTGCTTCCTCAAAGCAGTAATGTCCTATACCCTGGATGAAAATAGACTTGAGCAGATTATATAAATTCAGAGAGAATCATGGCTATAGTTTAGGACCCATGTTCTCAGAGAAGTAATAGAAGACATAGATTTTCTTTGTCCCTAGGTTGGCTGGAATAATTTTTCTTTAAGTCTCTTTTTTTAATATAATCTGAAATTTGTACCACTTTCCCTGCTCAGCTCTTTAACAGCACAATTTTTGAAACAGTCTAAACAAACATGCAGATTTTTATTACCTAAAAACGATCTTTTAAACAGTGTATCTATGTAGCAACAGTGGGAGAAGCCTGCTTTGGCTCTAATTTTGTTGTACAATGCTATTAATTCGCAACTTCAGGCTGATCTGGACATGAGTGGACTTGTATGGTTTAGGTTTTTTGTTCCTTTATTTTTTTTCCCACCCATGCTTTGTAGAAAAATAAGCATCAATTTTGAAGTGCTAGAAAGAGCAGCTTGCTTTGGAAGTTGTCAAGACTCTGATACAAATGATCTTTGCTTCGAGCTTCCTAAGGAGACATAATTTCTACTCTGTCTAAAAAGAGGAGGCTGGCTTGTTTGTTTTTATTTGCAGCATTCGGCAGCATTGCTGTAGGCCACTAACTGCAGGATGGCAGTAACACAGGATTATCCTGCAGAGCCGTAACTAGTGAATCCATAACAGCCAACCTGAACTCTGCTGCGGGCTGCCATTTAATACCGCAAGAAACTGTTTGTATTTCATCATGTAACCGGTTGTGTGAATTTAAGAACCTTCCCTGGATCGGGCTGTGTTTTTGGATGAAAGAAAGGAACTACCAAATGGCAGAGTGAAATACAGAGTTTGTTTTCCTGTAGGCCTGTCCTCTAAGCATAAACAAATATACTGTAGTGAAAACTCTGGTTCAGACTACGGAAAAGAAACTGAGTAGAGATGGGAAGTGTGAATGTAAGAGTGGAAAAAGATTTGAGCTACCTTTTCTAATTAGATAGATTTATCTGATATCAAGGCAGTAGGAACAAGCTCAAAATGAAAGGGAACAGTGAGAAGTATCTTCATAGTGTCAGCGAAGGGGGGAAATCTACTCTGCTGATCTTAAAACCTTTCCCTCTAAAATTCCCATTGGAGTGGGTGTAGAATTCGAGACCATTTGTGACTTTTCCCTCAGGCCCTGTTAGATGGGCTTTTATTCAATGTGATTTCAGTCCAGATCATAATAAAGTTGCTCTGTTCCTCATGAAGCTCGCATTGTGGATGTACAGTCATCATGGTCTATGGACTTGCTTAGTTTTTTCCTGTAAAAACAGAAATCCTTGTACAGCTGGGAGCTTGTGCAAACAAGCCTGAAGCTACCAGAATTTTTAGCTTTACAGTATAAAGCAGAAACTAAATTCTCCACTGCAAAACATATATGCACCTATATATGCTCAAGGTTTTGACAATGAGACTCATTCATGCAGAAGAAGACACTTTCTAGGTGAATATTTCCTTGTTCTGGCATCATATGCCAAGTAATGTAATTAAAGAACGTTTGTGAAATAGTTGGGACTGTGCTGCTGAGAATCCTGAACAGACGGGAAAGCAGGATATTGTGTGTGTCTTGTCCCTAGATGAGGGAGGTGATCTGCAGACCAAGCGAGAGGTTCTGAAAACGAAAGCTTTTTCCAGCCGGAGTTTAGGGTCTAAAGGGAGTGACACGCGTGCAATTTTCTCTCACATTATAGTTGCGTTGAAGTCGCAAAGATGCTTATTCCTCGTAGCCAGTGCCGTGTCGCTAATCAGCACATCCCTGCCTTCAGGTGTCACTTACACTGGGAGAGAAACGGGCACTGGAGAAGCAGAGCCCGGGCTGGAAAGCGGGGTCCCGGGGCACCCCCGCCCCGCTCTGCCCGCGGGCTCATGGGTCTCCGCGCGTGGGTAACACAAGGAAACGCCTCCGTCTTCCAACATTTTAACAGATTAAGTCTGATGAATTTTAATCGAGGCCAGAATAGTTTAGTTCCCGCAGTACATTTTGTTAATTCTTATGAGCGCCGGGGTGCAGGACAGACCCTCGCAGGCCGGGTTTACATGTAACCTTGTTTTCCTGTATTTGTTATGGGAATAAATACTCCATGATCCTAAAGACTAGTCGTATTTAGAAAGAGAAAAAAAGGGAAAAAACTAGAACTATATGGTGACTGCCCTGTTCCGGCTTCTTTGGTTGCTGTGCCGAGGAGGGGAAAGACGCCGCGGGGACGGAGCCTGCCCGGCTCCCGGAGTCTCGCTCCGCCGCCGCGGCGGATCCCGAGCGTCGGGAAAACGGGTGTCGGTACAACGTGTGCCTGGGGTCCCTTTTAGATCCATGTCTGTGCCGTTCCTACGTGAGGCAAATTAACGCAGGGTAATGTAGTTACCGCCGCGGTGAACTGCGGGCGAGAGCGGTCCCGGAAGGCACCAGCCGTGTGTCCGTCCCTGGGAGCCGAGGAGCCGCATGGCACCCGGAGTGGAGTAGGACCCAGAGGATGGATCAACCGAGTGTGTCTCCTGTCCCTGTCCGGGTGTCGGTGCGAGAGGAAGGAGCCCTGCCCCGATGCCTGCAGGCAGCGGCTCGACTGCGCTGGCCGAACGGGAGCGGGGTGCTTAGAGCTAGGGGCGTCTCGGCGCTCTCCGCCGGAGACGCGTTTCCTCGCCAAGAGAAAAAAAAAAAAAGTTTAGGAGAGGAAGCCTGCCACATTTTCAAACAAACTGACTTCAAACCTTCTAGGTAGAAATCGGCTCGGCTTGCCTGCACGGCGGTGAGTACTAAAAGAAAAAAAAAAAAAAAAAAAAAAAAAAAAAAAAAAAAGAACCAAACCTCGGGCTAGCCGAGTCCTATCAGCGCTGCAGCTGAAGGCACGGCTTTCGTGAGAAGCCTTGCCCGGGCTGCCGGGGCACGGTGTGGGGGCGGTACCCTGCCCCTGTCCCCCGCAGCGCTCCCCGGTGCCCTCCCGCCACGGCGGGACGGGGTGCAGGGCTCTCGCCGCGCTTCTTGGCGATGAGCCCCGCCGCTTGCCGCGTCCCGCTCCGCACGGTGCTTCGACCCGCGGGTACGGGCTCAGCCGCTTCCTAGCCGGAATACCGGCCTTGGGGCGGTAGGTAAGGGTCTCGTGCTCTGTTTGGGAGTGGGGATCCGGCCCGGCTCGGTACCGGAGAAGTAGGACGAAGCCCCGATATGCAGCCCTTCTCGGGATGCTTGCTTAGCGCGGTTGCGCGGCCGGCGCTGAGCCCCGCTCTGCCCGCCTCCTTGCCGGCTTCTCCTCACAGCGAACGGTCTGGGGCTGTTCTGCCCTCCTATGAAAAAAGCGAGAACCTTTTCCCTGCCACCCCTCAGCGTCCTGCGGTGGGATCTGCCCCCGCTGCAGTGGGCTGGGGTCGGTGCGACCGGCGCCGTGAGCCCTCCTCCACTACTGCTCCCTTCCTGCTTCCCCTATTCCCGAGGGCGGCTGCAGGCCCTGCCGGGGAGCAGCTTCGCTGGCTCCTTCTGCCCTCGCCGTGTCCGGGTTTGTTCGACTCCTGCTCAGCCCCGGGAGCGGCGGCCGGCGGAGCGCGGGCTCGCCCGGGCGCACCGGCACCGTCAGGTCGGGCTGCTCCCTGGGGTCGTGGCCGGATCCCCCCACTCCTTCACCGGAGAAGAGCTCGCCGCGCCCCTCTGCTCGCTGCCCCGACATGCCCGTGAGTGCTCTAAGACCTCAGCTCTCTGCTTAACTGCAGATTCAGTGTCCAGGCTCAGCTTTAGTGGGGCGCTTCTGCGTTTTCAGGTGGTTCTTTAATGTCCCCAAGCATCGAAGAGAGGCAAGAGCCCGACAGCGCCTGCCTGTCCTTGTATCAAACATACAAGTAGCACACGGGGCTGCGCGCTCACCTTTGCCGACGCTCGGCCCGATCGCCGCTCCAAGCGCTGGGCTGAGCTTCTGCCCTGGTGTTCATCCGAAATCCCCCTTGATGGGGCTGTCAAAAAAAAAAAAAAAAAACCAAACAAGCCCCTTGGATGTCAAATGTCCTTTGCGAGCGAGCCCTGGTCAGGAGCTGTGTGCCCGGCTTAGGAGTCAAAAGGGAGGTATCTGCCATTTGGCGGAGGTGATGACACACGCAGCAGTGCTGTTACACCTGCACCGGCCCTCGCCGCGGAAATGCCGGCGAGGGGGAGCGCCGAGAGCAGCATGGGTGGCCGGCAGAAAGAAGCCAGCCCGGCCCTGGGGAGCCCGGGAGCCCCGGGCGCGCTGCGGCGAAGGGCACAGCTGGCTCCGGCTGCCCGGTCTCTCTGCGCGGAGCGGCCGCCGGCAGCCGGCCGGGGAGGAACATCCTGGAGATTGTCTCTCCTGCGGGCCTTTCGTCTGTGTGCGTTAGGGGGGTGCTTAGGGGGTGGCGTGCGCTGTTCCGCGGCTGTGTGCGGAAATATAGAGGCCTCGTTTCTGTGACAGAATTTATGCAGCCCAGGTCTCAGGGTATGCGTTTCTCCGCCGACGGGAGAGAAGGGATTCGTTATATGGCTGTAGGCGAAGATGCAGAAATGTTATTTTAGCTGAGAAATATAATAATATATCTAAATATAATAGCTCCCTTAAGGGCTATTTTATTTCTTTCTTAAAATACGTTTCTACATCCTCAAGTGCCTTCATTGACAAATGGCATCTCCCGGGTGGGGTGGAAGCAGGGACTGCGTGACCTTGGCTGGGCAGAGCAACTAGAGATCCGTGCATGGGATGCCGAAGCCCCAGGGCACCCAGACGGGAGAGGCCGGCTGCACCGGGCACGGTGTTCCAGAGCTGCCAGCTTTCCGGGCTTGCGTTCGCTCACGAGAACTGGTGTAACGCGTAAAATCGGCGGGGCGGGGAATTGCGCAGCGGTTTGCGTTCAAGAAAGGCAGAAGCGAGCCTAAGAGCCGTGACCTGCCGGCCCGCGGATCCGTGGGCGCCGAGATGTACGTGTAGCTCTTCGAGGGTCGCTTCTGGACATCCTGAGAGGGGACGCACAGAGCCGTGCTTGAATACCGGAGGGGAAGTCAGGTCTGTGCGGGCCAGTCCCCAGAGCGGAGCTGTACCGGCAGCAGCGGGCTCACTGCAGCGCCGGGCCCGAGGGCCGAGCGGGGGCCGCGGTTGGGGAGAGCGAAGCTCGGCCCGGCTCCTGTAGCTGCCGACGGGGGTGCTCAGGAGGAGAAACGGGGTCAGTCTGCCCCGCTCTCGGGGATCGGGTTGGAGGCTCCGTTAGAAACCAGTGCAAAGCATCCTCTGACCGACCGCTTCTGTAACTGCGGTTGGAGCAGCCCCTGATAGTGATTTATTATTACACGACACCTCTTGTGCTTGGGCCAGCTAAGACTGCCTTCCTACTGCTAGGGGAGGCTCTACCTGAAGGCAGAAAACGGGAAGGAGATGGGGACTGTTGGTGCCACATACATTGCTACAGGAACCGTGTGAAAAAAGTCGGAGCCCTCCAGGGAAACAAGCAGGAAAGCTGCCCGGTGTGTCATCCCTTGCCTCGCCACCCTGCCACGGCCCTTGGGGCGTCTTTCAGCCCCGCAGCCGCGCTGGGTGCCTGCGCGTACTTCGCTCTCAGTTTTCTGCAAATAAGGGCTGCAAGAACCGACTTGCAGGCAGCGGCAGCAGCCTTCTTGTGCTCCTCGGGCGCGATCGGTTGGTGGGGCCCGGGGCCAAGACATATAAACGCGACCTCGTGTGCGGCTGGACGTGACAGCCGCCGGGACAGGGTCGAGCGCCGCGGCTGCGGGCACACCCCCTCGAACCCACCTCCCCTCGCCTGGCGGGAGGGGAGACCAGCGCCGCGGGCCCCGGCGGGCTCCCCGGGCGGGCGGCGGAGGCTTGTTCAGTACCCCCCAAGAGCCCCCCCCACCCCCCGCCCCCGGCGGCGCGGCCGAACCGGGGCGGTTCCCCGCCGCTCCGCAGGGCCACGTCGGGCCGCGTGTGCGTGGGGCTGAGCGCGGCGCCGTGACTGCGGGGTGAACTCGGCCGTGCCCAGCGGCTCGGCGGCGATAGGGGAGCGGGCTCCTGACGAAAGCGGAACTTGGCCGGGCCCATACAAATCAGAAAAGAGCCCGGCCGCCGCGGCAGAGGGGAGCGGAGCCCGCGGGGGCAGGGACGCCGCCGCCGCCGCGCTGCACGGACCAGCGGCGCCACGAGAGGCGCCTCCCGATCTCCGTCCCGTTCCCAGCTTCGACCCTGGTCTCGGCGAGTGCGGGGCGGGACGGCCGGCAGCACCGGGCTGTGCGCATCGGGCAGCGCTCCGCTCCGCACGGGGCTGCGCTGCACGCCCGGGGCGGCGGACCCCGGGTACCATGATGAGCGCCTACCCGGACGGCGAGGAGGACACGGTGGCGCTGCTGGTTCATGACACCAACGGCAGCAAGGAGCCGGAGCGGGGCAAGGAGGAGCTGAGCGGCGACAAGGGCCCTGAGAAGCCGGACCCCTCGCAGAAGCCCCCCTACTCCTACGTAGCCCTGATCGCCATGGCCATTCGGGAGAGCGCAGAGAAGAGGCTCACGCTGTCCGGCATCTACCAGTACATCATCAGCAAGTTCCCTTTCTACGAGAAGAACAAGAAGGGCTGGCAGAACAGCATCCGCCACAACCTCAGCCTCAACGAGTGCTTCATCAAGGTGCCCCGGGAGGGTGGTGGGGAGCGCAAGGGTAACTACTGGACCCTGGACCCGGCCTGCGAGGACATGTTCGAGAAGGGCAACTACCGCAGGAGACGAAGGATGAAGCGGCCCTTCCGGCCGCCCCCGACCCACTTCCAGCCCGGCAAGACCCTCTTCAGCCCCGACAGCTACGGGTACCTCTCCCCGCCCAAATACTTGCAGTCCACCTTCATGAACAACTCGTGGCCGCTGGCGCAGCCCCCCGCGCCCATGCCCTACACCTCCTGCCAGATGTCTGGCGGGAACGTCAGCCCCGTCAATGTGAAAGGACTCTCGGGCCCAGCGTCGTACGGCCCCTACTCGCGGGTGCAGAGCATGGCGCTGCCCAGCATGGTGAACTCCTACAACGGTATGGGCCACCACCACCACCCGCACGCCCACCACCCCCAGCAACTCAGCCCGGCCAGCCCCGCGCCGCCCGCGGCCCCGGCGGCGAACGGAGCCGGCCTCCAGTTCGCCTGCGCCCGCCAGCCCGCCGAGCTGTCCATGATGCACTGTTCCTACTGGGAGCACGACAGCAAACACAGCGCCCTGCACTCCCGCATAGACATCTAGGGAGGCTCCGGCCGGCCGCCGCCGCAGAAATGCCGATGCCTCGGCCCCGCTGCCCCTCTCCCATCCCTCCGCGTTCTCCTGGGCTATCCTGTCTCTCCTCCTCATTTCTATCTGTGGACTTTACTCTCTCTGTGCCCCAACTGTTGCGGTGGAAAAATAGTAGCCCTGTCCGCGTGTAGTGTATGAGCCGTCCTACGGTGAGGAGAAGGCAGTGTGAGTGCGGGAGCTTCCCCAGCGGGGCTGCGCCGGGCGCAGCAGTGGCCGGGCCGCTGCCTCTACGCGAACTCGGATTTACCGTTCACTTCTCTGATCGTGTCTTTGTGAGAGGTCAGGGCGGGGGGAGCATGTAATTAAAATTAGCCCTCAAAATTTTGCTCCATTATAATTCGGCCGGAATCTTTTTGGGCTCAGCCTTGGAAAGAGTGAAGTGGAGCTTGTAAATAACGGAGGCATTTCCATGCGTGGTGGTGCGGGGATGGCGGGGCCTAGACACTGCCGTGTGCCCGCGCTGCTCGTCCTCCTCTTCATCTTCTCTTTCTTCTTTCTCGGTCTGCAAAGCACTGCGTTTCTTCTGAGCTGTGGCTTTTCGTCAAAATAGTACTTATGTGGGGACTGCTGTAACAGCAGGAGATGTGCGATATTGCTGGTTATTAGAAACCAACAAACGAAATCCATCAGGATCACTCGTGAAACGTTTCGACAGCGGTAAATATATTTTTTGAAGGAGGCAATTTCCTCTAAGGTCTTAAAAGAAATTTTATACAGGTCTAAAAAAATATTTTGATGTTATTAAAAAAAAAAAGACGGTTTCCTATAAATTGGAATATTTTCCCGTGTGCATATTATTATTAATAATGAAAGTTTAAACTATCTGCGTATTTTTTTTTACCCCAAACCTGGCCCAAAATGGATCTTCCAGTAGGTTCTGCTTTTGAATGCTTGCCCTTTTTCTTAAAACGTTTTGATCCTTCAATTTTACATAGATTAATGTGGGAAAAAAAAAAATAGCGTTTATAATACCGGGGCCAGTTCATAGCGATTTTATAAATGTTTATGTAAGCTGATAGATGCTGTTGCATAGTACCATTTTGGGACCAACTTTTCTAGAGTGAACTAGCACTTTTATTGTACTTTTTAGCCTTGTAAAGCCTCCAATAAAACGCCTTTCCTTCTTTCCATAATCGTTTTATTTCACTCCTCTCCTCCGTGCTCGGGATCGAGCAGCGGCAGCAGAGAATGGGGCGGGCGCCGTGTGCTGGCGGCGGGCACCGCTCCCGGCCCCGTGTCCCGGCTGCGGGTTTGCAGCGCTCTCCGCAGCCGCGCACGCCTGCTCCGCTGCGGAAAATACGCCGGCTGTACTTGAGCGGTGTAGTGGCTCTGTTAAGCGCCGTGGCGGGCCGCGCACCGGCGGGAAAGGTGCTGGCTTGGTGGCCGCCGAGGAGGCGCGGGGACCGTTTCGTTTGCGGCACGGGTGGGCCTGGGAGCGCCTCCGCTCCGCTCTGGGACGCGGGCAGCCGCCAGCACTTCGCCCGTGTGCCCGGCCCTCCCGGGGCACTGGCAGGCAGAGCCCTACGGGCAGTGCCAGGGGCTGTGCCCACCATAGACCTCTGCTTCCCTTTAGTTTCTTTGCCGCCTGCTCGGGGCTGTGGCGCTGGGCGACACGGCGCAGCTCCGCGTCGCCTCGGGTCCAGTCCGGCTGCGCTGCGGCGGGACCCGCGCACCATCTGGGCCTCGGCCGGTGCCGGTGCTGGGAGCCGCTGGTGGGTGTCGGTTTCCGTGCTGGGCCCATGGCTCTGGCAGCGGTGCTCCCGAGGCCTGGGCCTCGCTTCAAAGCCTGCCCGCGCTCGCAGGCAACGGCCCCGGAGCGAGCGCCCGGGGCTCACAACGGAAGGAGGTGGCGTGGCCCCCGCCCGCTGCCGGCCCGAGGCGCAGCGGATCCCCTTAGACGCTGACCTAGGCCAAGTCTGCTTTCCCGCGGGCGGGAGCGGAGATGCGGGTGTTCCGCTTGTTGTGAGCTGCGCCAGGAGCTCGCGACCCCGGCGAGGGGGTGCCAGGCGCGAAACTCGGTACCGGGGGTGAGCACTCCCCTCCCGCGACCGGGAATCTGTGGTGGGCCCAACAGGAGACCTGACCCGCAGGCGATGGGTGCAGAGAGGCCCTTGCCCAGCTGCCTGACGCTCTCCCTCTCTGCCAGGGCCTTCTGCAGGCTCCTTGCACGGAAGGAAGAGGCAGCCTTCAGTTCGGTCGCAGAAATCCGTGGGGGGGACGCGGGGACAGCTCGCCTCTCTGCCGCGGCGCTGCTCGGCGGGCACGGCCAGTGGAGAAGGGCACCTGGGCCACCCGTCGGGGCAGCCCGGCCTCGATGCATGCTGGAGGCCCTGCTGTGCCCCCTGCCCCCGGTCCCCAGAGCCTGGTCCGAGCCGGAGGGCTCTGCGAGCGGTCGTGCGACCGAGGGGCCCTGCTCCCGAGCGGGCAGAGACGTGAGGCTGCGGCAAACGGGGTCGCTGCGAGGCGCCCGTGCCGTGGCCGCTCCGCGGTGTGCACAGAGGGCTGCGGGGCCGAGCTGCTGCCTCGGGGGCTGGGAAGGAAGGAGCGACACCAGCTCCTACACGAACACCGATGTAACGAGAGGTGAAAGGCCGGAGTAAGGCGACGGGCAGCCCCGGATCTGCCAGTGCACACGGGACACGGCGTTGACTCACGCCTTTGCTGCCCGTGGCTCTGACGGCCGCTGCCGGGAGCAGGGCACTCCTTCGGGGCCTCTGACCTGCCCGGGACCCTCAGGTGGTAGGTAACGGCGAGGGGGAAAGGCGGCATCGTTCACACGTCCCGAGGAGTGTAGGGCAAACGTGGCGACCGGCCCAGGCAGCCCGACAACCGCCTTGTGGATTGTTGCCTTGCATTGGAGGGCTCAGGGCCCTTGCTGCTTTTTGCTTATTTCATAGGTACGACTAGTCTCTCTTGTTTCCTTCGGGGTACGTCGTGGCTATGGCGAATTCGCAAGGGAAACCCCTCCAGCCGCCGGCGATTGGCACGGGGCGAAGGGAAGCAGGGAGCGCCGCCCTGCGCCCCGCACAGCCCCGCCGGCTTCCCTCCAGGTCCCTTCCCGGGCTGCGCCGTCATTCGGATTGCAGAGCCCATGGCAAACGCCCGGGAGCGGCTGGAGCCTCGTCGTCTTCGCGTGAAATGATACCTGGCTGTATTTAGATGTAGGAGGGGGCGGCAGCAGCCCGGGACCAGGCAGGGCCGTGCGGACCTCGGGGCAGCAGCTCGTCCCCAAGTCAGCCGGTGCCGCCGTCGGGCTTGTAGGATGTTTTCACGATCGTTTTCCGTATTTTATAAACAGAGGCTGCACTGAATGTAAACTCGTGTGGCTTATTAAACAGCCACCGTGTCCTGGGTAAGGCTGCTACCCCCTCCTTTTGCCCTGCCCTCAGGACCTCTTCGACAGCCCTAGAGCAGACCGTTCCCCCTCTCGGACACGGAGGGACTGGGCTGGTGTGGCCCCGGGCTGCCTTCAGCACGGCCAAGCCTCCGGCAGCGACGCCTCCCTCTGCCCTTGGCCCTCCGCAGAGGGGATGGGAAATCAGAGCCAGAGCTCCACTGGCGTCCCGGGCCGGCTTGCCCGCGTTCGCTGGGCTTCATCGGACAGCGGCGTGGGGCAGGTCTTGTCCCGCTGGCAACAGTGCGGCCCCTGCCGCTGTCGGGAGCGGCCGGGCTTCCCATTCAAGTCCCGCCGGCCTGGGGAGGAGGGCGGCCATCACATCCCTATTCGCTGGGCAGCAAGCACCGAGCCGGTGGGGTGCCGGGAGATCTCGCTGTGCGCTATCGAACACCCAGGCGTGGACATACAGAGACTGAGTGTCCCGTGAGGGACTTATCCCCTCGCGTCCGTAAGTCCAGGCCACTGGGCAGCCTTGCTACTGTGCAGTGGCATTTGGCACGACAGCTGCTGGGCGGGAGAAGGAGACTGTAGCGACCCCAGGTGCAGGCAACCCCATGGACACGAACGGGGTGCCCACGGCGGTTCAGCGTTCCCTCGCCCTGAGCCGCCGCGTCCTGTGGCTCCCGCCTGGCCCCGGGCCTGGCCCCGGGGGCCCCTTACGAAAGCAAGCGGCCCAGCGCCTGTCTCTTGGCAAGAGTTGGGCTTGTGCGTTGTGTAAGGCCTTTCCCCGTTATATAAACGACAGCACGAGGAACGCTCCGCGGAGCGAGGTGCGATCCGCAGGACAGCACCGCGGCACAGACCCTCCGCCCGGCCTCGGGGCTGTCGCCCGCCACGGGGCTGCTCAGGGGGCCGGAGCCAGGACGCTCGAGGCCGCTCTCCCGGCTGAGCTGCCGTCGCTGCCCTGCGAGAGCGGCCCCAGGTTTATGCAATGCTGGCGAGAGATGAAAGCAGAAGAGCGAGGGCTGTTTTCTCCCTGCACGGAGCGGGTGTGGAAGCAGTGTTGTGTTGGCCACTGCCGGAGCGGGAGCGCGCTGCCCGTACCGCTCGAGGGAAGGGAAGGGTTTGCTCTCCGGGTCCCGTCGCCCCTCGGCTGCTCCAGTCCCCGGGGCAGTGCCGGGCCCGGGGTCTGTTTTGCGGCCGCAGGTTTTTTATCCTCTCTGGTCCTTTGCGCAGCCCTCAAGCTCCGGCCGGACTGGGAGAGTGGCAGAGCCGTCGGCGCCGGGAGCGGACCCCGCTGGCACGGCACGGCACGGCTGCCCTCTGCCTGCGGCCCGGCGGGAGCGCGGGGCAGCTGCCCTACAGCTGGGTGCTGAGGGGCTCCAGGGGACCGGTCGCACTCCGAGGCGTCCCGGCTCCTCTCGTCTTGCCCGAGGCGGGTGGGCAATGGTGCCGATGGCTGCGGTCAGGTCAGAGCCGTGCTCCGGGAGGAGACACACACAGAGCTCTCACCTTGCGCCCCCCTCCCGCCCCGACCGGTGCGGCTGTTTGATACCGCCGGATTCCTGGTATTCTTGTCCGTGTTTTAAGTGGTGAAAAAGTCATTTCCAGTCCCATGGTCCGTGTTTCACCCTGAACTCATTGAAAAGAGAGTGCGGGGTCAGGACTGTTTATTATACAACCAATTAAAACAGGAAAATATGCAAAGGCTTCATTCAGCGAGATCCGGCTATTGTTAAGCCGAAAACGATATTTTTGTTTCAAAAATAAAAAAGTACATTTGTTACTTAAAAAATCTCCGCTCTCCATGTGTGACGGACGCGGCTCCCGGGCTCTCTCCCTGGCTGCCGTGCCCCGGCGCTCGGGAGCGCGGTGAGCTCCGGTGCCCCGGCTCGGGCCCTGCGCTGCCGGAGGGCGGCCCGACGGGACGGGCGGCGGACGGCGACCGAGGACCCCTCCTTCCCCCTCGCCGAGGCTCGGCTCGCCCAGCGGGGTCCGGTCCTGCCCGCTGGCAGGGGAGGCCGGCCACCATCGAACTCAGGGACCCAGCTCGGTACAAGCCGGCGTGCTGCTTTAGGCAGTAGAAGACGGTAAAAAAAATACTGCGAGAACGAAAAAGCCCGACACTGTTGTGAGCGATGGCCAGGGCCGGGATAACCAGACTGGAGAGCCCCGAGATGCAGTGCAAAGCCTCGGGCGCAGCGCCGAGGCCCGTCAGCGGCGCCTGCAGCCCTGCGCACATCTGGGCGGCTAGGAGCTGGGGACGGAGCCGGGCCTTAGGCAGGGCTCCGAGGTCTGCGGTGTCTCTGCGCCTTCTCCATCCACCTACGCACACCCCTCGAAGAGCCCATCTTTGGGTCTGCGGGGTATCCCGGCGGCTTGGCAGGGCTCTCTGCGGCCGTGTAACATCTGCCCCGCAGCAAGGACGCGGCCCCGCGCAGGGCAGGCGGGGGTGGGGGGGACTCCTCCCGGCGGGGCTTGGCGCCCTCCGCACCGCTGCCCGGGCCGGCACGGCACCGCCGCCGCCCCAGGTAGCCCTTGGGGTTGTGTTCAGCAGAGGGCTTGGGAAGCGCTCACCAAAACAATCGCTTAGGCTGGCCTGATCCAATGGGTTTATTTTAGTCCTTGAGCTGTATTGAAAACATTAGCTCTGCTTCTTGTGGTTGTTTACAGTATGTTGGTCTCAGCATCACAGCCTCACTTATGGAAAAGTCTTACAGAATTTAGGCAGGGAGAAACCGACACAGAAGTGACTCAGAAAGCATGATGGCAAAGGATTAATGAAGTCAGAGACAGGAAGGCGGAGGTAATAAATGAGTTTTCACTTATAGTTTACTTGGATGGACATATTTTTTTCCTTTTTCTTTCTATATGTTTAGAAACCACACGTGGTTTTATTAACCAAACAAGCAGCTGCAGGATTTGGTGGGCTGGTGGGAGAGAATTCCTTCAAAATGAGCTGCATGTTGCCTGAAGCAGAATTCGGCTTTCGACAAATCCTCGTGCTTGTTGCCGCCCCAGCACACGGAGCCGGGCGGCGGGCACCGAAGCTGGGCTGCGCACCGGGGGAGCCCACCCGCTCCCCGCTGCGGGGAAAGGGATTCGAGGAACACAGCACGGACACGCTGGGCAGGGGAGCCTTGCTCGCCCCCAAGTTGCACAGAGAGCAAATGTTGTGAGAAATCTCATGAGGTGGGGTGTGACGGGGAAGCACTGGTTGTCCCTGCTCTGCTCGGAGAGGAGCAGACACTGCCCTCAAGTCCCGGGGGCCCCGAGTGTGGTTTCCCCGGAGGGCGCAAGCGGACGCGGGCACCCAGCCGGCCCCGCAGCCTGCCCGAGCCAGGAGCCGCCTCTGACAGCGGCGGAGGCTCCTGACCTCCCAGCAGGTCCCTGGAAATGCTTCAAGTTTGCTGGCAGATGAATTGTTCACCTTCCTTCGTTTAATTTATGTATCTCTCTCTAGCGAGATTTCACCACACAACGTGAATAGCTCATTCAGAGCAATTACAACCATGGACTATCACATTTCTCGTTTACACTGACTACTTTCGATTAAATTAGCCAGCACGATGTGAATGTCGGCACGGGAGCAGCGCAAGCCGCCCCAGTCCGCAGTCTGGCCCTTGGGAGGGCATATGACCGACAACTGGTGAGAGGTCTGGCAGTTGGCTGGGGCTGGGGTGTCTGAAAAATCCGTGAGACTTCGGCGAATGGGTTCTGGACGAGGGTGGGGAAGTGCTCCGTGATTTCTAGGCTGGCGGGGCAACGTCCACTGCTTCGGGCAAGTGGTGCGTGCAAAGACCCGGGATTTAGAGGCTCGCTGCCAGCTCCGCCGCACAGAAAAGTCAGCGACCTGTTGTTTAAGATACGACTCCCGTTTCCCCGTTTATTCGCAACGATAGCTGTGATTTTTCTTATTACTATCGTTCTGCTATGTGAAAACCCAAACAATCAATAAAGGAGAGGACGAAGCTGAGCACAACACGAGGCATAATGTCCTAAGTTATCAAAAGGGGGAAAAAACAAAAAGGAGTCACTCGCTACACATCTTTTTTTCAGGTGTTGCTTTTAACAAAATGTTCAGAAAAAAAAAATCAGGCACATGTTGACGATAGGCTGAGTTTCCTCTGCTCTTGCTTTAGGAAGCGGTATCGTTTGGTGCTTATCGTCGACTAAGTCTGTGGCATCTGGTACATGGCTCCTAAAGATTGCCCGCGCTCAGGTACAAATAATTACTGCGGTGCAAAGCCGGCCTGGCAGCCAGCCCCCACTGCAGCCAGCCCCCACTGCAGCCCGCCGAGCCCCAACGGAGAATGCGAAGCGCCGCCGGTAGCGGTTCGCACAGCCCGGAACAACGACCGCTTGAAGTGGCAAACGTCCCCCGCAACTGGCTGCCTGGCTAACAGTAGAACCCCCCCGGCCCGGGGTGAGGCTAGGAAGGGTTTCGGGGAGAGGCTGGTTTCAGGAGGCTGAGGTTTTGGCGGCCCGAATTCTCCCTTGATTCGTTTTCAACAAGATTTTTCAGCCCGTACCCATTGCGAGGTGGGCACGCTGCCTCGGAGCGCGCTGCCAGCCCCTGCCGCCTGCAGAACCATCCCCCAGTGAGGGTACACACCGGCTGGGGACGGCAATGAAACCCCCAATACTAGTGGGAGATAGATCCCCGAAGCACGTCAATTCGTGTCCTCACGGCTTGCTATGGCGACCGTCTAATGTCCCCGGGCCCGGGCAGGAGGAGCGCGGGGGGCTGGCGGCGGGGGCGAGGCCGACAGGGGCGGCTGCTCTGGCCCCTGGTCCTACAGACTGACTCTCTGGTTCCAGTGGTGCTTCCGGCATACAGGGACATTAAAATAAATAAATAACAATATTTACAGTTAGCAGGATAATCTGTAAGGTCTCTTAAAATATACATCATTGATCACATCTCCGGTAGAGGAGCCTCCTGCGCTGCCTGCTGTAGTTTCAGTGGGAACTCGTGGGACTGAAAAAAAACTCGTCGTTTTTTACTCTTTCCCCAAATCAGTGAGCTTGGTTTGGAAGTCCCTTGGTTTGCCTTTTTCGATAAACTGGCGTTCAGTTCATCTCAGAGCAGCCAAGTGTTGTCTGGGACAGTCACCAGTTACCCTGGAATAGAAATGGGAACCACTTGTTTAAACATCCTAAGGTCCCAAAATCTCTACGAGCCATCACAGAAGGGTTTTTTTTTTTCCCTTCCAGGAGCGGGAAGGGAGCAAGGGGATTACAGGGAGGAATGTCTGCTCAGACTGCTACAAGCACCATAAGATTTCGGTTTGCCTTTTTTTTTTTTCTTCCCATCAGTTTTTCCATTCCTTGAGGAAATTTTTTTCAGTATCTGAATCAAAGTGCGTTATTCCAACATTTTTGTTGTTATTTTGTTTTATCTTAGCCCTTTTTCAGGTTTTCATTTAAAAAGTGACAGATTTGGTAGGACTCTCAACTGTTTCCCATTAGAGAGGGAGAGTTCACCAGTGCGCCTTTCTGATGTTCCCCATTACACGTTCGGGAGTTTAAAGCAGGCACACATCCTAAGTGGTTGCAGTCGGGCCGTTGTGGGGAGCCTCGATGGCGTTATCCGCTGCCCGAGCGCTCCCCGGGACTGCGGTGGCCTGGCCCGCCGCTGCCCCCTACCGGCCTGCACCGCACCGCTCCGCACTGCACCGCACCGCCCCGCTCCACTCCGCACTGCTCCGCTCCGCACCGCACTGCCCCGCACCGCTCCGCACCGCACTGCCCCGCACCGCTCCGCACCGCACTGCATTGCCCCGCACCGCCCCGCGCCCCCGCCCCGGCCCCGCTCCGGGGGGAGCGGCTTCGCGGGCAGCCTCGTGGTGCGGAGGGCCCTGCCGGGGCGCAGGGGGCTCCAGAGCCCGGTTTGCCGCCTGCCCCGGCCCGGTGCTCTCCGCATCGTCCCATTGCCAGAAAACACCCAGAAAAGTCACGGCGGGCGTGGGGGCGTTTCTCAGCCTGCAGGACGCTCTTCATTCGGTCTTGCAATGTGGGGAATTTCTGGGATATAAATATGCAGTTGTATGCTTCTCTTTTTTCCTCTCTCTGCTCCCCTCACTGATTCTTCTTTTCACTTTGCTGCTGTTCTTACCACTACTGTTGCTCTCTCTCTGCCTGGGTTGGGGTTACATTACAGAGGTTACAGCGTTCCAGCCTGACAGCAGGCTTTTACCATTGCTCTGTTGTTCCATATTTTTAACCACTAGCCTCTCCTTTAAGGAAAATCCCCATTATGTAACAAGACATTGAATTCTTTTGCTTTGGAGTGTAGCCCTGTACAAATACTAGCAATGCAGTGTGCTTGGCAGTGCTTTGTGTGAGAGTTACAAGGTATGAAGTAATCTTCGTAGCCCAATTTTCTTGTAAATACATGCAGGATACAATACATATTTATAGAAAATCCTGCTTTGGCAACTGAGGCCTTATAACTATAGACAATGTCTTTGTATGCATGTGCTGAAATTTTTGGTGATAAGCCTTCGTTTTATATTCCTTAGACCCCAAAAATCACTGTGTGGTCCATTGATCTTGAGCAAACAAGCACATTTGTGATTGCAAAATATTAAATGAAAAACTAAAAAAAAAAAAAAAGAAAAAAGTGGGCTAAGGAGATATCCCTTTCCATACGTTACTCACATTCAGGAACACAGAGATGCAGGATAGCTGCTAGCTTATAGCAGCAGTTTGTAATTTATACAACAAAAGTGCTGCAGTTGCGAGTATAGGAGTGTTTAAGGCACTCACAGTTTATTAGATCCTACATGAATTCTGATATTAATTATGTGATCATATTGCCCATATTGCCATTTATTTGAAAAAAAGAACTGAATATTTGTAAAATATTAGGAGAAACAGAATTTGCTAAAGAAAATCAAATGCAGTGCATTCTAGAGAAACACAAGGCTCAGTGAAACTATTTATATCCAAGTGAGAAGGAAGTCCCGGTTTGATCTGTGCTGACGTGAGTTCCCTCACTGGGGTCTGTCAGCAGCCCTTCCCCGTTTCAGTTCTGTGCTGGGGGATTTGTGCGCTGGCAGCATGACTGCCAGGGATTCCCCGCGTTCCCCTTGTCTGATCTAGCCAAGGAAGAGCACAAAGATGAGGCCGATCCTTGTGCCTCAGCGCTCATCCCAGCTGGCGGGTGAGCTGTGGTGTTGTTGCCTCCACCACCAGCACAGAAACACAGACTGCGACTGAATCCCCTGAGTCCTTGGCTGCCCAGACCTGACACAGGTGATGTCACCGTCCCTTTCAGCGGTGCAGTGTGAACATCACCATTCTGATGGTAGGATGGCATTTTGCAATGGGGAGGACTGAGCTAGGGGAGCTCTCCACAGTGAGCAAATATATATGCCTAACTTTCCAGGATTGTTTTTTCTTTAGATCTTTCATCTTTCGAGTGACAGATAAAGAGTAGAGCAGAGCTGAATTGTAGACTCCTTGAGTGCCCACAGCTTGAGCCAGCGCAGTGGGAAGATGGTCCTGGCTGTTTCTCGCCTCCCATTGGGAATTCCAAGAGTGGGAATTTTTTTTCATTTTGTCTTTATAGCTATTGTTATACTTGTTTACTGTTCAAGCAAGAGTGGTGCGTTGCTGCAATACCACCATATACGAAGCAGCCCCAGCTCCCACGAACCCTCAGTAAATATATTTCTGTGATGTTTCAGACTGTTGGCTCCCTCAGGTGGAAGGGTGCTCTTCTCACAGAGAACTTGCCAGGCCTGATACTTCACTGGTGCAAATCAGCACCATAGTAACAAAATCAGTGCAGCCTTGTTGTATGAGGTGTGGATTTCTACTTCTATTGGCATTCGGTTAATAATACTTTTTTTCTTTATCTTATGCTTCATGTTGCTGTAGTACAGAACAACTGCCATGATTTAGCTTTGGTACTTTTTTCTAGAGAACTGAGAAGGATCATTTTCTGGGGGTCACTTAGTATTTTCTCTCTAGTAGTCAGAAAGAAAGCTCATCCACCTGAAACCCAGGTGGAGCAGGAGTAGGGTAGAAAAGATGGAACACTGTGCACCGCTATATTCTCAGACTATTTGTAGGAGAGTGCCTGTGGATTTGGCACCCGTGGATCTGACACAATGTGAGAACTGTTTTTCTGTATCACTTACATTACAGTTGAAATGTGAAATGAGCTCCATGTGGCAGCAGCCAAAGGAAGGAAAAAGGGAAAGAAAAAAAAAAAACAACAAGAAGCACTCTCCAAAAGTTTCAGTTATCCCTTGAAGCTATATTACAACATATACTACTCTAATTGAATCAGTGTGAGAACTTTTCCCCTCCATTTACATCAGTGCTAGTCTCTGTCCGCTTGTCCCTGGAGATGCACACATTTGATACAAAGATGTGCCAGGGACACCCACACCTAGGGTAGGGTTTTAACATTTGTTTTAATGCTTTAACTGCTGAAAAGGAAATGTCAGTTCTTACATGCCTTTGCCAGAATCCATTATGATATTCTCCCTCTTCTCTCCCCTTCTTTATAGATTCTTTATAACACCAGGGTGTGACGCAGGAGAGTTTTGTCTGAGTAAAGGCTACTAGATCTGCTCTGAGAACACAACAGATCAAATAATCATTTCTAGGGAGTTTGTTGGAATGAATCAATGGACCTTAGAAACATTGGTGGCATCTGTGAAGAGTTGTTAACAAGTCTGATGGTGATGGAGAAGGAATGTGGCCTCAATGCTGCTCAAACTCTACCACCCTATTAGCCCTGACGAGGAGTTGCCAGTAAGTCCTGTCCTTTTTCACCTGTGAAAGGACATCAGGCAAAGCCCACTCAGCATTTGTTACATTTTACAGGGTATTTTTAGAAGTATGGAGAAAATCTCTGCAGATTTTGAAGTATCAATGCTATTACATAGCACAAAATTAATTGACAGTTCAGAAAGCAAAAGCAATTGATCCTGAAACACACGTCTGCTCTTTAAGTATTCACATGTGCGAAACAATACGTGATCCACAGAAACATATGGCTCTTGTATCAAATACATGGAATCAAGTTGAATTACGAAGACTTTGAAAAGGTCCTCAGTTTAAATGTGCTCAGCTCTCTGAAACGTCCAGCTAAGTTTAGTGAAGCAATTAAAAACAGATAGATTGTCAGGATGCATAGACCAGGGGTAGAGTTAATTCAGTATGAAAGAAATGAGTGACTGGGAATGAGAGAGAAGAGCAGAAGCAGCAGGAAAGAGCAAGAATGAGTGGAGAGATGAAATGCTAATAAGAGGGGTTAGGGAGAGCCAGGAATAGAAGGGCGTAAAGAAAGAAGTGGAAAAAGAGGAGAGAGAAAAAGATTAAGGAAGGATATGAGAAATGAAAGAGAAGGAGAGCAGCAAGAAAAATTATGACATTTTATTGTGTAAACTGGCAGCTTTCACTTTAGGAGAATAAAGCCTGGAGCAGACCTAAAGGCTACTACTTACATATTGAAAGTATGTGGGAGGCCTTTTCTTTGATGGTTATATATACATACGCATATCATTATATAAATAAAATTACACAGAAATTGCAGTCTTTCTGGAGATCTCACACTGTTCCCTGGAATCAGAGTTCTCCCACCCTGCAGCAGTAATGCCCTTCATGCGCTGTGAGACAGGGCTTTCTGTTTCGGTTTGCTGTTTGTTTCTGTCCTGCCTTCTCGGAGCTGGAAACCGTGTCTCTGGCTCCCCTGTTCTGCGGCCCCCAGGGAGGTGACAGCCTGATCCTACCTCGGGGCTGCCCGCTGAGATATCACTGCTGTTTGCAACTCCTGCTTCCTTTTGTTGATATTCGTGGCAACATTTTCATTTCACACTGGCTGATCCAAATCACATCAGACGTTTTATTCTTGATTTTTTAAAAAAATTTATTGGTTTTGCCTTGTCTGTCACTCTACGTGCAAGCTGCTAGTAAAATGGCATAACTTATCAAACATTTTTCAGCTACAAAAGTAATTGGGTGATATTTTAATCTATCTATTTACTTGATACTTTAGCAATGCTAAATATCAATCAGAATGTATCTGCCTCCTTTAAAACAGGCCTTTTCTTACTTTAACATAATCTTCTGCCTTTGGCTTGAGGACTACTGGGACCATCAGTTACCTGTTTTTGAGTAAGACTATTTATACTCATGCCCACTAAACTGTGCTCTGTTGCTATATGAGGGATAAAACACTTAGCAAGCAAAAATGGATTGGATGTGATCATTGGTCTGGCCTTAGGAACACTGTCTCAGGGAGCGAGGAGCAATAGAAGAAGTTTTTGGCTTGGGCAGGTTGGTGTGACACACATTCCCCTAGGCAGCTGAGCATCCCAAGGAATTTCTGCTGCCTGCTGGAGCAGGTGAGCTGCCGAACCTCCCTGCCGTCTACCTGCTCGTGTGCTGGGCTGACTCTTGTCAGCAAACCAAATACATGTTTTCTGGATCTTCTCAGCAGACCACAAGATTAATTTAAAAGCTGCCCGTGGTCCCTGTGTGTGTTCTTTTCTTGTTTGAGGTCAGATTGTCACACCCACCACACCCAGGATGCTGAGGAAAGTGGAAAATTTCCTCATCTTGCACAGCCATTTATTTGTTGCTGGATGTCTGCATGGATGAGCGTACCCACACAGCTGGCTCCTGGGCTTGCACTGATTCCTAGTTTTGTGTGAGCCATTCCAGCTCCGTTTTGTCTTGCCTTAGAGGTTCCCCCAAGGCTGTGAGCAGGGTTGGACTCCTTTATTAGTTTTTTTTCCACACACTGGAGAGCTTCCTCTTCTCCAAAGGTATCTTCAGGTCCTCCCGTGATTGCATTTGTCCCTTGTTCCCCCAGGGAGGGCACCTCTTTGAGGACTCCAAGAGATCAGTACATGTATAGTTCAGCAAGGAACACTTTATTTTCTGTTGCTGTTAGAAATGGCATCTCTGCATTTTGTTAGTGACCTATATGCTTCATTCCTATGCCCTGTTATAGCTGGCATTGGTCAAGATACCTTTTCTAGGGTACAAAGTTTTCTAGTTTAAGTATGGTTCACAGATTCATTAAACATTACATGGTTAATCTGTATTTTTTCTGAAAAAAAAAAAAAAGCTTCCAGCCATTGCTGGACCATTTCTGAATGTCTTTTCTGCTGTTTCAGATAAAAATCTGAGTTAAATTTTGCCATTCTCCCTCATCATTTCCCTGTTTCATTTCTCATCATTCTAATAGTCCTATTATGAAGACAAGAAACTGAAACGTGGATGTTTAACACTTAACAATGTCTTATTGTCTCATTGCTTTTGGAAAAGGGAATGGAAGAGGAAAAACCTCCCATATGGTTATAAACAAAACAGAAGGAAGTGAGGTCACTATCCACGGGAAGCACAGCTCTCCCACGAACGAGATTTTTATTTTGGTTGAGAGGAAATGCACCACTGCTCTGGTACTGAGCACTTCTCTTCAGGAGGCTGTAATGCTGCAAAACATGTCAGGAAATCCCAAATGTGGTCTGTGTACCTTGGGAGCATTTCTGCTGAAGATGGTGATGAAAGCAGCTCATAGTCTACCAGTGTGAAGTCAATGGCAAATTCATGTTAAGTCCAGTGTTGCGCACTTGGGCTTGCTAGGGAGAAAGAAAACCATATCCTGCCTTTTCCAGAGGTGTCATTTCTAATGTCCACTTGAGTCTGACCTCTTTAGTCTTGAGTACTTCCCCAGTTGTTGCTTTCCAACTCTTGGCCTCTTTAGAATCCCATGCCTTTCCATGTCTTGGATATTCCTTTATCTCATCCTCATCCCTGACCTGCCTCTGGGCATTATAATGACCTAGGAACCCAGCAAGGTCCAAGGGCAAGGCATCCTCAAGCCACTGGAGATCATGGCTGTCATCACTAAATATAGTAAAAATAGTGGAAGTTAGAACTTCTGAGGTGCTTAAAGGGAGGGATGGTGTAAAAAATTTCCCTATGTTTTAACGGAAGAAGAGAAAAAAAAGGCAACAGAATGAAACAAACCAACTAGATAGAAGCTGCTTATAGAGTCTGAGGTGGAATCAAAACAATTGGAGAACTGGGGATGAAAGGGTTAAAAAGCTCCCTGGAAAAAGTTTACAAACTTAGTGATCTTTGTGAAAATAGCAAATAAACAGCAAAGGGCTAAGTGAAGTACAGCATTGTGGTCATTACTGCATAGGGCAGAATATGAGTCATATCCTCAGCTTAGAGCCTCAAGTGAGTAACAGAAGTGGGTGTAGCATCATCACAGCATGAGCTTTCTTAGGGATACTTGCAATATCTCTCTCAGCTTGACCGGAGAAAGGGATTGTAATAGATTACTTAATGCCTTGAGTTTCATAAAGCACAAATATAGTTGAGCATCCCAATTTTATTCCCTTCCTCCAGAAGATGGCAAAAGCTAGCTGGACTTAACACAGACAGATGGAGAAAACTGTTTCAGGACTGTTTGTGCTATACTGCAGTTTCAGGACACCACCGGTTTAATGCTCCAGATGGAAGGGTTGATCCCAAACCCACTGAGATAAGCGGTTGTTTGGAGCAATCAGCCACAGCACCTCCAGCGTGGCCACCCGGCGTGTGCCGGGTGAGCTGCTGTGCTCCATGTGGCTGAAGGGGCTGCTCAGCTGCGGTATGTGTGCGGCTGGGAGCCACACAACTCCCAGCTTAGGTCGGACATTTCCCTTTGTCAGGAGCGAAATCGTCTGTGATGTCTCGCAGAGATCACAGCCAGAAATGCAGGTGTGAGGAGTTTAAATTTCGTACACAAAATACAAGGGATGTGAATTGCAGTATTTGTTTGTGCTCACAGTATTGCAGACCTTCGGCTTGAAGGAAAATCTCTTGAGACTCACTCCTTGAGTACCAAAGAGGTTAGTTCCCATTAATGTAGCATATATTTTCACTAGGATGGAGTGGAGAACTTGCATTTATGGAAGAACCTTGACTAAAAAGATGAGAGAAAATATAACAAATATATAGAAAGAAACATCGGATTAAGTACAGATTTGGCAACAAGGGATTTTCTTCCAGCTCAGCAAAGAACTCTAGAAAAAGGGAAGAAATGTTACTAGTAAGATCAGAAGAGACACAAAATAAGTGAACAGTTCATTTATTTTGTTCCTATATTTAGCTGCTCTGGCAGTTTATAATTTCAACATTAGGAAAATGTGAGAGCATTTGAGTAAAGTGATATGCTGAAGTCAAGAGGCTTCCTGCCAGTAGAGGAGAACTTAGGACTGCTTGTTTAAAGGATGCTTCTGAGGTGGTTCAGCTTAACCTGGTGCTTATCCCATGGTGAAATTCTAATTTGATTCCAAACAAATTTGTCCTCACAGTTTTTTCAGCCCAAGGGTTTTGACAGCTGCTGTAGGTGACTGATCGATGGCCAGAGGGGATTTGTGCCCATGCCCTTGGAAGGCAAGGGAGCAATGAACCAATATGGAGGGTCTTACAGACACCTTTGCAGAAGCCAACAGGCCAGGAACCTGTGCTAACAACACAACAGCCCACGACAGCTGTTCCCCTTCTCAGATCTCCTCTAAGAGGAGGTAGGCTGCATCCCTAATTGGCAGAAAGCTCTAACTGTCTTCTTAGATACCTTGTGTCAGGGCAGGACCTGCAGAGGTGCAAGGCCACATGACCTCCCGCTAGAGCTGCCTTTACATTGAGTTCTGGTTTTGGACAAGGTGCTTCCGTTGGAACACACAGTTGCTCCTTTGGACAGTGTTCAACATACCAGTCATGTTGCTTAAGACCCACAGTAAGGCAGAAATTGTATCTTCTGTTACGAGAAAGTGCTCATGTCACAGTTGATTTCTTCAAAGTCATATCCTTATTATTCAAGCTGACTGGGAATTTTTAACAAAGTGATTCCCTCGCTCTTCACTCTCTGAGAAAATGCAAATTTATCAGAACAAAAACTTATTGTTTTTTCAGTTTGAAGACTCTTAATATGTCAAAATACTCTGTTTCCCATCCAGAAGGAGGGAATCTTGTTATGTCTCAATTTTTGGCAGAGTTGGGTTTTCTGGGTAATACAAATGTGCAGAAGGAATATTGCCAACTAGCTGTTTTTAGCAACGTGACAAACAATACCAACCATGGAGAATGACCCCGCATTGCTTTCATTTGAGTGACTCAGCAAAACTGATTGTCAAGAACAGATTCCGATCAGGTTGGCGGAGTCTTGCAACTGCTGCTTAGTTCAATCCCAGTGGCTGCGTCACGGATGGTTTCCCTAGTTGTTGAGGCAGAGGAAACAGTGAGACAATAGCTACAGCCGTAGGAAGCTTTCTAGCCTCACCCCTGCTTCCTCCTGGCAGCAGGGGTATTACCTGCTTCTCCGCTCTTCTCTGCTGGGTTCACCTTCCTATCGTCCCCCTGCTCCGGCAGCTCTGGTTTGGATAGAGGGAGTCACCTTCAAAACCCAGCAGAAATTAGGTTGTTCTCTAGGTACGTATTTAGCAGTGCACTGCTGCAAGCTCTGGAGAAGCTGTTGCAGCGTTAATAGCTCTACTGCTGCCAGATGAAAGGAGGAGAGTGTTCAGATCTTATAAATCAACAGATGTTAAAGCAGTTTCTGCCTTCTCTGTTAGACTGCACATCAACAGAAACGTGGTAAAGTGCTTTTTTGTACCGTTTAGCATCTGACATTTCAGCACATCTTGTAAGTGTGCATTAGGAGACTGGAATGTTGCTATATTTGTACTTGCATATTTGGAATGAGAATAAAATCTGGAGAGATGCAATGTGCGCATGGAATGTTTTCCAGAGGGACTGAGGCTGAGGAAATCCAGCACAGCAAAGTTTGAGCTGCCTTGAAATTTCAGGCTGCAAGTGCAGGGAAGCAGAGCATGTGTTGGCTTTGAAATGGAACTGAAAACTGTTGAAACTTGTAGCTGCATCTCCAAACCCTGCTTAAGTGTAAAATACTGAACTAATGTGTTTGAATTTTGCAGTTACTCTCAAAATGTGTTGTTTCTTCATCTTGTCTCCTAGGATATCAGTGATGGCCCTTTGTCTGGTAACTTCAGAAGGGAGCTGTTGTCATTGCAAGTGTCGTCTTTAGGGAAGCTGGGCTGCTCTACTGCTGAGAGCTGGTGAAGACAGCACTGTCTCACTGCAGCCGTGGTACTGTGCATCAGCATGATCTCCCCCCATGCTTCTATCAAGAGTTTCCTGTTATATCCCTTCTTCCCTGTTAGTGAGGTCTCTGGAGACACCACAAGCCTGTGATCAGCAAAACTACCCTCTTGATGAGTCAGGGCCGTTAGGGCACTAATAGGTCCTAATGAGCCTGAACAGCCTCACCTGGGGCCTCCACCCACCCTCTTGCCCGTGGCCCAAGAGCCTCTTTCAGCTCATCCTGGGGCTTTCAGTCTTGACCTGAGCTCCATGACGGGAGTGTGGCTCTCCAGCCATGGTCATACCTGTGTCTGGACCCTGTTGATCTGGACCCCAGCCTACAGACTGGTGTTGCAGCCTGGCCTCAGACCTGCCTTGTCACCATGGGCTTGCCTTGGAGACCTGCAGGGGACAGGTGTGTTGCTCGAGTGGTGAGGAACCAGCAGCCTTGGCTGCATTTTTATATGGGAGGTGGGTCTAATGTTTAATTCCTTGTGAAGAGAAAGCAAGTTCTGTCCAGAGGTGAAGGAACCCATCTGCATGAGGTGCAGAAACTCCTTCCTGGTAGCTTTGTGCAGGGAGGGTCAGTGTATTCTAGAAGGTGGAGGTATGTGAATTGCAGAGGCACAAGTTGCAGAGCTCCTGTGTGTCTTCCCTCATTTTCCAATACTTCTCAATCAGCCTGAGTGTTGCCTCTCCCTTCTACATTCCCTTTTTTGCTCCTGCCTGGACTCTGCTTTGTCTTTTTTAAGAGCAACATCAGCTTTCAGGTCTCCTGTGCTTCTCTTTCAATCACCTGTGCTCCGCTGATCATCTGCTTTGTTTCCAGCAGAGCCTGCTAAAGCTGCCTTTAGAGTTAGTGGGGTTCCAAGGGAGTGCAAAGGCATACTGCTTTCTCTCCTTCCAGAAGGCCTTCGGACTTTTCCCTTTGACGGGAGGAGCTGAAATGAGCATCTTAGGCAAGGCCACAGCTTTCGGGGGTTTTCCATTGTAATTCAGCCACTTCGCAGGATACCCTGCCCTGTGGCCAAGCTACAGGAGGATGCGTCCCTTCCCTCCTGTAGTCCAGTCCCATCACCATCACCCTCCCATCCATCTGAGCTACAGAGGCAAATCGGGGCAGTGCTGCAGAGAGACTGCAGCCAGCTCAGCTTTCCCACCTGGAGTGTGAGCTTAAAGGCACTTGGAGGGAGATTGAACAGGGAAAGGCTGTAGCACATGCAGGTGAAAACATAGATACAGAGGGAAAGGCTTTGGGTATTGCTGGAGTCTGGGTATTGTAAGAATATTCAATATGTCTCTTTTTTCGAGGAACTGATGGGTAGATTTACCTTGTTTTATGGTAATAGAAACTTGTTTTTTACCCCAGGCATGATAAATTCGTTTCTTGGTAGACCTGGAGATCTAGTGCTGAGCACTGATTTGCAGCTTGAATGTTATGAAAAGGGCCAGTTGGCCAGAGAACAGAGCCTTGGGCTGTTAGCAACTGCCCACCAGAGAGTGGTTGCATCCTGCAGCGCCTGTGCGTTTGGACCATTTGGGTGTCACAGATGTTCATTTGAAGGCACAGAGGCAGGTGATAGTGTGATCTAGCAAAAGAATGAAACTCTGTGCCTTTACCTCTGCATTAGTGACCTGCCTGGGTGCCTTCATTGGACACAGCACGATGCCTTGACCCTCTCAGGCAGGACTTCACTGTGTCCGTGTTTGTATTAGTGTTAGTAAAGGAGAATCTTCCATGATCATCTGCTCTGTGCTAACGAACATCTGGCCAAGGCTCCCCCTAAAAATCGTTCTGTTTCCAGACCGAGTAGCTGTCTTGGGCTGAGCATGCTTCCTGTCATGTTCCACCGCCGTTTTGCCGTTTAGGCTGTTTTGGCATGGTTTATTTCGTTACCGAAGTGATTCCGCGTGTTGGCTCTGCGGGCCGCGCGGCGCTGCCGCTCCTGGCCGCCAGGTGGCGCTGCCGCCCCGTCCCCCCTGCCGGCACCGGCGGGGGGGCCCGCTCCGGTTCCCCCGGCCCGCTCCGGTTCCCCCGGCCCGCTCCGGTTCCCGCTCGCACCGGCTGCCGGCAGTCACTCTTCGGGCGGCCACGGCGGGGCCGGCCGGATCCCCCCGCACCGCCTGTCCGTGTCCCGCAGCTGTCCCTCCGCCCGCTGCGGGAGGCTGGTGCAGTGGTGGCTTTGCTGATGTCCCCGGTAAAAAGATAACTAGACAAATAAATAAATATTCAGGATTCTAGGCTTAACCTAATGTGTATTTTTAAAGTGTCTGATATAGAGAGGCCCTGACTCGGAGCTGCTGGACAATAAAAATACTCAGAATCTTAACATTCCACGAAAGTCAGCAGGTGTAAGAAAACCCCAGTAACCGGCAAGTACGGAGTTGTGCGTTACTGTGTCACACTTGGCACATACACACTAGTCAGAGTTGCAGGTGAAGTCCTGAGAGCGTTGCTGCCAGCTTTGATGGAGCTGAAATTTCAGCTAGATTTTTGTTGAAGAAAAATCAAGTGTTGTGAATTACTGCCTCTTGGCTATGTGATGCTGTGTTTGTCCATTGTTGAGGTCCTGAGGCTTTCTGGCATGGTCTCCATGGGGATTTAAAATGATAATTTACAAATATCTAACTAAATGTTTACAACCTTTGCCCGAAGTGGAATAAATATTGTTATTTTATAAATATATTTATAAATACACATTCAATCCTTTTGGATACAGAGGTTTCTCAGCTCAATTTAAGTCTCGTGGGAATGAGTTCCATAGGTTAATTATGTGCCGTAGGGAAAGGGATTTTATAATTTAAAACTTTACCTTTCAAATTGTATTGAAGTTGTCTTGTTCTTGTATTATTAAAAAGGGGTAACCAGTCAGCCTAGAGCTGACAACAGGGATTTAAACAATATGTGCTGGTGTCAAAACATGTTAAGCATAAACAGGTTACTATCTACTCCCGTTAATGTCCAGACTCTCTCTAGACTCCCTGTGAATTCCAGTGTGAAAAAGTATTTCCCTTCTTCAGATTTGAGTTCTCCACCCTTTCTATTTCCTTGCCTATCCCTGTGTTCAAACATCAAGACAGGAAAGAGCCAAGCTCCTGCCTCCCGTATTGATCCTATTAATTCCAGGATGTGCTTAGATCAAGTCTTCTCTCATTAGCTTCTCTGTCCTGAAAAGTCCCGATCTTTCAATCTTGATGTGAATTTTCCCAGGCCTTGTATCATCAGCATCTTTGTGAAGACGAAGTAGTCAACAGCTTGAGGGTTAGTTAGTGTTCTACCATGAAGCAGGCAGGGCTGTAATTTCCCTTCTTTCCCAGTACCTTTTAGCACGGCTCATGATTTTTTTCCATAAACTGAAAGAGTAGCTATACAATTTCACGTAATCATTGCCATACAGTGCCCACATATCTCAGGTTCCTACAAAGATATTTTAGTTTTTCACTGTCCCATACCTCAAGCATCCAAACACCTTGTTGCCTTCTTTGGATATGAACTATATGTTTCTCCAAGCGGTAGGAGCAGACATCGAAATACGTGCATCTTTAAATAAGCTGGCACACAGATTTTGTTGCCTGTATTTAAGGTTATCCCAACAGGCCAACTCCCAGACTTTACTGAAGTTCGCTTATGTAATGTCTGTTTTTTTTCCTCTTCAAATTTTGTCCAGAGAAAGCAGAGAGCAGCTGTCAGTGGGTTTCCAGTAGTGTTCTGAGTAGAGGGTATGGTGAGCACATACGAAAATAGGATAGCGTTACTCATTATAAGAAGCGGCAAAATCTGGTCTGTAGATATCACCACTATTTTTCCACTTATACAGAGTGTTGGTCGTATGCCAATAGAAAAAGCTGCCAACCAAAATGTTTTAAGAAAGGAAACACTGTCTGAAGTCTGGCAATAAATGCCTTCCTTCCCTTGAAATATGTACTGAACATATATAAAGAAGACTCAGAAGAAGTGTCTAGTGAAGTTTAACATTTTATAATCATCTGGATGGATTTGTCAACATTTTCCACTCTTTGTTCTTTAAAGATGAGCACTGTAGTTTATACTATTCAGTTAAAAAGTTATTAAACACTGAAAGCAATAGATAATGTGATGCAGTTGGATAATTCCAGCAAAAAAGGCAATAGTATAACATTAAAATGCCAACTCCGTGAAATCTTTGTTGGTTTAAAATGCCTTTGCTCTTCTCCCACTTTCTTTGTTTCTTTATGCTACTGTTTTTTCTTGTAACTGAAAACATCAGATGACCACTAGCAATGAATACGCCGCAATGCTGCCTCCCAGGATGTGTAGCTGCAGCCTTTAAGCCCAGTGTTACGGCAGCAGCCAGGATCCACGTGGCTGATTGTTTTGCACACATAATGGTGGTGTATTTATGTATCTCTAAACTTGTTTTTCAGGATCTGTGGCTGCCTGCGTATCGTGAAGCTCGCTGCTTAACAACAGAAATAAAGCACTTGTCAGGCAGAAGCAATGCGTCAGTGCAAAATGGAATTCGCAAGACTAAAGTTTACACGAGGCAACAACAAAATCTACTGTGCCATTCTGTTAGGCAACAAAGGTAATTTGTTATGCAACATAATGAGGACTTGTGTGTGGTAGTCGGCAGCGGCTCTCGGTTGCAGGGCGTTGACATCAACAAGCACATGCAGCACGCAGATATAAGAGAATTGCTATACATAGCAGAGAATTCAAAAGCTTTGTTGTTGTTAACAGGGTTTTTTTCCCCAACTTAAAATCACAGAATAAACAAACACACTGGGACTAGTCCTACCGTTCTGTTTGGCCTGGGTAGGACCTTCATAATTTCCTTTTGGGCTGGTCTGTGTCTTAGACTTGACCATCAGCTTAGGGGCCACAAGGTCAGGGCTCACAAGAGTCATGCATTTCATATGGCTCTGACACATTTGGCAGGTCTCCTGCCAGCCCACAGAATGACAAGGGAAGAGCGAGTGTGGGGAGAGAAGTATGATACACTCATAATGCTCTTTATAGCTGCCCAGAAATCCATGATGTCCAATCTCACATGTTCCACTGCTGCTGTCAGTAGATACATTCCAAAGCCAGTTCTCCTTCCTACAGGGAAGCAATGGTCATGCACCTACTTTGCAGGTAAACTGCCAGCAAATGGGCTGCGTGGAGAGCTGGGAATAGAGACACGGCTTCTAAAGGAGTGAAGTTCATCTGCTTTGCTATATCACCTTTCAAAACAAACCTAGCTGCTGGTGTGATTTGGCCTCTTGTTTATGATGACTTAGGCTGCTCTCTGCCTCCAAAATTGGGACCAGACCCAAAGATCCTGTTTGCTGACATTCCAGTGCTGTCTCACAAATGCTTGTGTAACTCACTGCTGGGTATGTGCTCTCCTGGCCCACACTGAATGTTTCCCTTGTTATTTACCTGGAAGAGAGAGTCTGGGAGAAACCTCTTCCTGAGAGCTGCAAGGGAGAGTCTGTGCTCGAGTTTCACTGATGAATTCCTGTAGGAGAAATAAGGAATCAAGACTGTGCCATGCAGCAAGTAGAGGACTAAGCTGAAGATGTGTTGGTAGCTTTAGTCCTGGCAATCTGTGGGGTTGGTTCTGTTTCTTCAGTGTGCATGTAGCATTGTACCTTACACATGATATTCTGGGATAGACGTGGTCAAGCGACAGTTTCGTTCAATGACTGCTGTGTTCATCTGGAGTTAGTGCTTGATTTTGCCTCAAACCACAGTTAAACCAGGCCAGACTGTGTTAGGGGAAGCTGCACTTGTAGAAATGTCAAAAACCCCTATTTCCTTGTGTGCTGTGACTCAAGCATCACTGTCAGTGGTGGGATGTTGGAGTTGTTCTGACTGTGCCAGTGGCTCAGCAGAAGCCTGATCTGTTTACTCTTACTCAAACAGCAGCTCAACTACTTAGCACAGCTATGACTGCAGCACAGTTAAAAGTAAACCACTCTGTCAGCCACTACCTTGGCCAAGCTACTTTACCTCTTGGGTAACATGGGAGTATCGTCACTATGAACTTACTCCCCAGTGCTTGAGAATTTAACCAAACAGACTGAAATAGCTAAGGAAAAGCTGTGAAAGAAAAGCTGCTTTAGTGAGTTATGGTGTACTGTTGGGCATGACACTCAGGCCAAGGTTTTCAAAATAATATCTGATTGAGAAAAAAATTTATTTTAGGGCAGAACAGGCACCTGTACTTAATTTCCGGAGATGCCAGGCACCTGTCATTCATCACTGACTTCCTTGCATTATAAGGCAGATAAGGTTGTCTGGCCCTGGTTTTCTCATGTACTTTTTAAAGCCTCTTAAACCATAGTGATCTAGTCCTGACACAGATATTTTAGGAGCCACCATGATGGAAATACTTCAGGATGATACTGTTTTTCTTAATTTAAGCAAGGTTAATTTAATTAACAACCAAAGAAATTAAATTAAGCCTAACCAAATGAATATTGCATCATAAGAAGGGATAAGATTCCATACTGTGAGGATAAGAACCAAACAAACCAACCCTGCTTCTCATGCAGAAGATGCTATCTGGCATTTGCATAGATATTGTATACGTAATTAAAGCCATCCTTAATGTGTAATACTGTTAGTACAGCCCTTGCTATTTTGTAGCAGTTGGTAGACCTTGTAATGAACAAGTATAAAAATATCGCAGGGACTCTAGAAAGCATTAAAGTGACTTTGCAGACAATGGCAGTTTTGAAGCAAACCCCACAAGTATCCCTGCTTTTTCACAGGGAAACATCTTGCAAGCACCTGTCAGCACGAATGCCACTTTGCATCAAGAAAACGCTGATCATGGAACGGTCTGTGTAGTGTGCACAGAAAGCTCACAGGTGAGTCAGCCGGCTGGCTCTTTCTGTAGAGCAAATTCAGTGTGTTTTCAAATTCACAGTGCTGCTTGGCTGAGCCTCAGGGTCATGCCGAGGTGAGCTGCCGCGCTAGACAGCCCCACGCGAGCTGCCCTCCCAGAGGTACCACGCTTGGCTGCGTGGCGCAGCAGAATTGTGCAGCGGTAGGCGATGTCGCGTCGGACGTGCCGGAGGGTTCTCTTTCCACTTGAGTGCAGCCACTTGCAAATGTTCTGCTGCTTCGTTACTCTGCAGCGCTGCTTGCAGGACTATTTCAAGGTCAAGGCTGTTAAGCGGGCTGTGAGCGCAATGCTTCCACTCGGACTGTGAGGTCCGCAGTACAGGGCTGATTATTTACAATACACTTGTGCAGTACCTAGTGCACTGAAATGTTACTTTCCTCAGCACTTGCAACCTGCCTAGGAGCCACAAAGTTCATGTGCCTTTCGAGCATCTGCCAGCCCTGCTGCATCTCCCCCAGGTTTCCGAGTGGGCAGCTGGGCTATCCGAGCCTTGGGGCTCTCATCCCAGATACTGTTTGCAGGGGGAAGCTGGAGTGATTGGTGCTGGGGATTAAGGCCAGCTTCTGGGGCTTCCTTCAGCCAGCCTTTCCCTCTCACGTAGGCAGCAAGAGAGCACCCACCTTTCAGCAGTGCCAGCACCCAGAAACACTTTTGTCAAAATTACCTGTCCCTGAGGTGTCTCTGTCGGCACCTCTTTCTCCCGTGTTTATTCCCGTGTCTCCTACCCCTGTAGCAGAAGATGCACCACCACTTCCCCAGCCCTCCCTGCCTTGTTCTGTGGAGTTGGGTGTTTCCAGCACTGAGTTGGCCGCAGCAAGGTGAAGGAACAGCTCAGTAATGTTTAGCCGAATGAAATATCACACATAGAGCTGCACAGAACTCACAATGTTTCCATCAGCAGCTTACCAGGATATGAATGAGTACAATTGTTCAAAAAACAAGTTAAGAAGGATTTTCTCATGTAAGCATTTGAACTGAGATGTGTTATGGCAGCAGATGGATGTGTGGAGTCATGTTTCAGGCATCTACTTTACCGTCTTCGAGGTATTGTATTAGTGGCTGTCTCATCTGGTTACAGATGGTGGGAATTCGCTCCTTCGCAGGAAGTTTGCCATCTGATTGCTTTCTGTGTGGATGTTTTTTTGTGCAAATAGTGTATCTGTAGTGCTTCAAAGTCAGTGTTTGTGCTCAAACTGCACCTAGATAAGCCTCTTCAAAATTCAGGAAATGTAGCAGGATTTTATTTTAACAGTTAGAAGAAACAAAAACTAATAGATTACAACAAACTGTACCATGTGAATGTCAGAGACAGGATGAGTAGGGCTGTCAAGGACTGACAGGTGACCAACCAACTTTAGTTGACCAGATTGGTAGTTTTTATATTGTAATCTAAACTGAGTTTCACAGCAGGTGTGTTAGAGGTATTTACTAAGTGCTAGGGCTTGGTTAGTGCCGTTAGTAAGATGAAACTTGAAATTAGGCACTTCGAAAGTCATTACAGGTTGAGTATCTAATGAAACATGGAAGAATGAAATTAGCAGGAACAAGAGAGCTCTGACCAGAGCAATAACCCGGTCCCTGAAAGCAGACGGCAGCCTCTGCAGAGGCAGTTGGTGTGCTCTCTTCTCACAGCTGCTTGAATCTTCTCCCAAGACTGTGTCCTGTCTTAGTTTGGGCTTTGTGGTCAGCACAGGCCAATGTGAATATGGTCTGAGTAAAAACAGTTAAAATCTCAGGATCTGCCTCTGAGAGAATTTTCGCTATTTTTTCAGGAGTAGTCATGCATGTTGCTAACAGCAAATGGTTCTCTACTAGTAGTCAGTCATTTCATAGCTTAGTCTTACTTTCATACTTCTTAGCTATAGAGCAAGAAACACTCAGAAATCTGCTGTGTTCATAATATGCAAAGATCACTTACTGAGAAGGAAATGTCTGCAAGGAACATGCCAGTTTCTCAACCTGCCACCATCTTCCCTCTTCTTGGCCTCCATCAGCCCACGGTTTGCTCTGAAGGCTTCCTACAGGGCTGCTCCCTACCTGGGGATTGCTCCTGTGCTGCTGCTTTATGGGAACGGTTGGTTTTGACTGCCTTCTCTTCCCACAGCAGAAGCAAAATGCTGAGCGCTCCCACTCCCTATTCACAGAGTTGCTCTGTGTGTGCCGGGGAGTCAGAGCTCTCGGTGGTGTTGCCAGACACTACTCTTAGCACATCTGCTGCTGTGTGTATGGATGCAAGGGGGGTGTTTTCTGATTTTGAGCTTTCTTGTGAGATTCCACATCTTTGAAGTTACGTTTATAAGAGAAAATATCAACCTTAAAAACTAAAACCACCAAAAACCCAACTGTCATCCTTATAAAAAAGTAAATAATAATACATCATAAAGATACAACTTCTGCCCTAATGGTTGCATAAAAAAAACCCAACCTTAAAAATGAGGTGCAGCTGTAACCTAATAATTCAGGCAGAAATTAACTGATCATTAATATGAAAACATCATACTTTTCAAGTAATTTGCATGATTTTTAAATGCTAAGTATTGGCAATATAATCTCTTTAACAGCTGAATTCAAGAGTACTATACTGCTTTTTCCTCCAAATAATGTTATAACAATATGGAAAAATATGTTTAATACTGTTACTTGGTTAGAATTGGGCAAGCATAGACAAGCAAGAAATATGGAACAACATAAACCCAGTTCCTTGTGGACTTTACAGGACCATGAGGACATTGTTACTGCTTCTCAAAAAACATGCAAATAGCTCCTGGCTCCATTACTTACTCAAGGAGTGAGGCAAGATCTTTTTCTGTAAGCCTTCTTCCAGGAAACTTGCTGTCCTCAAGGTGTGTAATGAGAGATGACAGTAAAAAGAAAAACCAAGAAGAATAAAAGACAGCACTAGATAGTGACAAGAATACAAAAGATTCTGGGAAGTGGTGAGGGAGAGGCATGGATTGTTGGGATCTGAGGAATGCTAAATACGCTGATAAGTGACAACTAGGTGAGATGAAACTGTGTTTGCGAGTATGTAAGTTAGGCTGGGCAGACAAGCTGTCTGCAGACTGAAAAATCCAACTATGCTAGTGAACATTCAAAATAAAGTTTCTTCACAGCAAGGGCAAGAAACTGAATAAGTCAGACTTGTCTCTGCAGTACCTTAGTGCTTCTTTTCCTCCTTTTAGGCAACACTTAGATGCTGTGTGCAGTGCGTGGGGAACAGCCTTAGTTGGAGAGCGTGGAGGGTGGAAGAAGTGAAGTGCTAGCCATGCTCTGTGGGAGAAACCCGGAAGTTTGGATCAAGGAACTGTCTTAGAGATACTCAGTAGAGAATTAGAGGAAACAGTGCCTTTGCTGCTGGTTGTTCTCTGGGATTTTTAAGTCAACACATTAGCTCCCTTGGTGTAGGTGGAATTGTTCTAGTTCATACTGGGATATTGGAAGGAAGTAGAGTCCTTCCAAAGCATGGTTTAACCTACAGTTGCTATAAAAGCTGCTGGTAAAGCGCTGTCAAAGGTCCTTCATGGAGAGCAGTACCTCAATCAAAGTCTGTCAGTTCTGATATAAACTCAAAAGCACCAGCAATCTGTGAGACTTACTGGTGGAGAAGTCACAAGTGCATTGGCAAAAGAAGCAGAAAGCTCAGGTTTAGTCTGGATTAGTTCACTCAACCCATTCATCTGGTGGGGAAGAAGCTTGCAGCAGTGGTACAGAGGGGGCAATGCAGAGGACACAACCAGCAAAACCAGCAGGTGGGTGAAGATGGTGTCTTTTTGTGGTGTGGGTTTATGCCAGATACATTTTTGTTTGAACTCTGGCTTTATTATTTCTACAACTCCAGGTAGAAGCTGCATGTACAGAGTGCCTCAAAGCCCTTCTCCCTGTGGGAGGGTGATGTTGCAGTGTGGTACTCTAAATGGCAGGCAGGGATGTTTGTTCAAGGGGAGGGGAACCGACATGCTGCAAGAAATGGCAAGGAAGCTAATGCTGGCTGTATTTTGTTTGTAGAGGGAGGGCTCTACTCATTCCAGGAGACAGGGAGAGGGAAGAGCTCTGGAACTGCAGATCTGCAAAGCAAACCCATAAGCAGGGGCTCCAGGGGGGCCTGGGAAAGGAAGCTCCAGGTGGAGGCAGGTTTGGGTTCCTTTGTTCTGTGACATTGGCCCTGCTCAGACCAGCTTGTGACCAGTACAGCTGTAAGAGGGTGTTTGGAATTGCTATTGTTCATTGCAAGTTAATGCTCATGCAAAGCATTAAAAGAATGTCAGGCTTCAAAAATACAATGTTGCTGCATTTTTAACACATTTTTCAACCTTGTATGTTTGAAAATTCTCATTAAACCTTCCTCCAAGTACTATAATTTATAAGAGACCATTAACCCATGTTCTGCTGACGAACACCATTCTTGCTGCTTATGACAGTCAATAAAACAGGAATACAAGGTTCAACTTGCTCTGTAGGATGTCCCAATCCTCCTACAAGGGCATTTTTTAGATTCAGACTTTTCTTAGAAGCCAACTTTGCCTTGGGTCCCCATGATTGAGGCCATCCCTTTTGTGGGGGCTGCTTATTGTCCCCCTCTCAGCTCTAACAGTTGCCTTCTGTCTCCTAGAAGACACCTCCTGGTCTTCCCACCAAATATAGCCTGCAGTGGCAGAGCTACCATCTAACATGTTGCCAAATATGATGGCTGGATTTGCACAACAGTGAACACTACACCTGAAGTTACAGGTTTTAACTTACTAAAGCACCATCTCCCATGGTGGCCCAAAACTTGGTGGCTGTGCTGCTGGTGAAGGTTGGTGTGAGATGCTACTGCAGTGCAGAGGATAGTGCTTTGGGTGAAGCTGTTTTGATGACTGGCTGGAGGTTAGTGAGGTGTCTGGATAGCTGGTTGCTACTGGTGCCTGTGAAACGTGCAGCAGGGCTGTGCTGGCTGAGGCAGGCCAGAGTGTCCCTCGTCTTGCAGGGTGGTGCCTGTGGGATGGCATGTGTCAGCCTGAGGGGCTGACAAGGGGCTCCTGTGTGAGTTTTGTGGTGGGCAGAGGCCTGTGGCATGCATGACATTTGTGGGAAAGGCAGGCACTGTGGATGGGTGGCTTGATTCACCATCGTGAGACCTGTCTGGGAGGAGGAGGTGTGAGATGGCAGGATGCAGTGCCCTCAGTTGGCTGTGGCAGACCTGGGCCATGCATCCCCGGGCCATGCGTCGCCCATCGGTGTCATGTATTACCTGGTCGGTTCCAGCCAGTTCCTCTGGCAGAATTGGAGACTGGCACTCAATGAACCAGCAGATTTTATTGCAATAAAAAGAGACAAAGGGGGAGAAAGCGAGGAACATCTGGATAGCATTTAGCACGACTCAATATTTTACTACCAAGTGTAAAGTCATCACTGAAAAAAATCATGCTTGTAAGCTTTGGGGGCTGGCCTGCTGTCCCACGCAGGGCAAAGGTGAGTTGCTGTCCCGGGGCACGGGCAGGGCTGGGCACGGCGGTGACACGCAGGCAGGGCCACCGCGGCTCCCTCTTGCCCCGAGGTGCTCCCGAAGGGCCACTGCCTGGGAAAAGAATAGGAACTGGCCCGGAGCCCTTGTGGGGAGCAGGGTGCCGGCAGCCCCGCTGCAGCCCGGGGTACCCCATGCCAAATAACCTTTAGGTGTAAATGTGCCTTTGCTCCGGGGCCGGGCCGAGGAAGAGGAGGAGGAAGAGGCGAAGGAGGCGGAGGCGGCCGGCCGGCCCCGGGGTGGGGCGGGCAGCCCGGGCCGGGGACGCCGTGTCGGTGCGAGCCTGCGGGAGACGGCCCCGCCAGCAGAGCTGGGTAGGACAGCGGGTCTTGTTCTTTATTTCGCTTTCTACCTTTCCCCCGACCCCGTCCCAGGACGGAGAGCCCGGGGCGCGGCGGGCGGCTTTCCTGCCCGGCTGGGCCGTGCGGCTGGCGGCGCGGGAGCGCGGTTGAACTGCCGCTGAGCGCGCCTCGGCAGAGGATCGCGGGGACGGCGCCGCTCTGCGCTGGGCGCTGCGGAAGAGCCCGGGCTGAGGGACCGGGACAGCCTGGTCCTGCCTGGTACGCTGCCGTGACAGCACGCAGCGGGCATTGGCTTCTGCGGCGGCAGAGATGAGTTCGTGCCTGCTCCGATTTACTAACAGCCGGCTCCTTCCGGGCTGTGGGGACTCTGGTGTAGTCCCGTCCCTCTTGCTGGTGCCTGGGGCTTTTTAATTTCATGAGAAGCTCCTCTGTCCCACTTCAGTGGATGCTGGTTGAGCGGCTTCTCAGTCCTTCATGGTGGTGCATCTCCAGGAGGTGAATCATCCCTCCCTGGAGGTGCTTCTGGGGTCTCCTTCCATTTTTTGAGAGGAGGGGATGAGAAGAGGGGTTGCAATTGAAAAAGATGGGATGCTGCTGCATCAAAAAGAAAACAGGGAGAAAAAAAAAATCAATCCTGCCAAGGAGCTGTGACTACAGACGCTACAGGGGCTAATTTACCAGAGAGCAATGGGAACAGGGCCTCCAGGAGGGAAACTTCCAAACCCCAGGAAGGTCTGGCAGCTGCGGGGAGTGGGGAAGTGTGGCTGGCAGTGTGTCTGAGGCAAACACCTCCTGCTTGCCAGCTTGTGTCAAACCGTTTAGGGTGCTAATGAGAAGAATTCACCAATTAAGCAACATTTCATCCTTTTTTCCTTGAATGTTTTCCAAATGTGCTGTCCTGAACTGTAACCTCAAATTTTTTAATAATGTGACGCATTATTGTTGCCTGTCTTCTGTAGGAAGGTGTTTTCCTTAGCTGTGATTAATCACCCTGTTTTTCTTTCCCAATTAAGCTGCTCACTTGGAGCACTGAGACAACCAGTGTCTCATTGTATGAGCTCGTCTCAGAATTATCAGCAAGTTTGTCTCTCAGATTGGATTTTTTTATTTTCAGTTTCAGGTTATTATATTTTACTGGCAATTGTAACATGTAGGAGGTTATCTGAGTTGATGACCTGTTAATGCATGGGCAGACTGGGAGGGGGCTGATAAGAGCAGAGCCTTGATTGCATGCGCATATGTGCACTTGGCTTCTTGCAGACTTTATATCCTGAGAGCTCAGGGAACTACTGAGCCACTATGGGTGATCCATTGCCCCCAGATCAGAATCTCTGTTAAACATTTGAAAGCGATGTTCCAGTAATATTTTCGTACATTAAATACAAAGATCAGCACGTTATCTTTGATGTTATCTGGATGATGCACAACTGTCACGGAGGCACCCCAAAAATAAGTTTAGGTGGACAACAAGGTCCAAAACAAACTTTATTCTGGCTGGAAAAGTACTGCTGATAAACCGATTGGAAATGGGGTTTATACAGTTGGTTAGCACTCCAATAATATAAGATACAGGTTCGGATATTAGGTTAGGAGATTATTTGGGGTGCAGTGAAATAAGAATAATGAAGATCCACAGCGTGCATATATGCACTCACAAGAAAACAAACCGGAGCCCTCTCTGCCCTGTTTTACCCATAAGGGAGAAACACTTGCCTATTGCGGCCAGGACTTACGCTTGCCTGCCAGGCAAGGAATTTACGCTCGTCTGTCCCAGACAAGGACTTTACACTCGCCTACCAGGCAAGGATTTATTAAAGCAGATATTCAGTAATTAATCACTCACCTACATGCAGAGGTGAGGTGCTCCCCATCCCAGGAAGTTACCTTAGACGGCTTCTCCGTCTAAGGGGAGTGACTCCGGCAGCACGGCAGACCCGCAGCTCCGAGAAGACCACACAAAGGGGTCTTCGGTGGGAACCCCATTTATAGTCTGTTCAGATCTGGCTGTGGGCATTCCAGAAGCTTCTTGGCTCCTCTGCACGCACCCCCCCAGACTGTGGGCATTCGAGAAGCTTCTCAGCTTCTCTGGGCTGTGGGCAGCTCGGCCCTTCCTCTGCTGAGGACCCTGCCCACCAGCCCTGGGTCTCCACAAAGAGCCATTAGCTGCCCCAGTTCTGAGAGGGGATGTGCAACTGCCACACAGATCTCAGGGCGTGGTGGGGGAAAGTACAACTGCCACACAATGTTCCCTAGCGAGCTTAGTCCCCTTTGGCAATAACCGTGGACAGGTACTGGAGCTGAGCTGCTCAAGGAGGGGAAGAAAGGGGAAGGAGCAGCCAAGTACTTGTAATTCCCAAAGCATGGGAAGAGTCTGGCAGTGCTGGACTGGAGCTCCTGTTGCTGGGGCCTCCTGTCTCTTGATGTAATTGGGTTCATCTTTCACAGTGACAGCCTCAAGGGTCCCCAGAAATGGTGAGAAGCAGACCTGATCACCAAATGCATTATTTTGCTGAAAATTTTAAAGCAAAGCATATTACTTTTGCCAACACTTGCAGTATATTTTTTTTAAAGTTTTGAATACTTTTGATTAACAGCTTTGACTCAACTGCGGACGGGCTTCCATGGCCAGGCTGTGTGTCCCCAGATGTGTCGTCATCTCCCCTTTGGGTGATCTCACACCGCCTGGTGGGAGGTGTGCTCTGCCGAGTGCATCCAGGGCAACTGAACCACAGCTCCAGTGAGGCACTGCTTCAAAACCAAGTTTTTGTTGAAAAACATAGTAGATCTGGTGGTTTTAGAAATAAAATACTGAAATACCAGACAGAGTGGTTTTAGTGGAAAGCTTCTTTTTCTTTTTTTTTCCTTCTGGAGAAAGCTGTGATTTTCAGTAGGAAAACATCATGAAGGAAGTTTTTTCAGCAGCCCCAGGCAGCAGTTATTAAGATTCAATATTAATGGAGGGATGAGAAATGAATGCAGTCAGTCTTGTCCGTTTCTTGCCTTGACAGCATCCATGAGTGAAACCCCAACTGCCACGTCATCCTGGTGTGGCACTTTCTTCTCAGAGAGTAGGTGGCTTGTATAAATCTTTACGCTTTGGTCCAAAAGCTTATGTGGTGTATGTGGCAATACTAGTCCCTTTCATGCCTTGGTGGATTTTTGTACGCTAGTTGCCTAGTTCCTAGCCTAACGGAGGGGTGAGTAGCCAGGTTTATTTCCCATACTTTTGAGGCATGCATGAAAGTTTATAGGACCTGGGAGTTCTGCTGGGATGCTGTTTGCTGTACCAAGTGCTGTTTTCAGGGAAAAATGTCATGAGCAGGTTCTAAACTTTATGACTGGGGATGCCATGTTCCAAATAGTGGATCTTTTTTTCTGCCTTGCGTCATATTTCTCTAACTTGATGGTGAATTTTAGCAAAACTTTTCTGGCCTATCCTGCAGGAATTACGTTTAAGTTTGTCAAACAGTGTGGCTGGGAACCTTCCTCTGTAACATCTGGACACGGGCAGTGCTGGAAACAGGATACTTGGCAAAAATGAACCTTGTCTCCGAACCATTGTGGTTTTTCTAATGGAACTAGTTTGCCACCTGCATCTCTCTGGGGTGTGACTTTATTTTAGAGATATTGTAAATGTATAAACAACCTTCTGACCTTCCTCGCTTCCATCTTTTGCTTTCTTCTCCATTTCCTTCTCTTCATCCTCTCTCACAGTCCTGTGTCCTTGCAGATGTACCTCACTGCTGGCTTGAGTCATGTTACCAATTGACCATTGTTTCACAGCTACTTCAGACAAGAGGAGGAAAGAGCTTGCTCAGTGGGACAGGTAGACTCCAGGATTTCATGAGCATCCCCTAAACACCACATCAGCTAAGCTCTGATCTTTTTTTTTTCTGAAGGCATCACAGTACCCTGGTTCTCACCCTCTGACTCCCGCGCATTGTGGCAGTTCAGTGGAACTCAGTGCTGGGGCCCCTGTACGTGTACATCAAATCAGCCTCTCCATTTCTTGTACAGAACGGACCTTAAACAAAGAGTTGTGAGCAGTGAGACTGAAACTCCCCAGTGAGAGTCTGATTCAGGAACTCAGTTACCCTTGACAGGGTAATGCTGTGAGATATAGGTTTAGTATTATTTTTCATGGAAGTTTCTCAGATATAAGGAATTTGTGTTCAAGGGCTGAATACTTGAGATTATATTTTTTTTATTTATTGTGATCAGTCAAAACATTGGCACTGAAACTTCTGTGGGAAGGTTGCGAACTACTAATTATTTTCAGTGTACTTGGTCTAATGAGAAGGATTATTAACATAACTGGTCTTGCAGGTGATGATAAATTCAACAAGCATTACTTCCACTTTTTAAAGAGTTTGGTTTTCATTATTATTAATCTTTTATATAGATGCTATTTTACAGCTGGCACAAATTCCTTTTAGAGCCAACCCAAACCTTATAATTTGCCAGAAATTTAGGATCGCTTTTAAAATGAAATAGTTTCCCCCCTTACTTAACGTAGCAACCCAAACCAGGGCTTTTATTTTGTCTTCTGGAAAGCAAAACACCATGACACTATCTCAGCATTGCAAAGGTGCCTTACATTAAATTCTGTGTCTTACCAATCCATCTTAAGAGGGAGAACATGTCTGCTAAACCACAGGATAATTTTTTTCTTCGCATTCAATTAAACACCTTACTTCACCAATATGGCCAGGAGGAAAATAGTTTTCCGTTATTCCTATGTGTTTACTTTCAATATCGAGTGTAGCAGCCTGGATCACAGAGGCCAGACTGAGAATGGACTTAATGGTGGTGAAGAGGATATGGACGTTTGGGACCAGCTTGCACTTCTGTTCTACCTACAGCCTCCTCTGTCAGGTTACTCACAGCTCTGACATAATATTGTCAGCATACACGTAAGCATTAAATTGCTTTTGTGGCTTTGATGGACGTCTGTTTTGGTGAATGTATGTTAGTTTCTTGCTGAAACTAGTATCCAGGTTGAAATGAAAGACAAGCTATGTAATCTTACTCGTTTTACTGCCTCCATTGCATGTATTGCAAGTGTGCGTTTGTTGTGTGGTACCGTATTACATTGACTACTAAAATGTCTCGTGGGCTCAATGACTTTTGAAAATGGAGCAATAAAATATAAATTAATGAGAAAGTATCATAATAATGTCAACCCCTGTCTTTTGTATCAGCTGAACTGTATGTGTGAGAAAAGTTAGCCTTCTAATAGCCTAAATAGGGAGCTGCTCGTGTGTACCTGTAGGAAAGAAAAAAAAAAGTCCTGCCCACGCATGATTTTGATTAATGTTAAATCTTTATATTTTCTCTCAGCGAGTGGATGTGGTGATGATTTATCTGTAGTTAAAGGAAATTAATATGTTCTGGGTTTAGCTACTCACTTCCTTTGAGGTATCAGGTGAGGGAGGGTCACTTCAAATGGTTAGAAGTACTCAAGTTTTATGATGAGGCACTACTCTTCTGATGAAAATGTACCTTCGAGCATCCCACCCTTACAGCTCTCCATCAGTAACTTACTGAACTTTCCCTAGTCTAAACAAAGCTTAGGTGCTGCTGTTTGTGTTAGTCGGTTTCATTGTTGACACCATTTTTTCTTCAGTTCCACTGAAATCTACCCTCTGATGGTCTTTCGGCACAGGTGGATTTGTGGAGCTTGAAATAAGCTGCCATGAAAAAATCCTGTTTGTTCGAAGCTGAGGTTAAACACAGCCTCAGTGCCTGGGGCAGCGACTGCAGGGCATACCCTACAGCAGCGGTGACGTGTCATCTCCATGTGTCCCACGTATTATTTCAATGGCAAAGAAATTTCTGTCTTGCCATTCATCTTTTGTGACGTGGTCCAATGAGTAACGGTGTAAACTATATTTAAAAATACAATTATAGAGAACAAAGTGATGACTGAGAAAAGCTGGTGTTGTCAGTACCCATGACAGGGCTCTTTCAGGAGTACAGGTGATGTCAGTAGTCAGCAAAGTGTCCTCTCAACTTTGTTTCATATGATACAGATTCAGATGAATTTTCTTTGTTCTATAACTAAGCTCACAAAGCGATGGTAACTTCCTCAGAAGGGCTCAAACCTTAGTTAATACTGTAGGAAACTTTCTTGTGAATGACCTAAGTGATTTTTACAGTCTTCCTTTCAATTTTTTAACTTGCCTTTCCCGGTCCCCCTCCCTCCTCCATCCTCCCTACCGCCCTGGTTTTTCAGCTGTGTGTTTTATCTACAGTATTTGCGCCCTGTTTTTGGTGAGCGAGATGGGAACACGGAAATCCCATTTTTCATGTTTCCCAGCTGCACAACGAGCGTATTATAGTTCCACCTGTCTTGGCAGGGATTTCCTGTTTCAGAAGATTAATTTTGTTGAGTAACTCTGAGTTCCTCTAAAAGAAACGATTTTCTTTTCCTGTATGGCAAGGGAGATTGCGATCTTCTGAGTCTATGAACTTGTTTATACCTATCAGTAAAGCAGTTGCTACCATGTAGGGATACCTCACTGTCTCGTTTAAATTCTGTTCTGTTACACAGATGTAAATCCCAGTAACTGCTGTGGCTTCCTTTATGTCTTTTAGAGATTGTTTTCTGTGCAGCCAGAGTTTTTCATCCAGCTAGAGGTTTGCCTCTTGCTCTCATTATTTCTTCTTTCAAAGTCAAAAGTCACTATCTGTATTTTACTACATCTCAGAAGATGACTGCCTTGGATTACTTCAAAACTTAAATTCTGCAAGTGTGCAAAAGTGGTTTCTAATGTAGCTGCCCAGTTTTGCTGGCCCTATGTATTCATGTGGAAACAGTTTTCACTCATTTTCTTTCTTTCTTTTCTTTCCCTCCCCCTTTTTTCTTTCCCTCCTCTTCAGCTGGTTAACTGGCTGGTGCTTCTGCCTCACCCAGTGAGCTTGTTCTGGTCGAGTTCCAAAAGTCAGAGTGCGAGGAAATGGCCTTTTTCCTACTGATTTTTGCCTCTGACATATTGGCACATTTCTGACCTTGTTATGAAGTGCATTTGTACGTTGCTTATTAGGCGAGCTAGATTCTGGCTTTGTACTCATTTTGTTGGGATATCATTGGGTATGTGTGGTACCATTTGGTTTGAATGTTGACATTTGGGTGCAGGTGCACTGTTTGTCTTCATCCCCCAGAGATGCACAGTCAGAGCCACAATACAGTGAAGCCTTGGTGTACTGGGGGGTGAGGAAGCTGAGGGGGTTGGTAGCGACTGTTCCTATAAGACTTTCCACCCTTTGTAGTGGGAGGAGGACATAATGTGTATGTGAGGCAGCACCAAAGCTTTCTGATCCAGAATAGGACCTAGCAGACAGATGAGACACATGTGAGGTGAAGCAGTGGGGCCATATGCTGAGCTTGTTTTCTGAAATATGTCATGGTGATAAGTGAACCAGAAAGAAGAGTCTTTCCATGTGGTTCTGCCTGAAGCTCAGTTGTGTCTGCCTTTGCTAGGCTGAGCTTCACAGCAAAGTCCAGCTCCTCCAGCAGTGGTGGGTGGCTGAGGTTCTGTGTGCAGGCAGCCAGCGCTCAGGCTGCCGACCAAAAGTACTTGCTCTCCCTGAAGCTCTACAGGTTTGTGAAACCATGCTGTAGTAACAAAAGCACATGGCATATGTGGCATGTTCTTATTTTCTTCATCTCTAAAATACAAGCAATTTTAAGTCTCGTTATTGAATACTGTGTTGCTACAGTTATTTTTAGGCAGTTACTGGGAGGCATAGGCAGGTTGGTTGAAATAAAATAACCGAGCCAGAACCTGCAGCAGGGCTGATGCGCTCATACGTGCCCTGGGAAGGCAGCCCCATTTCTCGGGATTTCTGGCACAGTCGTGTAGTTATGGTTTCTGTGTACTTCCTAGAACTAGAATACTAAAAATAATCCTAGACGATTTAAGTTGCTTATGCCAGTGTAGTTTGATTGCCTTGCTTTAAACTGGGAACATCTAGGACACATAACTTCATAATTTTAAGCAGTCTTAGATTTTACTGTTTGTTCTTTCTTCCTATGCTTTTTTACTAAAGCCCTGTGTGCAGGAGGTCTCTTCATAGCTGGGAATTCCTGGATTTCCAAAGTGCCAGAACCTGGTGCATTGCATCTCTGAATCTAACATGGTTATAAGTGAACATGAAGCCAGGATGCAGCATGATGGGAATAGTGGAGGGACAAGGGTAGGAAAAAAAATAAAGGAGACAGTGTATCATCCAAAATGAATAGGAGAATGTGGAGAGAAGGGAAGGAGTTCATGAGGGACATTGAGATTTTTAATCTTGTTTCTAATTTAGGCACAAGCTATAAAAATGTGTCCCTATATGTCTCATATGACTTGCTTTGAAGTCTAGTAAGATTTTTCCATGAATAAAATTCTTTGTTCCTCTCTCTCTCCGACCTGTCATACTCAATCTTTTAAAATAGCTATGATTTACCAGCAACTGTAAGAAGATATTTGAACTGGTCTCCTGATTCCACCCTAGCATCCAGAACCAACACGCCTATCAGTGACTAATAAAAGCCGTAAGAAATAAGCAACTTGGTCTGCATGTGCTGTGGACACATCACTTATTGGAGATGGCAAGGCAGCACAATGAGATGTTGTCCCATTATTTTTTCACTGGATCTCATTAAGCCCAGATCTAGCCTTGTTGATTTGCGACTACTGTTGATTTGAAATTAAGAAAGAAATTCCTAAGAAACAGTTGGGAAATACTGTTCAAAATATGTAATTTTTCTCCCCCTCCTGTTCTATGTCCACTTGGAATTTTGGCCACAAACCAGACTTTTGTGTGTTTTTTCCACCATGCACTTCATTTGTCTCATGCAGTTTTAAGAAGTTAGACTAAAAGATGTCAGCTCTGCTAGAGAGCTTTTTTTTTTTTTTTAAATCTGATGTAACAAAATAATTTGATACTGATTTTAAAACTCACACTGACAAAACCTGGAAAAATAACTTGACAAGTGACAGTCTTCTGCCAAATACCTTTGAATAGGTCACACTTAGCTGGACAATTTGGAGAAACACTGTGGAAAGAAATTTAGTTAAGCTAGTTCTTTAATAAATTTCCCCTTAATACCATTACAGTGTACATCAGATAGGAAAAAACGAAAGGAAAAAGGTAAATTTGAAACCTCGGAAAATCACGGTCGACTAGATGGAAAGGCTATAAACAGATGCGATGAATTGGAAAAGGGCAAAATGTACAGAACCTGATGTGCTGAGCAGTCTGGTTTGGAAAGACAGTTGAACTTGGCAGGATTGCTCATGTGTGTAAGGTTACATGTGTGGATATGTGGAATCTATCACTGCAGACCCAGAGTGCAAAGCAAATGGTGTTTTTCTGTGCATTAAAAAGGCAGAATGTTAATTTACATATTCAGTATCTCAATGTCTGTCAAAGAACTTGAATGAAGCAACTGCAGTAATGCAGAACTGGCAATAAACTTGCTATGCAGGCATTCATTTATAGCCTTCAGACTTTAGTAGCCTTAAATCTAATCCTAATGTGTTTATGGGCCATCATTTGCTAAGTGCAATTAGCTCTTTGCTAATACGCAGATTAGTTTTTTGATACTCAGTGAATGGGTCGTGTGTATCAGCTGCAACAGCATGTTGTTCCCATCAGTACGAAACGCAGGTAGAAAACTCATTTTTAGTGTAAAGACTGGGAGGAGCAATGTTGTGATAGCTGAGGTTTCTGATGGTCTGCAGGCAGCGCCACAGGTGCACCCAGTCAGTGTGTGGTAACACTTACATGTGCTCACTGAACACGTGTGCTTGAATGTTACGTTAAGACTCATCTTATTAAGGGTGTGATATATGCAGAGTTTGCCCAGAAGGACTTATTTCAAAATACCTTGTTTCAGGCAAGACGTGTAGTGTGGTAGTATGGGATACTGGTTTGTCCTTTCAAGCTACACTACAAAAGAACTTTTCAGGTATATCTTAGCAGGGCATGGAAAAGCAGTGTGACAGGATGACAATATTCTGTGTGCTGACAGCGCTGGAAGGGACAGTGCCCTGGAGGATCTATTACCCGCTGTAATGAGAAACACAGAGCATCTTTTGTTGAGACTCCCTACATTGTTATTCTAATTTAGTTTACACACTGCAGCAGCCTCACTTCTTTATCAGATACTAATTAGGATCTATTAATATTTTTTCATCTTTTGAGGGAGGTTATCACCTGAACTTTAACAACTCGAAATAATCACATTTTTAATAGAGTTCATATGGCCAAGCCACTATAGAACTGCATCTCTGTTCCCTCAGCTGTCATCATGGGAAGGAGAGAAAACAACAAAAGAAAATCATACTCAGTTTTTCAAGGTATGTTTATGCTAAATAATAATTTAGCTGAGCATCATCAATTCATAGCTTTGTGTAACATGACTGAGACACAAAGTATAATGGCATATTCTTTGATAGAAAACCTGACATCCTGTAACAGGGCCTCATTTTCCGTATCTATGCGTATTTCTTTTTTAACATGTATCTCTGAAAGATGGTAGTTTGAGTTGTGACTAAGATTAGAAGAGATGAGGTATGTATCTCTAATATTTCACTCAAGATTTTTTTTCACAAAGGCGTATTTAGCATTAAAGTTAAATATACACTTTTTTAGTTAAATTATTGGAGGAAAGCACTAATGTTAAATTAGTGTTTTAAGAGGTTATTTTGGATATGTTGCAACAAGAAGTTGGCATGGGATGGTTTTTGTTAGGTTAACAGGCAGTATTTCACAAATATAGACTTTTTCACTACAGTAAGGAGATTTCTTTTTCTGTATTGTGGCCATTCTAGGTACTGGATCCATTTGTTGTTAATGGTGCTTGAGAACAAACATGGCACTTTTAAGGTGCACGAGAGATGACATTATACTTGTCACTTTTTGCCATCATGAGATGCCCCTCTAGTCCACACTATAATTGATTTACCCTACCTGGAAGTTGTACTTGGCAAAATAAATTTTAAATATAGTTTAATGACAAGGTAAAAATGTGTTTGAAGTTTCAGTTTAAATAATCCTGTGTTTGTACTGGTCATGGTGGCATGAAAAACGCTATTGGATGTGCATGGGATGGTTAAAGGCAGTGTGCTCTCATTTAATGGTATTACATCCCTGCTTTGCTTTAGCAGCTCACTGTAGTTCAAAATATGGATGACTGCAGCTGATACAGGCTTGCCAAAGTCCTCTGCTCGAAGGTTAGTGCACAGTAGTAAGGATACAGATCTAAGGGTAGACAGCTATGTAAACATTTCCATATGCCAAATGTGTACAGGCTCTCATTACCATCCAGTCTTGGCCTTCTCTAGTTATCATTATCTGCCGGATAATGAGTCTGCTTCCAGCTGCCTGGTGGGATGTGGTAGATAGGACTCATGCAAAGAGGGCTGGGAGGCTGTGCAGGGGCTGCTCTAGTCCTGCCAGACCCAGCTTTGGAACAAGGTTCCAGTGGATGTCAGGCTGAGGTCTGTCATTTCTTGCACACATTAAAAGATAGAAGGCCAGATTGCTGTGAAGTTGCAGGGATGTGTGAATTATATACATCTGTATGTGTGTGCAATGTGCACAGTAATAAGCCCCCTCAGGAAAGCCCCTCTTCTCTGTCTGCAGCACCGTGTCCTGCGTTACCCTGTGGGCTGCTGGTGCGGGGGCTGGAGCAGACACCGGCCCCTTCCCGGGGTCTCTGGGCAGGAGCAGGGGACAAGCTGCTGCTTGCATCTGGTCCTGGGTGGGTGGAGGAGAAAAAGGAGAGTGCAAATGCATTTCTATTGCTGTCATCACATTCCTCACTGTATAGGGAGTTCATACCTGAGCTTTGGCGGCCTGAGTGCCCTGAGTGAAAATAAACAGGTTTTCAGTTGAATATGATTTCTTGAAAAGTCCGTAAGCCACTGGTCTTTCTGAGACTCCACTTAGCCCAAGCAGTAATGTTCTTAGAAGTCTGGAAATCAGTAGTTTTATTGGTCTTTCACCAAAAAAAGTTATTTTACAGAATATAGAAGAATTAAGAGTGCAGTGAGTTACTCTTTCTTAGGAAAGCAGCAGTGGCTACCCAAAGCTTTTTCCAAAGGTGTTTGCGGATGGTTTGGTCTTTCCAGTAGTTCCTCTTCTCTGGGGAACTAAAAGCAGCAGGGAAGTAGCATTCAAAAATCTTTCTTCAAAACAGTCCTTACTGAGCACTGGCATTCCTGTGATAGCTGTAATGCAATCATTAACTCATTGCTGCTTTGCTGGAAACAATTTTATGAGCAGGACAGGCTCATTCTGGCATGGTTTTTGCTTTGTGCTCCGTACTGATCAGCCCAGACATAAAAATAGGCCCACATCAGTTACTGAGGTGTGCACAATAGTTCTCAAGTTATCGTGACCTGATTTTGCCATGGTGGCCATAATTCATGTTTTCCTATGTTTTATTTTCTTTGAACGGTAACCGATACTGGTGCTGCAGTTATGCAGAGGTGGGAAGGCTACTGAGAGCTGGTGGCCTTGTGAGCTCTGATATTCAGTACCACTAACCCATTGCTCCTCCAGATGTGGGAGATCAGGCAAAAAAGGCTGCTGTAAGCAGGGGAAAACAAAGGGCTTGGAGGAGGTTGTCCCCTGGCATTTCTGATTTCCGTATATTGCCCAAACAGGAGCACATTTCTTACTAGTTACAGTTTGTCTATAGGAGCAGTCTTGTTCCAACTAAATAACAAAGCCAAGGGAAACTAATTTCACTTTAAGACAGTCTTCCAAAAATTGTATTGGAGCCAAATGATCAGCAAACATCAAAACAGGTGATTAATCTCCTGTTCTTTGGATGTTCTTGTGCTTTGTTGTGCCACATTGCTAATGAAGCCCTATCAAAACCCCATTAACACCTGGTGTTAGTTTGCCCTACTTTCAGCTTGGAAGATCAGTTGAGCTTTTTCCTTTTCAAGCATCTTTGTGTACTGTGAAAGATGTTTCAGAAACAGTGAGACCCTTAGCTCTAAGCAGTATTTAGTGCTGCCGGTGTCATGCCCTCAGTTGGGCTGCAAGTTTGATTGCCAGGAAAACGATTCATTTACACAAAAGAGACCAATCCAACTCACCCCACAACTCTCAGCCCTCTGCAGTTAGCAGAAATTAGAATAAATAATTTATACCTGGAAAAAGTTATAGAAAATGCATGACTTACTTTCCTACTCAACAGCTCTGTTCGAAGTTTTTGCCCAAGCACTTTTCAGAGTGGAATTTGGTGATGTTTCCTGGGCGTTCCTGAGATATTTGGCCCTAGGTCAGTCTCTGCTACAGAAAACCCTTTGAGAAAGTATAAATTCCAGTGGAAAATCCCAGAAATTTCCTCGGGTAGTTCTCCCTTGGGACTAACGGTTCTCAGTCTCACTGAGGTGATTCAAGAACCCGTCTTTGCCCCAGTGATGTTTTAGCTTTTAAGCACATCCCCTTTTGGTTAGTTGGCTCAGACCTGCATTTGCCCCTGTTGTGGAGTGTTACAGACAGTAAAGGAAAAGGAATTACTGGCATATGCTGTTCAAACAGTGTGCAGGCTTAAAGCAATACTAAATTCCAAGGGCATTTCCTCTGACAGATTGACAAGAACTGTAGCTTCCCAACACTGTGCTCTCATACCCTTGGGAAAAACATGTGAAAATACTTAATTTCAAAATTGGGGGAGGGGGACATGTAATTACACAATTCATGATGGGAAGTCAGGGTGGCATGAGAAGAACCCAGCTTGTTTCCGACTGGAATTTGCTAGCTGTCTCTAAACATATTACAAGAATTGTAATATTCTGGGGACATCATGTTACCCCATTGCATAGGCTATGAGGCCAATCAGAGATCTTCAAAGAAGGACATCTCTGAGTAAGGCTTCGTTAGGTAGGTTTTCAAGGGGTTTAAAATCTATATTGGGAGATAGGGGAGGAGGGAGATTCTAGTCACTGATTGGTAGGAAATGCTCCATTAATATTAAGCTTTAGGTGCAGAAAAACAGAGGAAGTTATTTTTCTACTATCACAGAGGGAAGTAATACCAGTTAAGCCAAGGCCTGCAGCAGAAACATTTACGGGAAATGTTTACATGTTACTTAATACCTTGACATGCATTATTCAACTTGTGTAATATCAGCCGAGGCAGAGCAAGGAGGGATGGTTTTGCAGAAGAGTTTGTTTGCTCCCCATGGAATATTTTCCTGAGCATAGTTGCCATCTTTGGCAATGAGGTACATTCCAGGAATTTAAAAAAATGCTCTTCAGCCACACTTTTATGAAGTGCTGGAATGTGTTCTCTTGCAGAGGTGACCTAACCTTGTCCAGATGGCTCGCCTTTCTCTGACCAGTGATATCCTGTCAGTGTGTCTTCATTGTAGAGCAGAATTGCAACGAAAGCCCCCTGTGAGCCCCCTCCAAGCAGGGGAGCTACATACTAAATGGTGAAGCCATTTAAATGGATGCACTTCTTGTGTTAGAAATGAAAGCCCGCTTTCCCTCTCAGAGGTGTACACAGCAATTGCTCTCTCCTGAGCAAACTACTTAGTGTGTGCTTCAGTTTTCCTCATGCATCTGAAGGACTTTCTGAACTGCAGCCAAATGGGCTGCCCTTGGGGAAAAAGGCAAGAGTTTGCTCGTAGTAGCAATGTCTCAGTGATACAGTGAAGGAGAAATAGATGGGGAAGCGTGAAGCTTAGCTGGGTTCTCTCTGCTTCCCTCAGTGTTTACTTAGCATTCACACAGACAGTAATTTCATGATTCACCTGCTGAATGATTTGTTTCGCTGACAAAGCTGCGATAAATAGAGACTTGGCATCATCTGTATAGTTGTTTAATCTAAAGGCGTATGAGTCATATAAATGAAGCTTTCAGACCTGTTGTGATAGATTGCCAGACATAGTGGGAGAAACACACACATATTTTGATTTGGTTAATCAATACCTGGAAATGTTGTAAAAAGTGATTTAGCACAAAGTCTGGAGTTTCCAAAAGAGGAAGGCAGGCTTAATTTATTAGTTTTGAAAGTAATAATACACTTTTCCTCTTATGGTGCAGCATTTTTTTTTAATTTGGTGGCACCTAGCCAGATTTAGTAACATTAGCTATTGAGGACTAAAAAATTGAGATGATGCATCTCGAAGAAACTGTCTAAAATGTAATTCCTAGAAATAACACGAGTCTTTCTGATTCAGGATGACTGGAGTGTCTAGCAATGACAGGCTGTGCAGAGCACTGCTTGGGAAGATGTACTGGCATTTTAGGAGTATTCCAGAATTTCTCCTTTGTTGGTTGTTTAGTGGCTGTCAGTAACACTTAGTGGGTGCTGTTCTGAAATGTGTCGGTGCTGTTTTTTCTGAGGGTGGATCTCGTGGCTTGCAATCACAGGAAGTTAAATTAACAGAACTGTGAGATTAAAGTTTTTCTGTTTGTTCCAGCAGAGCACTGAATATTCTTGGTTCCTACTGACTGCAGTGTGTCTTAGTGACTCTTTTTGCACTGATCTTAGTATAGAAGAACAGCTTTATAGCAAAACAATGTTTGATATTATTAGATGCACATGAATTAGTATGAGAGGCTTCTACACACTTGAAACATCCTTAATAAGAAATGTATAAATGCCTTTTGAATGCCTATATGCTACATATATGTATTTTTGTTAGTCCTTTCAAAAAAAAAAAATCATAAGTAGTATTGAAATTGTAACACATTCACCAGGAGAAGTTCAAATCTGAGATTTTAAATAGGGTTTCAAAATAACAGTCCATTTGCAGCTGAGAATGTATATTTTTAGAGGAATGGTGTTGCATGCATGTTACATGTAAAAATTTGTTATTTTTCTTGTGCTTACTGATTTTGAAAATTTTACATGAACTTTTGAAGTTTGCTCTGATATTTAGGTATCGATAGGTATAGATGTACTAGCTTTCTAGTAGTGTGTAATAAACAATGAGATTAAACTGATCATGTTTCTCCATGGGCTAGTAAAACATTAATGCAGTACCTGTGTTTTATGATAGCAGTAATAGATCCCATTTGCTTTTATCTCTTTCTTTGGTTTGCACATGACATGTAACTTGTGTGAGAAAAAGAAAGATTCGTATTTGAGCAAGTCTTTCATGACGCGAAAATGGCACATGACCAAATTCAGAAGTGATGTTCACTGTGTACTGCAGGTCAGTAAATGTATTTGACTCAAAGGATAACTACACGGGGGCAATTCAGGGGCTAAAGACTCCATGTTTTCTGGCTCATGGCAGCTCTACACAAAAGGAAGGCTTGCTAACCCTGACTTACACCATTGTGACTGAACAATTAGCTTCTCTAAGAAAGCTTGACAAAACATCAGTTGAAAGTCTTCTGCAAGGCCAAATTCAGAACTAATATAGCATATTTCTTATCCATAGTCATTAAAAAGTGTGATAGATTCAGTAGTATTTGTAATCATTATTCATTTTCACAGTTGTTACATCTGTTTTCAGAATAGCCTTAACAAAAAGGCCAACTGGAAAATAAATATATAAGGAAGGTGGGAGAGATATGGGTTTCTTTAAGCCATTTGTGTTCCTGTTCCCATAATGAATCTCTTCCTAGTCTTTGCCTCTGTCTGAGAACAGTAATACACCATTAACCCAAGCTGTGCTTGGAAGGGTGTCAGAAATTCCTCCTGTAAAGATGAGAAGGTCTTTTATTGCCTTTTCAATTGTTGGACAGTCTAATCCTAGTATGCATTTTAGCAAAATGGAACTACTAAAGTAATTGTGAAGCCTGATGTTTGATTTTCATAATTAGCATGTTGCAAAGATGAACTGGTAACATAGCTCTACCAAGGCAAGTATAGCAGCTATTACACTTGAAGTGCTAACACATTACAACCCGCTGGACATTGAAGCCTATTTTTAGTAAAAGAATAAATAAGCCGGCTGTGCCCTACTTTTTGTTAAAATGTGTCATGGGATCTTTATATTTGATTAGAAAAGTCAGCAGAAATAACACAAGGGAACTCAGTGCCTCATCTAAAAACTGGCAATTCTAACAATCCCGTGCTTCTCTTTATTACAAAAATATGTTAATATTGGGTATGAGGTCAGATCTATAAAGCGGGCAGAGGAGACAACAGCTGGTGGGAGGCTTGCTTGTGTTGTGTGAGGTTATATGTGAACAGAAGTCCTGGCTCTATTAGGCACTAGCTATTAAAGATGTTTTTGATGAAATAAGTTATTTTGTATTGATTAATGGAACTATTTTTGCAAAATCTGTATGAGGAAACTGGAAAAACGAAAAACTATTTAGCGATATTTATTTATAAAGAGAGAAAGTAGCAGCAAAGTCAGACAGCTTAGAAAAGTCAGACCTTACTCTTCCTAATTCTGAGCAGTTTTTTTGATCTTCACAGGCTGATATAAGGTGGATGTCCACATACGTCATGAACAAGCTCTCTTGTAAAGTACAGCCATACCCAGAAGCCTCTGTTTGCTGTGAGCAGATGCAGAAAATAAGCAGCTACACTTACATTTACTATTGCGTAGAATTAGTGACAACTAAGTACTTTCAACCAGTTTCTCTACAGATAAGTGATATAAAAGAATTGCTGATTTATTACAGTAGAGTTGGCATAGATTGATCAAGAATGCCACCTTTTAAAGGTATCTGCCTAAGAGCTCCTGATCCTGGAGTTCCTGTGATTTGGAAGCAACATGACGATGTACCTTCTAGGGGTGGGTGTGCAGGGTAGGGGAGGAGGGTTCAGCTCCCAGCTCTCCCTGGCACACTTGCAGCCTCAGTACAGAGGGACTCTCCAATTCCCCCGGTCCACAACCCAGATTTAGGAAGCCCAAGAGAAGCAGCTGTGCTCTGTGGGATCACATGCAAAGCTGGTGCTCCAGAACTTTGGGTTAAGGCCTCTCTCCTGCTGGGACCTGCTGCTGCACGCCAGCTCAGGCAGCTTGTCTGGGCGGGGCAGAGGGGCAGGAGCTGAGCCCCCTCATGCCTGCTGCATCCACCAGCTGCCCTGCTGGTACTTCTGGTGTGGTACAGCGGCCAGGGGAGGTCGGGGGGTTGAGGAAGAGGCCCTCTATTTCAAGTGGCTTGTGTCATTTAAGCTAGGCTTAAACTTTTAAAATGAGGAGCCTCAAACATTGAATTCAGTAGACAGAACTGAACGGTGAAGTGCCAGGATGCTGAACATTTGGGTACCAGTGCTGCTGGCTGTTTGAGGTGCTGCTGTAGGTTTGCCTTTCTGGCTCCTGTACATATGCTGTAAGTTCTCAGAGAACTTCTTCACTGAATATTACACATATTAAATAACTTGGCTTAGCAAAGCGCTGCTAAAAGCTGCTTGCTCTTGCTGCAGGCTGTAGCTTCATTAGCCAAATTCAGCACCCGTTTTGTCTGACATCTGCATTTGCAGTCTGGTACTGAATGTCACTCAGTCCATTATTTGCTGCTGCTCCCCCTTCACCGGAGTCACTGTGAGAAACAAAGAGAAGCTTATTATAGACGCACACGTGGGCGCAAGCGCAGGAAAAGAGACCAATAGACTGTACAGAACACCTTTGAAGGAATGTTAAGCTTCCAAAATTAAGTTTGTGTGTTATGCTGAGTTTTTCACCATGCCAGTAGTACTTTGGGTGTACCCAGAGAGGCCCTAATAGCAATGGTCAGCTTTGATCTCAGGCATTGGTCTAACATCTGCAGAGATGGGTGGGGAAGGTCCAGGCCAGCCCTTGTTTGTCAGCTGAGACTCTTATGGGATCTTGCTATCCGCATACTGTACCTTTGCTATCGCATCATTTCTATGTGTTGCAGTACTCTAACCTAGTACATGCAGTCATGTATAGACTTAGGTAAACACACTTTTAACATATGGAGTTCATTGGGAATCTCTGAGTATTTCCTTTTTAGAAGACTAAATATAGGCATTGACAGTTAAACCTGATTCTCATGATTTATTTTTTCTAAACATCTATGTGATTATCTCTGGCTTGAGATAGTAATGCCAAAATTATTTGGTTTTGCTTATTAACACCTCTTAAATTTCAGTGTCTAATGAGAGATTCTGTCCCCTAAATGGCAACAGCCCTACTACCTTAGGCAACAGGGAACTTTTTTTTTTTGCCTAGTATAGATGAAGGAGGGACTTAAAATAGAAAAGTTTTGTTGATTCCAGATGAGCTATTTTTAAAATTTTATAATCCAAACTGGATTTCCTCTAGTGACTGCTTAGGAGACTGTCGTGTTATTTTTCATATATGAGATGTTCTAAAGTCTTTTATCTGGATGACAGCAGGCAGCATGCTAACAAAGGAGTGACCATGCGGTATAGAGTGACCATTATTCTCTCTACCATTGCTCGTGAAGTTTTTGAATACAAGTCTTTTAAAAAAATTTTATTTTATTTTATTTCATTTAAGGAAAGAAATACTCATAAGAGATTCTCATCTTATTCTGTATTTGCCACAAAATGTTCCTGTGCATTAACTACTCAAAGCTGATTTGGTTTGTAGATGTTGCCATTGTATCACAGTATCAGACACGCACGTTCCTATGAGCATTTAAGTTTTGTAGTAAACGATTTCTAAGCACCTCCTGCCCAATATTCAGCTGTGTTCTGGATCATTGTCCTTTAGATTTACTAACTTGGATTTTTTTCACACCAGCTTTTTCTACCTTGGGCCAAACATCCTTTATGTGCCATTTCCACTTGCCTGTTCTTTCTCCCTGTGTCCAGGTCTGCTGCCACAGTTCTGTGATGTCTGCAGATACGCAGACGACTTGTGCGTTAGTTCCTTACTTCTGATCACTGCAGTGACACAGGACTAAAATAATGTAAACCCAGACTGCTGAAAATGACACATTTTCAAGTGACCAAGAATGTGCCCTAGGTGTACAGCTGTTTCACATGCAAAGACATGACTCAGATACAGCCTTTTCAGACAAAACCCTTTTGTTGTACTGAGAACACATGTAACAATAGCCCGGGGGAGGGTTGAGAATAATAGAACATTTGTTGTTTTGTAAAGGGAGTAGGAAGAGAATCTAAAGATAAGGAAATTGAAAATTAAAATTATATTTAAAGTCTGAGGTTTTTTTTCCACTGCCACATAGGGTATGAAAACATTTCTTTAAGATGTTTCAAGACAAGTTCCGTATCCATATTGCACACACTGTCCATAACAACTGTACATGTGCCAAGAACATGAATATCATGCAAGTTGATAAACTACAGTCTGAAATATGTTGATAACTACTGATTGAGAGAACTTTGCTCCAACTGCTAAATACTGATGTTGTATTTAGAGGTATTGAAGCACAAAATGGAAAGGAAATTTGAAGTCAGAGATTACAACCCTACAGAAAATAAAATCTGTGTTAGCAGATTTCATTGAAGTGTATTCATAGATATAGCAGAAATTGACTATACAAGACATTTTTGAAGTGCTTGGGACTTTGTGCATGACAGACACCTCAAGGCATCATTATTCAATTGAAAAGATGGCAGCGCAGGAAACAGATTTTGAAGTTTCTGGATTGTAGCTCTTTGCCCAGTCTAGTAAATCACTCATATCATAGTTGATTTACACTTTATAAAGACTGCACTGGATCCTGTGGAACAACCACCTAATGTTGCAAAATCCAGAGTAAATAGCTCTTTTCTAAAAAAAATGTTATCTAGCCTTTCCAGGCACAAAACCATTTGTCATCAGTGAGGCCAACCAGTGGGCCGAAGTTTGAATATCTAGGCAAAGACTATCTGAAATATTTAATGTCAAAACCACAAGTGTTAGAATGGTTTGAAAAGTTACATATCTGGGACTTTTTGCACGACTGGGTTTCATTAATACCTTATTTTGCAGAACTGTATTCCAGTACCAATGTAAACAAAATAGACAAGGGGCTCAATGTGCTGAACTGAACTTCATTATACAGGACACAATCCGTAGAGATGATACTGTCTTTGTATGATCTGTACGCTTGCTTGATTAAACCAGTTACTTTCCTTTGAAATCTATTGACTTTTTTTCCCCTCCCCCAGGAAGAAGGGAAGTCAAGTGAAGTTACCACACTCCTGCGGTATGAAGAAGGAACATGACGTTCAGAAACAATGCCTGTAGTGCTGAGCGGCCTTAGCAGAGCTGGTTTAAAGCAAGAAGGGGAACTATTAATTGATACACACAGCAGACGGGCTGGGAAGGCAACTGAGACACGGTAGGCAAGGTTTCTCATTAACTTTAGCCCTTCCACTGAGATCTGGCATGGCAGGCTCACTGTTCATGCAAAAACCCTGTTTGCTGAAATAAGTGGGGAGATCATTGTCCTTCCCATAAATTTCCTGTTAATCCATGTTGTGGTTGGTTTATTTCTTTGGAACAAACAATTAAACATCCCCTAGATGTTTTCTAATCCAAATTTAATGAATTTTTAGTGCCTTGAGAATTGGTAAGTGAAGTTGATGAGGAAGTAAATCCATCCATCTTTCTATTTTCAAAACTGGAATAACTGGAAAAATGAACAGAGAAAAAATAGACGAGACTAATAGCACAGCATGGTTATTAACATAGGGGTGTTAAAATATGCATAGTATGATCATACTCTTTTTGAATGTGGACAAGGACATGCTATGCCTCGCCCTATTTTCTTTAAAGGCAGTAGGAATGCTGCTGCTGATTTCAGTGGGTGGGAACGGGGCTGGCTGCGTGCAAAAGTTGTTTCATTACTGGTTACGTTCCACCTTGTTTTTCTTTGTGTCTTTAAAGCCTTAGAAAACGACCTATTTTTTTTAATGTACTAGCTTCAATGCAATTATTCTTAAGAGCTCAGCACCAAGACTCTTAAAATGAGGATGTATCACGGAAATCACTGGCAAGGCGATAAGCTGCTATAATGAGGTCTTCCCTGCTGATTTCCAAAAGCCGCTTCGGGAGAGCTGCTCTTCGATGAGCCCTTTTCAGTGTGAGCACAGGCGGTTCGGTCCGCTGCCAGCCGGCGGGGGCTGTGCAACCGCAGGACGCGGTGCAGGGGCGCCTGCGGTGTTCGCGACCACGCGTGAGAAAGGGGATGCGGGAGTGCCGAACAGGAGGGGGAATGAAACTCCCCGTGACTGAGCGGGGCTGGGAGGCGGCGGGAGCGGGCGAGTCCTGCTGTACCTCTCAAGCGGGGTTTTCGCGCGGGGCTCCGCGGCCCGGCCCGCGACGGGACGGGCAAGGCAGGCGGCTCCCCTGCGCTGCCAGCCCCGCAGCGCTGGCCGGCACCGACCAGAGGTGCGGCCGGTCCCCGGCGCCGCCCACTCGCCGCTGCCCGGCGCCGGGCTGTGGGGGCCCCGCGCCGCGGCCACCTCCGGTCCCCACGGGAAAATGGGCCCGGGAGAGCCCAGAAGGGGCGGGCACGCGCCGCGCGATTGGCCGCCGCCTGCAGTT